>CAESWR010000592.1:420736-454225 GCA_903171835.1 Mullus surmuletus | reverse complement strand
CCTGCAGGAGCTGTGTGTGTGAATACAAATGTTGGTATCGACACAAAAACACGGCAGCGTGCTCCGCAGGCGCTCCCACCCCCATGTGCTGTTTGTAATGTAACGCAACACATAATGAGACTCAGGTTCTTTGGAGAAAAGAGAGAACGAGCATATCTGACAGAAAGAAATAGCTAGACACTGAGTGGGAGATGGAGCTGGTCATGAGAAAATGGGTGCACACTTACGCTAGTTGCCAATTGTTGATTTGGTCTAAACCGCCATCTTGATTTTGACGGTTACGCCACGTTGCCTAAAGAAGGGAGTTTATTTAAGTCTGAACTCTTGCCATCTTTACAAAGACCCTGAGGTAATAACAGCAGCTAAATACATGGTGGAGACACCATAACAGCAGCAGCTGAGCTCACCTCGCCACTTAGAATTGTCAAAAATCACCAGTTTGGTCAGGTGTTGGATGGGCAAACTGGCACTCAAAAGTGGCTATTCACGAGGATCAATCTCTGTAAATGGTACTTTGGTAGAATTGGAGCAGCTGTGGGTTCAATGTCTTGCTCAAGGACATGGTGGTGGTATTGGTGTGCGTGCAACTGGAAACCCTCCATACTAACCGGTCATTTCACCCATTGAGCCATGAATCGGTCATTGCCTCTATTTTCCTAATTGTCATTAATAAAAGTATTTGCTGAGACATTTGTTAGACTTTGCTATCGTCAAATAGACACAATATTTTTTGGGCAAAAAGAAAAAAACCCTTTGCCTTGAACAATGGTGGCAGCCAGCAATACAAGGATACACGATACAATTGGAGGGATTAAGAAAAACAAAATATGAAGGCAGTTATGCAGTGAGTAAAGACCATGTTGGCCGGACACCAGAGTTATTAAAGGGTCGAGAGAGGCACAAGACTAAACATGTTCCTTTCCACAATCCAATTGATGAGAAATCTAAGGCAAAATATATTAGAAATTTGGCAAAAGCTCCTGTTCCTGGTCATATTTTGCTTTTTTCCCCCCTTGATATTGGTAAGATGTTTGAAATGGAACAAATTCCTGTTGTTGTGTAGCAGTATAATTATATTGCATACATGACATGCGTATTTTTAACTGTGCCTCTAAACAAACTATGCAATACTGAATGTTGCACTTTGGTGGCAGATTAATGCAAAGTTTCAATGAGTATTAACAGATTGATGGAGCGTGTTGGTGTTTTCTGTGCTTTTCAGAAGTTGTGGACAACACAATGAGCTGCGGGGTGATTTCAAATGGTCACACTCGAGCAGACTGATCAAATCTCCAGCCCAGCTATATATTTTCAACTCTCCAAACCACACGGCAGCTTGTTAAGTCCAAAAGGTTGCCTGATTTTGTTAATGGGAAGCCGTGGCTGCCTCAGGTCGTTGTCCAAACGGTATAATCCGACGGCTATAAATCATTTGACTGAACATTTGTTCTGTATATGTGTGACAGAAGCAGTGAACGCCAGACTCACCGACTGTCTGCTAACCCAGGGGAAGATAGCGGTCATGCCCTGACTCCTGGAATGAGCTTTTCAGGGATGGTAAATGTGGCGTAGTTCACCTCAAATGACCGTGTATTTAGTGCCATTCAAACAAAGCAGAAGTCCTCCCTGTTTTGTTGTGCCGCTGTGTGCCAAGAAGAGCTTGATTTGAAAGACTTTATTGTGTTTACTCAGCTGTTTGAATTTCCCATCATTAACTTCCAAATATATTAACAATTACTGATGTTTAAAGCCAATAGAAATCATCGGTATTTATAAAGTTGAGGTCTGTTATTTAGATGCATTTTTCGACAGAGCAAATAACCTCTGTTCGGTTTTCGCATAACTGCTGTAGCCAATTAAATGCTCTCAGAAAGTATGTGAGGCATTATCTGCACAGAAATGTGTCACAGATCCTCAGATAGTTCTTGAAACGGAGTGATTTCTTTCCTCTTCTGCACATGGTTTTCGTGGCGAATGGATGAGTACAGTGGAATCCTCCTTTTTTATCTCCATCTGTGGACTGAATTCAAACTACAGCCTGTGTGGGGGTGGGGCGGGCTTCTTTCTATGCTGCTCACATTGGGAAAAAGAGATCTATGTTACATTCCCTCGTCTCCCACACACAACATCTCTACCTCCCCACCCTCATCAGCTTCACATCCAGACTCTGTCTCCTCTCTTTTGTCCCATCCACCTGTCGCTACATCCTGGCTTCAAGGGAATTTGCATTTGGCACAATTATCATTTTTAACATTTTCACTTTAGGAGATGAGTCATATGAGGTGAGCCTGTGAAGGATTATGTACCGGGAGCAGAGATATCAGCCTGCCAATTCCAAATGGATTCCAAACTGGATGCTAGAAGATAAAATCAATGGTTTGTTTGAGAAACATGCACAGCAGATTCAACAAAAAGGAACACAACGGAAAGTTTAAGTTGTGTTTCATTCATAAATAGAAAAATCTGAATCAAAATCGTTTTTAATTGCCAAGTATGTGACACATACAGTGAATTCGTCTCCAGCAGCTGTTGTTACTCTCTAGTACTAAGGATAAAAAATAAAACAAGTAAAAAATGAAATAGAATAAGGTCAAATAAAATCAAATAGAATAAGAAGTCTTAACATAACAGCATATATCCAAAATGTCCATTAGGGAATATATACAAACATCGGGAATATGTACAGCTATTAAAAGTTTAAATAGATGGTGCAGTTATGACATTGTAGCTATTGAAGAGAATACAATAGAATAGAATAGAATAGAATAGAATAGACATTAGCACCCCCATATGGATATTTGTATTGGGCTGTTCACTGGTCTTTAGTGGAAATTCCGATAAAAGTTCAAATGATTTGGGGAAAATAATTTGTTTCATCTATATGGGGTGTCTTCCCATCAAGCTACATCCCTGTAACTTATAACATAAACCGATTTTTGGAGGAAAAGATGTAGGGGCAGTATAAAGACAGAGTGGCCATCTAATAATCAGAGGTTCACCAGTTCGTCCTTGAGCGGGACCCTGAAGAGCCCCTCGCTGAGGAGCAGGTTGGCACCCTGCATGCAGCCTCCGCGATCAGTGTGTGAATGATTAAAGCAAATGGAAAAATACACACAAAGTGTCTTTGAGCACCAAAGGGGCGTCGGCACGGCCCATTTAACATTAACACACCTGCAGAAAACCAAGTAAACGACCAACCAAGTGACCAGTCACCGCCTTCCTTCCCATGACCCCCCCTGCCCCATTCACTTACCCCTCTCTTTTCCCCCCGCATTCCTCTCCTCTCCCACCCCTCCCGTCTCTCTCCTACCTCCAGCGCCATCTGGCTGGTAGAGTAAGCAGCTTGCCTACTCTGCTGCCTCCTTTTCCCTAGAGCCCTCAGATTGTGCGGGGGCCAAACAAACACAAGTCAGCCACCAGTACACACAACCTAGCCATTGGAAATGTGGACATCTGAATGTGCACCAGAGTATTCGGCTAATGTGTCCTGATTTATTGCTACATTGAAATATGATTCAAAGCGGTTGCTGTATGATAGTGTGAGAACGTGATAAGTAAGAAAAACAAAAAGCAAGGGGCTGCCTGCACGTACAACAAATCTAATGATGAAACCAGTATGTGTTTAACGAGACAAGAAGAAATCAAATACAGGACAAGCTCCAGTGTGTCATCCACCCTCTCGAGGCGCTACAGGATGCCAGGCTCAAGAAAAGGGCAGGAAGGATTGCTGCAGATCCCGCAGCCCCGGCCGACCATCTGTTCTAAAAACTTGCAGCTACAAGTCAGGAGGAAGAGGGATGCTCACACGATCCCAAACTCCAACCTGCACCGCCATATCTAAGCTGTTGCTCCCTCATGTACAGCCAACAGCTGACTGCTAATAAAGCTCCAGCACATGGTGGTGGTGATTTAGAGCTTGTGAGCCTTTCAGATTTGTCATTTTTTCCCCTTTTGTGTATTGATTCAAAATGGGATTATATTTTTATGCATACACTAAAATGAAGGAGACATCAATCAGCATTGCCACATCTTCTTTTCATTCATTTTCACATGATTAAACAGGAGAGATTCCAATTAAGTATTTCAGTAAATTGGGATTTCTAAAGTATGTACTGCAGGTATCGTATGATTGTTGGTTTTGCATCTCCTACTGTCTGGAAAACCCCAGAGTTGGTCAAACACAAATTTGTTTGTCCCCATTACCATTGGCCTATTAAATGATGCAATGTGACCATCAAATTTCATTTATACCTATATGTATGCAATTGTGATAATTTGATGTTTTTATATTTGATTTGGATGTTATTTATTCATTGCTGTTGTTACTCTGTAAGTGTGTGTATGATCTCTATCTTGATTTTGGTTTTCTGTAACCTGCTATTGCACAACAAATTGCCCCTCATGGGACAATAAAGCTTCTCTTGAATCTAAGAAACAAAGGAAAGTTGTTAGTGAAGACATGATACAGGGCTGTAGAGGCTCACATGGAAGGCGTTTGCCCAAAAAATGCAGAAGAGTGATCTATGGATAGATGAGACCAAACTAGAACTTTCTGGATCAGATGAGATGTGTTTGGGGTTGCTCATATGCTGCATTCCAACATATTAATCTCATTTAATCTGTAATGGTATGAGAAAAACTGATGGTCGTAGCATACTTTGCTGCCTTTTGAAGGGATGGCTCACTATCACTGATGGAACTAATGGAATTCAGATTTGTTCCATATTGGAAAATAAAATGGTATCCATCACATACTGGCCTTTATCTTTTGGAGATCCTTTTAAAGATCTTCAGGGGGGCCGATCATGCAATGTCTTTCCATCCATAATGATAGAGAGGGCGTGTTCATAGAGGTGGGAACCGGGCCCTAATTTGATTCAATAATGTATGAATCAGTGTCAGAAGAAAA
This sequence comes from Mullus surmuletus, assembly GCA_903171835.1. Classification (NCBI taxonomy): domain Eukaryota; kingdom Metazoa; phylum Chordata; class Actinopteri; order Syngnathiformes; family Mullidae; genus Mullus; species Mullus surmuletus. The sequence goes on along the minus strand of CAESWR010000592.1, from coordinate 449,316 downwards.
TTAAGTATGTAGCGATGGATTCAATTCAAAGTAGAATTAGCAATTAAAAGGCCTCTCATCTGAATCATGATGTTGAGTGTGAATGTCTGCCTCTCCTGCAAGTGTGTTTGAACATGGGTGGGTGGATCGGGAAGGAAACACTGAATCCTCAAATTCAAATTTAGAAGCTGATGAATAACTGCGAGAAAAAAATGGGTCATCTTAAACACATAAGACGGTTTTGTAGTGCACCTATACCATCTCTCTGCTCGGTGATTTACATTTAAAAGAAAGCAGAGGATTTTTGCATGATGAGCCAGAAATATCTGTACTATTTGATTGTTGAATATGACAGCCTTCAAAATCCTCCCACTCCGACTTGACTGTATCTTTTTTGGTTGTATAATTTTTGTACTTGATTATTAAGCTGGAGTGATTCAATCAGAGATATGCATGTTAGAATGATTGGTGGTTCAAGTGCCTGTCAGCTGGCATCTTATGAATGCTGTTAAACAATCTCAAATGTCCTGTTCAGTTTGTTATTATTGTAGCTGCTTTACACGTTTGAAACCAGCTAGAGGGTTGTAAGTGGTTGTTTTCTTTTTCAAATAGTCATTTGAAAGGCCAAAAACCTCAAGTAGAGTTGTGATAATGCTTGAGCCCTGTTGCTGGTAAATAATTTTTTATCCATGAAAATTCAGGAAATTATTAGATGTTTTTGTTTTATTGTTTGCTCTCTACATCTCCTCCCCCTCCCTCTTCTCGGTCTGTGTCTCTGACAGCCTTGAAGCCCACCAGCTTTGTGAATCTTGGAATTCTGCTGGCCGTCTCAACATTATCAAATATTCAACAGGGACATAGATGGATACCCATATCAAATCATATGTCCATATCTTCAGAGAGCAGAATTCGGATTCTAAGAAGAACATGGCCAAAACCACCCTGCGAGAGAAGCCAATGGCATCATGGGAACCCAGAGTCAAAACCTTGGAGGATACTTCCTGACTCTGCATGTGAGATGTGACTAAATAAGTTGACAATGTAAGAAGCTGGTGCCACAACAAGTTCCATCAAACATATTAACTCCATTAGAAAAGTTTTAGAATAGAATAGAACAGAGTAGAATAGAATAGATCAGAGTAGAGTAGAATAGATCAGAGTAGAGTAGAATAGAATACAAGAGAATGCCCTTTATTGTCATTATATAATTGTACAACAAAATTGTAGAGTGTCTCCCTTTTCAGTGCACATGATAAATAAAAAAAATCTTCAAATGTAAATACAAAAATAAGTATTAAAAAAACCCAAGAAAAAATTCAACAAGTTGATGGTCTTGCTCATACTGTTTTAAAGGTACCTTTAGAGCATGACATACATGATTGTCATACCTCTTTCTAGAGTTTCCAATGGGAAAAAAATGAGTTAATCTCAGATGACTCACAATATTGGTGTGGCGTGTGCGCCGATGTTTTCAAGGAGAGCTAGCGATTGCTCCAAATTTTCCTTTGTAATGAATAGAGAGCAGCGAAACACCACTTTTATGATGGTAATAAATATTGTATTACAGTAACATAGGTTTATGCAGGGCGTTTGACTTAGAGTAATGTATTCCTGATAAACCATGTCATTTCTGGGGTGTGTGCGTCCACTATCAGATAGACAGCACTGCAGCAGGGCACCTATCTCTGTAAAAAGACAGTTTGCTGCCCTACTTCCTCCAAAATAGGTCAGATCAAATCACCATAGGCCATAATCTGCATCTCCAAGCACTAATTATAAAACTCCTCCTCTCACTCTAAAGCTATTTCAAATGCAGGGCTGCTCTGCTGCAAGTGGTACAGGTTGTTGCTAAATGCTTAATATACAGTACACACCAATTAAAGTATACCTCTGTGTCTAATTTAGGGGAATTTGTCTGAGCATGTGGGTGGTGCTGAACAAAACACTTTCAGTTTTATCTTGTCACTGATGGAACCTGAAAAGGGAAAATGAGACTGCAGATAGAGAGATTCATGACTCACAATGATACATCAACAGTCAAACAGTGGTTTACCTCAATAGATTGTGATACAAAGACCGCGAGTGAATGACACAGTGGAGCAGATACAAATGTACCATCCTGTTATGCTTCGTCAGATCCACTTCAAGGCTCCAAACATGTATTGCATGTCTAGTTGCTGCTGTTCTGCACACTCAGGGCCACAATGAGACCATAATCCAGGCAGTGATTATTCAATGGTGGCTTTGTGGGGACACTTTAGCAGTATAATAAAACATTCAGAAGGCATTGATTTAGATTCTGTGGCCATCATGTTTAGAGTCAAAAAGTTTGGTAAAAAAACACTGAATCAGATTTCATCCAAATCAAGGATCAGAATTGTTGCGCACATTTGCATTCCGTCCATAAACGTCATCAAGTCACCAAGTGGGGTACAATGCATGATGTAAGAATTGTATATTCTTAAAAAGTAGGCTACAGGGCTGCTGGAATGAACGATGTGTTTATCGTCATCCAGAGCCAAAGGTATTTTCAGACTTCACACATACCCACACAAGCATAAATAACAGATGACAGTGGGGATGTGAGCTTTCTGTACGGCCCGCGCACCGAATGGAGGGCTCTGCATACACTGCATCCGAGGAAAAGAACACGCATAGCCGAACATCAAGAGACTTTAACCCTTAAAACACACAAGACAGATTGTGTTTATATACTTCTTTGTACTCTTTTCGCCTGGAGTCTTTGAAAAGCTCCCCCTCATTCACTGCTGTAAGCAAGGTCACAGTCTGAAGGACACAAACACGGAGAGGAGAAGGCGAGGACCAAATTGCCTGGGCGACCTACTGACTATCTCCTGACCCACAGCTGACCCACATATATCAATATTGTGCTCTCTTTGTATTTTCAACAACATTTTTAATTAACTTTCTTGTTTTCTTAAAAGAAATATAAACAACACAACAAGTTGTTTCACATTTCAAGTGTATTATCATGATGACTACACTCAATCATGATCTTTTGCAAAAAATACTATTCCACATTCATATTTCTTTTGCAATATTTACCCTAATGAGTATAAAGCTGCCTCTGTGCCATCCTCTACATCTCCCCATCTCATGTCGACAAGGATGATTGTGTAAGGGCTGTATCGAGGTAAATGTGTCAGAGGTGGGAAACATCCTTTTTATTTTTCCTGTTTGTCTTCGGGAAAGAGGAGAGGTTCATTATGGGAAATGTGGCCTCGCTCCTGGTTGTCGACTCCCACGCGTTCAGTCACTCTGAAAATGCACACTAACACACACAGACGGAGAGCACACCGAGCACATACAGACAAGTGGACATTTATAAAATCGTCTGCACAGTGTGGGAGGAAAGCAGATTTTCAGGTGCAGGAAAAAAAAGCCTTTGCTGTTGTTATTGTCCCTGTGCTGAGAGGAAATACAGACGACGTGGAAGCAGAGAACCAATTGCTAAAATGTTCCCCCTGTTGTTGAATATTATAATTATAGGTGCATGATAATGACAATTGCAGTTAATAGCAATTATATTCTTTAAAATCAAATAAATATGTAGTAATCTACTTGTGAGTGTTGTGTTATATTGTAAAATGAGCCAACTGTACATACACATGAATAGAGTTGTTGGCTGTTATTATTCACCTGATACTGATGTCAACCTTTCATCTATGCCCCAGTTTGTTAAGTCAAAGAAAATTATTCCAGCTGTGTTGCACTTTTGAAATGCATATTACTTATATAAGAAATGTATATAACTGCAATTTATACATTTAATACAAAGCAGGTGCAGATAATGACAGCTTAGACTTAGAGACGCTTTCTGGGAGCGGTGATGTTCCCATCATTAGAGCAACGCTTATGACAAGTGATCTTTACCCACAAATCACATAACAATAGTATGCAGTGAAAATATATATTTTTTGAAAGAAAGAAATAATGAATAGAATGGCTGCCTACCACCGTGCATGGCGCCCCAGCACCAGTGTGTGGGTAAGTGAGCATCCTTACTAACAATCAGGTCAGGGAGTTACAATATAACTGCAGCCCATTTACTGCAAAGTTGAATTAAGTTCAGGTGTCCATTCATTTGTTCAGTGCGCACGCAGAGAGAATGACTGTAGCCCCCCATGTGACAATGTGTTGTTACTTGCCTATTTTGGACTAAATGAAGCATGTGAAGTCAAATTTGCATGGTTTATTGTCCAACCATGCCAGACATTAAAGGTGTTTTCTGTTGATTTGAGTGCGGTGAAAAGTGGGTCGTTTGAGGCTGCTTAAAATGTTATTCGCAGGCAGCTTTTGTTTACAAGTATCCTTTATGTAATTAGAAATATTTGTAAACCAAGAGTCTAACATTCGAGTTCTCTTCCTCAAAGTAAAATAATACTTTTACTGTAACAGTTTTTTATATTTTAATCCACTTGGCTCATTCTAATGTTTTGGCTGAATCTTTTGCTTTTATTCTCCATTTTATTGCAGTATTACGATCGGCTGTTTTAGTTTTATGTTATTCCTAATCAAAAATCAATACCATGATCCTGCATCTGCATAACAGTTCAAGTTTATGCTACTATAACTAACCCTAAGGAAATATGTGTGAGGTAAATATTACTGGTCCAAATACAGATCCATGTGGACCTCCATCTTTTGCATGTAGCTACAAGATTTGTTGAAAGATATGCCATTAACAGATGCAACCTAGAAACCTAGAAGGTAGATTTAAGAATCTTGAGCAGTTTAATAAATTGCCTTTTGTTGTTATTACAGGTTGGATAGCTTAAACTATGACTTTTTTCTTTTAGTCTTACAATTTTGTTGTAGAAAACATGCTCATAGTAGTCTGAGTGTTAGTGCAAGAGAGAAATGCACTTTACAATTAAATAAAGCGTTTGAGTGAAAGATTTGCTGAAATTGAGGAATAAGGTCTGTAGGTTGCAAAACTGCAGATGCATCCGGTATTACCAGAAGTATGCTAGCTTTCCCTTGGGAACTGTTGTGTTTCTTATTCTAGATGGTACTTCACATCTTTTCCACCTCAATAACAAGTGTCTGACGAAAACACTGAATACCTGTCAACATTAGTGTGTGCAAAGACGCTAAGATGTGATTGGCGGTGAAGGGACCTGTCTCTGAATTCCTGTCTGGTCTTAAACTCTTTGTTTCCAACCTTTTCTCCTTCAGAATGTGCATTTTCTATTTATATCAGTGATTCTTTTGTCATGCCAGTGTCCTCTCAGTCTGTCACTGACCTTTTTGACCTATGTAAGCTGCCCCACTTAGGCCCAAATACCCTTTGACCCCAGAGGGTCTGTGAGCTAAAGTCGTTGACCAGTGGGAAAGTGGAACCTCGCCATCCAAGTTGTTGAAGGATGATGTTCACACACATGCAAATGTTTTTAAAAGGCAAGAAAACTAGAGGGCACAAGCATGCATGAAGATGCCCCAGTGATTGAGGGGGGAAGGGTGGGAGGGGTCTCTCCATGCACTCCCCAGATGAGAACTCTGCTCCTTCTCTAAGCAGAGGTCGTCCTTTTGTTCTGAACACAGTTGAATCCGCTCAGTGAAGTAAAAGTAGCATGGGAGCGAAACACAGATCTTGCTACAAGGTCTAAGTCCACATATTATTGCACGAGAACAGTGTCCCAGAGAGCTCCTTACAGCTTTCTCAAACCACAGTAGCACCAACCACTTTCCACCAGTAGACACATTTCCAATAATTACTGCTTTTCAAACATTCCAAATGTACCTTCTTTTTCCACATGGTTCCAATCAATGCTAACAAAATAATTAACACTTAATCATTTTAATCTGACATTTTAAACGTTGAAGCTCTTGTAATTACATCAATATCGATACTCAGTATCTACACAGAACGTTGACAACTTTAATTCCTCTTATGACCTGTGAATCTCAGAGAGAGGGGGGCATGAGGCACATGTGGAGGCAAAGTCAGCAAATATATGCATAACATGTATGCTTGGTGTTTATTTTGAGTACAGGAGCTGCTGGGTAAACTAATTGATTTCCTGCCCTCAGAGCTGAGTATTCTCAGAAGAGGATCATGTTGCTAATGAGAATGTTGCCCTTACAATGGGGTGGGGGGGGGGGGCAATGAGGGTGTGCTGCAATTTAGGAAAAAAAAGTGATTTATGAAAAGCTTTTCACATGAATGTAATTAGAAACTACAATGATGTTGAGGCAAGGGAATTGACTTCTGATGACAAATGCTATGTTTGCTCTACAATTTAATTCATACAAGATTGATATCTGTCACTGGTATCATTGCAAAGAAAGGAAAGCAGAGATTGTTGGCTTTCAGATGCTACCGTTCTGTTGTGATACATGCCGTTGTGTGAATCTGTGTGTCCCTCTTCCCATCTTTCACGTCATCCATCCAGAAGTTATGGGGTCGTCCAGTGCATGTAAGAGCAGAGTGTCTCACATTTGGGTCTGATCACTGGAAATACTGATGGCTGGTAAGCCTGACCCTCTGAGGCATGCCTGCCTCAGTCCTGAAAACCAGTCATTAGGCTGGTGTCAGGCAAGTAAAGAGTACATAGACACACACAGTCACATTTCCATCAATTTCTTAAAGATTTACCGCATCATATTAATGTCAAACCAATAACAATAATGTATAATCATGTACTTGCATTTGTCACCCAACTGTCTCCAAAATGAGACTGCAAAAAAGGATTTATTTTTGACCTGTATATACACACCCATTCCATGACAGGACAAGCATTTGGTCAACACCCCAACCCATGCCACCTCTATGTTGATGTTTTACAACTGCCAAGATTGAAAACATCCACAGTGAGTTTGTCCCTTGACTATATCCATGATGTCAGTGTTGTGGAAATTGTCATGGTTACCCCACCAAGTGGCAAATATGACAGTCTGCAGCTGCCATAGTCAGATGGGTACAAAAATCTAATAGGTGTGTGAGGATAGAGAAAGGTGCTCTGTAACAAAAGGTTTCAGAGCACCTGCCCAGTTCTTATGTTTTAATGCCCATATGAGGACATCAGAGGAGACAGATTGTCCTCCATTAAGGGAATAGCTTTTTCACTGCAGCTACTGAACATCTTGACATATCAGAAGCCAGGTTAATCATCTCTTGTGTCTACTATATCCACTGCTGCATTTTCATCTTTGTCAATTTTCTGCTCCTCACCTGTTTTTTGGTTGTAATGTGCATATTGTCTTCTTTTTCTCCATATCAATACTATTTCAAATATTCGATTTTTTTCAGGAGTATTTACAGAATTCTAATCTAGAAATCACCGAAATACAGTCATCATCTCTTAAGTGTTTCTACTCTATGCACATGCATGTTTGTCTTATTGAATGAAAAGAGCGAGGACTTGCCCATATTTGAAATACACAGGGAGATTAAGACCCCTTCCCCTAAAACTTGAAGCAAAAACATTTTTTTCCATATTTATTCAGAGGTTTGTTGCTTCCTTTAAGCACTATGACAAGAGCCACGGCAGCCACTGCAACTAACAAGCACATCTGGGAATAGACTTTGTATCAGACACAATAAAAGTCTGGACACGAGTTTGCCATTATTCATTGTGCTCTTTAAGTATTAGGCGTTGGGGAGCAGCAAACAGCCTGCGGTTTTGCTTGATCTATGAATTAAAATGAATTCCTTCAATAAGTATAAAGACATTATTCACACAACATGAGGGCTGTTTGTTTTGTGCCAAATCAGTGTCTAAAATTATGTGATTAAAGCGTCTATTTGTTTTCTCCAATTCTACAATGGTCCAAAGTTGTAAATGATTATAAGAGTATGAGCATGCTGCTCTGTCACTGGGCTGCATGTAGAAGGATTTTTCTCAGGGCGATATCCACTGTGTCTGAAATCTTCTTCTCCTAAGTGCATACAACGAAAGAAATTGAAGCACCATGTGAACCCAATTGCAAAAAGCAGTAGTGTCAGAAATGTTGGGGTGAAGACATGTTGAGGTGCCCTTTCAGGCAGAGCAAGTGGTAGAATGAATAAAGTAATTAAAGAGTCTGAGGTTTTTTGTATGCATCTGAGTTTGAGCACTGCATGTACAAATAAACAGATATTCTGGTTTAGAAACAACATCAATAGATTTTGAGTATGAATAGAAGATCACTATTTACAGCATGTGAGCCAAATCCACAACAAGCTTGTCAGTTTGCTGGTCATATGACACATGAATAATTAACCTCATTACGCAACCGTAATGTCACATATGATCAATTAATGAAGATGCCTTCATGAGCGTTCCATACATTATTGATGCCGCTGTAGCTTCTGCTTGTTCCATGAGCTGATCCTTGGAATCCTCTGTTCAGGGAACACTGGGAGTTTACATTTATGAAACTGACCTTAGGTTAAAGGGGGGAAAAAATTGTAAAAATAGCTAAACAAACAACATGCAACTTCTCATTAGTGTTAGTCTCAAACCTGACTTTTTTCAAGCAGCTGAAAAAAAAAGGAAATATGTTTTATAGCAAAAGACACATGAAAGTGTGTTGGTAAAGCTTTTAATACAGGAGTGGAACTGATGCAGAACATCTTGAGAAATCATGTATGCATCAGAGTGTAAATGCCACATCAATAACTGTTCATCATTTTAATCCTATAGGTGTGAAACAGGGCAGACTGGCACCTACTATTGAAAGGATACATCTGATCCCTAAGAGAGCCGGTCCATCTACGTCAGGAGCCGGTCCATCTGCGTTAGGTGCATCCTTGTGGATGTCTCCAGATAACAAATCTGTGGGTGTGTCAAACAAAGCAAACAGACCTCATCATAACAGCAAGCCTGTTTAATGCCTGTTATCTTGGGTCCCATTATGACGATGTCATAACGACATCCATGCCTCCCTCCATGCAGAGACACGAGGTCCCGGCCCAGGAACATCTGCTTGGGCTGATGTCAGGGCGGAGCAGGTGGGGCAGCTGTCAGCTCGGGTTAGCGCTGAGGAGGAGCAGGATGGCACAGAGGCAGGTTGAGGCACTGCTCTGATCGCACATGAGACGCACACGAACACACTGACGTACACTCCGCTGATGGGCGATGACACCCAGACAAAGCAGACACCACTCCGTCAGCAGTCAGATGGAGGGAAATCTGGTAACCAAGATGGTGAATGTGATCCTGTTTCATTGAGATGGTTCATTTGAGGTACTGGTGCACTCAGAGATCCATATCAGTTGATTAATTGAGTCCTAATGTTGTAGAACTAGATTTTCAGTTATTCATTTATAAATGAAAAGGTGACTTGGAAACTGAATTGTTAAACAGTCCAGAATAGTGTGCGGACAAAAATTCATTCAAAATCTTTTTATTGAAGTTTTCCAATATAACAATTGTTGTACAACAGTGCAGAAGCACAAAACGTATATGGGTAATAGTTGTGGCATGTGTAGATGTACAAATGACATGTAGAAAAGTACAAAAAGTGAAGAAAACAAACAAAACAGATAAACAAAGAAAAGGAGAAAGAAAAAAATCCAAACGTATAAAATAATCCCTCCCATGTCACTGCCGAATAACTAGTCATAGTATAAAATCACTGTTACAAGGAAAGCCACGGATATATAAAAGACGTGCCGTATAGCAGAGCTGTAGTCAAGGGTCGAACAAGCCCTTACAGTGTCTGGTAAGCTTGTAAGAAGGGGCCCCACATCCTCTGAAACTTCTCATTTGATTGCTGTAGTGAACACCTTATTTTTTCAAGCTTCAAGCAGGACATGATAGAGCCAATTCGCATGAGTAAGAGGGGAAGTATCTTTCCACCTGAGCAGAATTGCTCGTCAAGCCAGAAGGGAGGCAAAGGATAACATGCGTTGCGTTGCCTTCGTTAGCCCTCCCTCTCCTCCAAACAAAGCAGACAATGGATTTGGTTCTAATTCAGTGTTTAACATCCAAGAAAGTGTTTGGAAAACTTCCCCCCAGTATTTGTTGAGGTTTGAACAGGACCAGTACATATGGATGAGGGAAGCTTCCGCGTATTTGCATTTAACACAGTGTGGGCTAATATTCGGGTATATCAAAGACAATTTTAACTCTGAAAAATGAGCCCTGTGTACTACTTTGTACTGAATTAGACAGTGGCGTGCACAGAGGGAAGTTGAATTAACTAATTTGAGTATGGAGACCCAAGTTCGATTCTGATAAAGGAAAACCCAAATCTTCCTTCCATTTTGTTTTGAGCTTATCTGTAGGGGCACTCTTTAGATCCAGTAGCTTATCATAGAAAGCCGAGATGAGCTTCTTTTTGAGTGGGTCTGTAGAAAGGACAGTGTCGACACAAGTCAAGTCTACTATTGTTGCAGATCCAGACATCTGAGAGAGAACAAAATGTCTTGCCCGAAGGTATCTGAAGAAATTTGACGTAGGGAGGTTGAATTTTCTCTATAACTGTTCAAACGACGCCAAACTGTTGTCCATGTACAAATCTTTAAATCGTACAATACCTTTTCTGTGCCACTCTTGAAAGGCAGAGTCCTGACAGGATGGTTTGAAAAGGCAGTTTGATGCAATAGGGCTTTGGAGAGAAAAGCTATGGAGGCCAAAATGCTTCCTAAATTGGGCTCAAATTTTCAAAGAATGTTCAACCACTGGGTTTTGATTGAGTCATGCGAAGGAAGTGGAAGCGAAGATCCATGCAGTTAGGGATTAGGAGACTGTATACACTGCAATACACTCATATACAACGTTGTAATTTGAGTGTGTGTGTCAGATAGGGGCACAATCTCTTTTTGTGATCACTATATTGTTACTAAATCAACGAGAAGACCGCAACCAAAATACTGCAAGCTGCATCATTGGATTGTCTCCACGAGCAACAAAAAGCATATTTTCATCTTTGTTTACACTAGAATTAATAAAAAGCATTGAACCAATCAGACTTGATGGAAAGATGCCAGGTTCATTGGGCCAGGTTCATTCAACTTTGCAAAACAATGTCTTTGTTTTGGCTCTTTGGGTGCCCTCATGTACAGGAAAATGGAAAAACTACCTGATTTTGTTTGCAAATTAAGGAATAGCTCAATGCCATATTGGGGCCGATGCATATTTTGCAATGACTTACAATGTGCTGTGTGATTGAACTTGGTTACTGTTGTTTTGCAACGGTAAGTGGACGTCATTACCATAGCTTTCAGGCATTGAATACTGTGAGATAAAATGATTTACAATATTCAGTGCCTCAAAAATGCTAATTTTTTTGTTTTTTGTTTTAGATGATTTAATTCCATGGCTTTTCAGATTAGAATGATAATAAACATGAATTTAAAAGACAACTCAGGCAAATCCATATTACAATTATATGATGTTTCAGCTTGGTAAACACAATTAAGTATAAACCATGTTAAAAAACATGTTAAAACCCTTAAGTCATCTATGAGATAGTAGAGGTACCATAGAGTGGAGCCTTTCAAAATACCCAAACTGGCCACTATGGACTGTGGCATCTTGTGCCAAGAGTCCAAAACCCAGAAAGACAGATTCTGTTTACACAGAGGAAAGTAGGGAAGCCTTCTGGCAATGCCACATGCAGAACCAGTTTTTTTGTGTTGTTATTTGTGTTTTCCAGGAATCACTATTTACTAAACCAAAAATGTAGGTGTGTTATGGCAGCAAGACACAAAGTGTGATTTCCTGAAACTGCCCAGCTGTGAGTGAGAACCAACGAAACTCTTGATGGAGATGAAACATCTAGATTGGTCAAGTTGCTGTTGTTGATTTTTCTTCTTTATATTTTAGTGTTTTTTTTAAACAAAAAAATGGATTATTCTGGCACACAATAGAGACAGATATAGCGTGAGGAGATGTTGACACATTCTACAGCAGTTCATTTGAATAGCCCAAAAAACTTTCTCCAATGAGAATACTTTGTTGGCCTGTCTTTGTTGTTGGTCAGGTACTCTCCTAGGTTGGTTGGCTTCTCCATCACACCATTTTGAGGTATCTCGCTCTCTGTCAGGGATCTGAGGACACATTCCTGGGTCTGGCAGAGTTTAGGAATATTCTCCATCTCCACCTGAGTGTGCACCACTGCTGTCTTCACTTTGTTGTTTTCCTCGATCTGCTTGACCAGGCATGCTTCCGTGTCTCTCTGGCTCTGTATCTTTAACTGGGCCCTCGGTTCGTTGTTTTCCTCCATTTGCTTGGCCCAACTCATTTCTAGGATTTTCTGGCTTCTCCATTGCCTCTGAAGACCTTTCTCTAAAACGTCACTCTTTATAAGTGTCTCCACTTCAGCTTCCTTTGCCTGAAGCTGAATCTTCAGGTCCCTGATGCTGTTCAAATGAGTGTGAGAGGTCTCATCATGGCGGGCCTTTGTTCTTTGGAGTCTTTTAGTCAGTTGTTCCACCTCGGCCACCAAAGCCTCCCTCTCGGCTATGACCTTAACCAGCTGCTCTTTCAGGTCATGCAACTGGTCTATCATACCTTCCAAAGCTTTTTCTCGCTCCATCAAGGTGGTAGAGAGGTTGCTGTTGGAACTATGGAGCTTGTATATCTTCTCCTCCCACTGCTGTTGGTGCCCTATCTCCCTCTGGGCCTGGAGCAAGGCAGCACCCAGTCTGTAGTTTTCCTCTGTTTGCATGGCAACATGGACCTCAAGTTCTCGCCAGCACTGGATCTCCAGCTGGGCCTGAACCAGTGCCTCCTTCAGTGCCTTGTTCTCCTCTGTCTGCATGGTAAGATATGTCCCTACATCTCTCCAGCTGTGGATCTCTGCCTGTGCCCTGGCCACTGCATCCTCTTTGGCAGCTGTGACCTGGACCAGCTGCTCTTCCAGGTTGTGCAGTCTGTCCATTGCATCTTCCAGAGCAGCCTCCTTCTCCATCAATGTATTTTGGAGTTCGCTGTAAGCCTGCCAGAGCTCAGCTTCCTTCTCCTGCCACTGTAGTTGTTGACGCTCCATCTCTGTAAGGGTCTGGACCATTGCAGCCTTCAGTTTATTATTTTCCTCCATGTGCAAAGCCAGATAAACCTCCCTTGAGAAACCACCACTAGTTTGCTGCATAGCACTTGAGGTGGCAGATGACTGTAGATGTTTGTATGGGGCTTTTTTCCATGGAGTCTCCCTGGGTTTTTTAAAGGCACTGTAATATTCACCTCGACCCATGGTGATTGATGCAGTCTTGCCGCCAATCACCAGGTGAAGCCCGTCCCCAGCTTCCGTATTGGTGGAACCAAGAAGACGTTGCATTAAGCCCAAAGTCTTTTTGCTCGCTTGGCCTGGCCCATCGAAATCATAATCATCGCTTTCATCAGTGTTTGCCAGCAAGACAGAGAGCTGTGCTGGATTCAGCTTCAGCTGAGATGCTGATGGTTTGCAAGGCTGCAGCTTTTTAGCATTTTCTCTATAGCCTGCCTCTGGAGATATATCAGGTTTAGAACCTTGGGAGGAGAAGCCCTTTCCTAAATCCTCAGGTGTCTTGATTATGTTCCTTTCCCCTTTTTTCTTTTCCTTTTTACTTTGGAAATGTTGACTTAAATCCATTGGAAAATGAAATGCTTCCTCACTAAGTATCTCTGGGGATGTATTTGACCAAACTATGGTGACACAGATAGTTTTGGATAGTTGAATATCAACCCCTCAAATAGTCCCACTGCTTTGTTGGTTCAACATATCAAAGTATCCCAAGCCAAGCAGCCATTGCTAGGCAAAAACAATAACAAAAACTGTTGTGGCTTTGACGTCCCCACGCCCTTTAATGACTTCATAGCGACACAATGGTTATGGTTTTATATTTGACCATAAGCTCCACATACAGTTTCTACATTTGCTTTATGTTGCTATTGTTCAATATTATTGCAAAGCACCACTATGATGATAGAATGAGTTCAAATAATTCATTAATGGAGGTATTTACTCCCCAAAGATGAAAGTATAATACTAACAGGTGTATTTTCAAACACAATGCAAGAGGCACAGCAGATTACATCATGTTGCAGTGATCTGGGAAAGTTCAAACTAGGAACAATCAATTTAGTCTTCCAAACTGCTATGCTGTTCCCACGAACCATTGTCTACTTACACTGCTGCTATCTTTCAATACAAATAAATAAAGACAAATGTATTTACTCAAATAAAAGAGTGCATAACTAATTTAATTCTATGTCCACATTAATGAAAAATATACTAACATACACCTGCACACACAAAGAATGCATTCATTGACACATTCACTTTGAATTGTTTGGGTTTTTTTGTCTGTTCTTCTGGCCATATAACCTTTGGGTGAACCCTACCCTACCTTCCTTGTCACCCATTTCCACGCTCCTCTTGTATCACCTCCAAACACTGTGTCATTGCGTTGACTTTATTCCGTTCATACTGTCTCTCCTTTCAGCATCTGCCGCTATCTCATTACTGTTTGTGAATGGCAACGCAGGCCTATTCCTCAGAGAGGAGGAGGTAGACGGTAGAAAGCTGGAGCGAGTCGCCAGCATATCACACACTGCGTCTGTCTCACATCTGCCTGTGTGTGCTGTAGTATTCGAATGCATGCGCTCATGTGTGTCTGAAATGCAAAGAATTTGAACATGTCATTTTAGCATTGTAGCTTTTGAAGAAACCTTTGTCGAAGATTTATGTCTTAATTGGTTTAATTGTCACTTTCATGATTTTTTCCCCCATGTGGCTGAATTCACATACATACATTCACAGATATACACATTATTTTGGAGAATTGCTTACAACAGGTATGCAAACTGAAAATAAGGTTTCCCAACAAGGACAAAGTAGCTTTAGTTACATCAGTTAATTCGATTTTCTCATAGAAAAGAAGTGAGTTTGTAAAATACAGATTTTTTTTATTGACTTGATACATACAGTATGTTATACAAGTCTAGCCGATATCTATTGTGTATCAGTATTTAGCCAAAGAATACAAAGATATAGGTTTTGGGCCATATTGTCTAGCCCTCCATTGAAGTATATTGGATTTGGTTGCACTTCTTTTGTTTGAAGGAGAGAGGCTTTTTTTTCAACCCCAACCTTCTACAGTAACAGGGGCGCATTTGCTCCTTATAAAACACCAAGTCACATAAATGCACACCTCAAAGAGCCATTAACTAAAAGCATTTACTGTTCCAGTCACAGTGGTGTGTCATACATAAACGTTGTTTCGGGGATCAACTGAAGGCGACCAGACCTCACCATTAATGACTTCTTTAATGGAAAACATCATCCATCAAGCACCCCTTGCAGGTTAAACGAGAAAAAAAACAGCATTGAAGACTTTAGGACAGGCTCTATAAATCTACATAACTAGTACTATGAACAGTTTCCAGGTGTGGATTAATGGAGGTGTAGGTCGGGGGAAAAAACAGAAAAACCCCCCCCCAAATCCCTAAAATCTCGGTACACTTCTGTATAACAGAAAATCCAAAATGCATAATTTTCTTCCTGGGTGACTTGAACAGAAGTGCAAATGCTTCTAAGACATCGCTGCTATTGTGATTAAATTTCTTCCACGAATCATGCATAAACATGTTCAACTGAAAAGGAGCCCAGTGTCTACAGCTGTTTTTTACGATGTCTTTCCAGCATTCACTCTGTAGTTTATGTGCCTAATATTTGTTGAGTGAAGTGGGGAATGCAGAGGAATGGGTGCAGTTAACTAGAGGTTAGGGTCTATAAGGAGGGCTAAACGTCAGGCACGACACTCTGAACCCAAAATCTACTTCCATTTACAAGCCAATTTGACTCTGTCATCCAAGCAGTTGTGGCTGCAGAATGAACGTCACACTAAGAAATCAACGATCAAGCTGAGATTGACGCAGGGAGCTCGATCCAGATGTTATGTGCATATTTATTAACAATTGATAAGTTGTGCCCAGCTGAGCCCAGACTATCACAGCTATGGAACGCCCGGCCTGGGGAGATTTGCATATTAAGTCTCTGTCATCTTTTAAATTACTTGTGAGACATGCTGAAAGTGAAGCCTTCTTTTAGAATCAGCATCAAATTTCCAAAGTATGTGTGCACATAGAAGGCCCTTTAAATCCTCGGTGGAGATCCTCGGTCATCCATGTCAAGGCATTTCCAAAAGTGCTGAGCAAAGGCAAGAAACACTTGATTTAAGGTTCTTAGAGATGGTTAACTTCTCACCCAAGACACCTCTTCAGCTCAAACTGTGTGGCGGTTCAGGTAAACTTTGGTAGTTTGATCACACCTCGATGGTTGTTAGAAAACAGAGTGGTTGAGCCGCATGCCTACCAAAGTCTTGTGGGCAATCTCTCCCCTTACACTGCTGGTATAAAAGCTCATACCAGTTATATGTATTTTCCCTTGAATAGTCCAATGGTGTTTGTGTGATGAATGAATCCCATTTGCACTATGTTGTTATTTATTTAAATGGATTAATGGATTAAATGTTTTATGCTTCCAACGGCAAAGCCTGTGTCATGGGAGGTCTAGGGGACAGGCTTTAAAACTTTGTGTTCATATTCAGTCATTTATATGTCTAAATACCCAGACAGACTCCAAGTTTACAATTACACATTCCATTGAAAGTTATGGGTTAATATTCTAAATAAATCCTACCTCTAGTTATGTCTTTTGAATGTAAGAAATTAAATACAGCTTATCCTTTGTTGCTAATGTAGAAATTATTCAAAAAGATTGTCATATTTTCTGGAAAATTTGGGGACATTTTTTAGCACAAAATGAAACTCTATGTTCATGTTTTTGCTAGAAGAGAAAATAATTTAATGCCTATATTTTTTATATATGTGTAACTATCTATTATCTAAATTTATGTGGAAAGTTCATTTTCCACTATGTTGAGAAATGGAAACACTGAAGTACAACTGAATGCATGATTTGCTGTTTAAACATGTTCATAAAAATAACATGAATATTGTTTACAGAGAAAAGGCTGAGGTTGCACGTTAACCATCCTCAAGACGTATCATGTGATAAGCCTTGTACAGCTGCTGTTAGCCAGACAGAGGTCAATATTATTGAGTTGTTTTGGAGGACTTTCTCGTTGGATGCATCAGGCTTAGCACACTGACTTCTTATTGAAGTTATGTTGTCTGGTGCATGTGGCAGACTGAAGGCCAGCACTTCAAAATGAAACAGTCAAGAGGCCACAGCACTGAGTTAACAGCAACACACAAATGTTCCCCCATTAAAAGGCTGAAACTTTGACACTTTGACCAGTGAGTGACTCTTGGTGTAAATCAGGCCTTACAGCCTTCAATAGCTACCAGGTTTAATGACTACCAGCAGCCAGACTACAAAGCAGCCTTTGCATTCTGGTAACTTATGCCAGTCACTTTATCTGAGCCATATGTAGCGGAATGCCCAACCGCCCCACTCATGGTCGATCGAAACCATACAGGCTACATTCACTATATATTAATAGCGTGTGCTTGTGTTTGCTTGTGTTTTGTGTATATCAGCATGTGCATATTGGACAATCTTGTGCTGTGTTTTCCCTTGTTCCTATAACCCTTACTGGAGTGATGAAAATGCATGCTCTGCAATTTGAAAGCAGACACTGCGGATAAAAGTTCAATTTAAAAGATCATTGTTCACATGCTGCACTTTAAGAATGCAGTATTTTTCTATAGAACATATTGATCCTCCTGAGTGGTGTGGCCATCTGGGTCAAGGTCAGTGCTCCCAAGAAGGTTGGCTTTGTCCACAGGAGAAGTGAGAGAGGGAACTGGTGAGTCAAACACCACACATAGATCTCTCTGTAAAACCAGGTCAGATCTCCACATTAAATGCACAATATATAGAGAGAGATGGTTTCAGGTTTGCTATTGGAAGAATAGGGTATTATCAATCGAAGCTTCTGTAGGAAAAGTGTGAGATCGCCTAGGGTTAGGTGGGTTTTCTCCACGCAGCCTACCAAATCTCCGATTTGATAATGAATAGTAGTTTGTGACTCTCCACGACTGATACCAGGAGGTTAACGGATGAAGTCAGTGAGCCATTTTATCCTTCATCCTCCCTCCTCTGTGTTCATTCACAACTGGGCCAGTCCTTCCCAGGGCACTGCCTTCCAGGTCATTCTCATTTTCCAAAAGATTAGCTTCTGCCACGTAGACCACAGGAATGTATCAGGCTCAAGTCGATTTTATACTAAGTGACAAAACCCGAGTTCCTACTCATCTACAACAAGGTATTTATCAAGAAAATAAATAAACATCTATCATTGAAAACCTGGAAACTAATAAACTGAACAATGTAAATTTCCCTTAAAATGTATAAAATATGTACATCTGTGTGAAGCCATAAAGGGCTGGACATGCAAGACAGCCAAACAATGTGGAAGAACAATGTCCCTTCAACAAGAAGGAATGAGAGAAAATTCACAATTATAAGAAGTGAAAGACTTTTCGCCAACCTCACAAAATGTTTAAGAATGTTGTTTCAGTCCAAATGAAAGTTGCAGAGCAACTGTCGTTAATAGCGTCATACCATTTGGAGGCCCTATGTTGTCACCTACCAAAGCACTGGAAGCTCACAAACCTGCAGAACAGGAAACGTTGCAACAGAAAAATGTGGTGGTTATGTGGTGGATTGCAGAGTGTGTTCATCACCATGGTCAGTTTTTTTCCATAATGATACAAAACCAAAAATGTGTAGTCGCTGACAATCCACAACAGTTAAGGAGTGGCTGCAACAAAGCTTTGGGTAGTGCAGAACGGTGGGACATTTGGTATTCACCTGGATGTTACCAGATCAGAACTGAACAATATGTTTTGAGAATCAAACAGGATATCCATATCCGAGTTATGATGAGGCTGAGCAGATGATATCAAATCTCCTCAACACACCTAGAGGATCATAAAAACAGATTTGGACTTGTTTTTTGTTTTGTTTTGTTTTTCCCTACACAAATGTGGCTTTGCTGCAAAGGGTAAAGTACAGCAAGGAAGCGCAGTTGTCATATGGTGGCAGGACCCACAAAGACACCGCCGTTTTCTATAAATACGATAAAGAAATACATTCCCAGCCACCCTGCAAAAATGATGTCATTGCTCTCGGAGAAATGAGCGGTGTCATTGCACATCTGTGGAGGGCCAGGTGTCCCACTTTCAGTATATCCCAGCAGGGCTTGTGTGTGTGTGCATGTGCATGTGCACATGCGTGTGTCAGGAGGTGCACTGACAAGTGCTGTCTTGACCTCAGAGGAGGAAAAAAAGAAAGCAAAAATCAAAGACACACTACAGGGCCCCTGCAGTGCTGGTGAGAGGAGAGACAGAAAGAGTGTAAGAAACTGACATGAACCATCAATAATTTATTTCTGCATTACATTTTTCATTACCTCCATAGAATTTCATTATCATTTTTACCTCATAGTGATATACAGCACAATTCTAAAACCAGAAAAGAGAAGTATCCCAATAAAAGGAGTATAAAAACATAAGAATATGCTGCTACCCTTGCTTGTTATTAGCACTGATAATAGCACTGATTGGGTATCTGTCTGTCCAAAGTGGGCTCCTTTGCAGGATTTTTTTTATCACTTAATCTCTTAATTGAGTTGGCAATGAACTAGAACAAGCCCTTTACATCAAACCCCTGACCCGGAGACCACGACGAGCTGTCCTTTAGCAAGAATGAATGGGTTAAATAGGCACTATAAATGTATATATAGTATAATATATATAGTATTCACCATTTATGTAGGTTTTTCACTGTAATTTTGCCTCCCTGTAAATTAGATTTAGAGCTAAGACTTTTGACATATGCTTGGAAATGGGTGGTTTCCTCATCTTCTAATTGTGGCCAGATTGGGCACCGGCAAGCGAAAGTTCAAATGACTTGAAACATACATCCTTGCCGGTACAACTAAACAATCAGACCCAAAAATACCAGAATTGGTCTGTAAGCAGGATGAATACGGCCCAGTTATTACCAGGGTTGGTTGCCCAGGACATCCTCTAAATAGGTTTGGATTGACAGGCCAATGGGGAGAGTTGAGTTTACAGGCCTCATTAGAGAATTCTGGCTGTGAAGGCAGTAAATGTAAGTGGTCTGTTTCAGGCCCATGGGCCTGAAGGGGTCAGAACAGCCAAGACTGCTAAAGGAAAAAAAATCCACAACCACATATTGAGAGTTCAAAGCAATGGGAAAACAGTGTCCACCAACATCTGGCTTCTAAGTTGCTTCCAGCTAATGTAAAATGGGGATAGTATGTTTTGCCCCAAGCATCATGTTGCTAAATGATAGCAGACTGCGGTCTCATACCCCAGTGCCGCATGCCCTGTCAATAATCTACAGGAAATCTTTCTCTTGTGTGGGGAGTTTTATTCATTGTTCTAAGTCAATTCCGAATGTTTTTTGTTGTTTTCGTCCTTGACAGCATCCTCTCAGGGAGTTGATATTGATCTTGATTGTGTAGCAGAATTACTTGTTTCTCCAGCTAATCCTCAAAGTCACATGTGAGCCCAATTTGTGAACAAGTGCATTTCTTTGATCAGGAGCTCTACTCAACTATTTTTCGGGCAGACATTTGACATCTCTATACACTGTAGGACAAATAAGAGACTGTTGTGTCTCTTTGTTTCATTCCAAGTAATTTCTGAGGAGGTTAGATGCGATTCAAACCCAGTTTCTCTGGCTGGGGAGGCCATTCCACTGGGCTGCCCACCTTTTTGTAGTTTCCATGTGCACCACTTACTCATTTACCCATCATGAGCTGTCAATCACCTCAAATACCGGTTCAGCCTCCATCTGGCCTTCTCACTCCTATTCGCCCCATCTGCTGCCAGCCAGTCCCTCTCCCACAATCCCTGCTGCAGCCATTGTTGTGCTTTGTTTGGTCTCTGTAGTTGCACTTGAGGTTTACCAGTTGTTATTCCTTGTTTTATCCTCAGCTGTGTATACATTTACAGTATACGGTTTGGTGGACAGGTGACAGGGCCCCCTGTACACTCACAACACATAAGAATTTTATGTTAAACACACCAGGTAAGGGGCTGCTCTGACCTCTGTTTTATTTATGATGCAAGATAGAGTAGTTGGGTCAGTTGTTGGTTTACTGAATCCCTTAGAAAGTTAGTCTGCCCTTTCCTATGTTTATTTTGGCATCACACATGCCACCTGACTGTTTCTGGTATTATACAATACCTTCCGTTTGAACCCTCTGCCTAGAGTCTTAATCTTCCGAGCTTTAACACCCCAAGTCTTTGAAGCCACCATAACACAAAGGCTGTCGCTGTATACCGGTATTGACGATAATCGTGGTATTAAAAAATGAAATGTCAATATTGTTTTAAAAATGTGCATATGATATTGTATAAATGGTCCAGTAAGTGCCACTTGAACAGTGTGAATGGATCCTCTATTTATCAGTTCATCTGTTTACCGTTTAACTAGCTGTTGAGTGTAATTGCTCTTTTTGTATGCAGTTGTATAGTTACTGTTTTCATTGTCTTCATACCACCTTAGGCATTTTGATTGTGATTAATTTGCCCCCCAAAAATAAAGTTAAATATCAATTTAATTGATTGTACCATTATTATTACAATTTTTGTTGAGAACGTTATAATATCGTTATTGTGACTTTTTTTGCCCACGATAATCGTGAAGTGAAAATCTGGTATCATGACAGCCCTGATTTAGATATTGCTCACCTGCTTTTTTTAAATCGAGTTCAAGCAGGGGTCTATTCATATTACCTGTGTCTGCTGTTAGAGGTGTTTTCACGTGACCTCATAATCTACAAACAACAGCCCACTTTCTTTGTCAAAAGTGGAGCACCTTACTATACTCTGCCACTGAGGCACTTGGGATCGCTTTACATCGCCTGTGTCCCCACAACACTTAAAGCTTTTGTTACTGCGGGCAGGTCATGACCATGAGAAACATGCTTTCCACACCATTTCATACGGCACATCATTCCATATGCCGTCCTTTCGGGTCGTGGGGGAAGCCAGAGTGCAAGTGTACTGCAGTTTTTGGAGGATCAGATTAGCTCTGTTTGAGAAAAAAAAACAATAGATGTTGGTGATGCCTGGCTACTTCCTGTTATCACTCAGAGGAGAGAATATCATCCACTGAATTAATTTATTCAGTTACAATGTATTAATTATTGTTGTTGCAGATGCTTATCGGGTAACATTCTGGAGGCTGGTTCTCTTGCCATTCTTCAGCATGCTTTTTTCCCACTACATTCATTTACAACTGAAGATGTAACTCCCACATAAAACAAGGGCTGCCGTTCTTCACCTACATAACATTCTGTCTGTGAAGACTCAGTTTTCCAGGTCATGGTATCCCTCAGCGATTCGTAACGTTGCTAAAAATCAGACAAAACTAGTCCACGTGTCTGTTACTCGCAGGCCAGATTACTGCATTTCCGTACCAACAGTCTGCCTGGAGACATCACTTAAGACTCTCCAATTGATACAAGACGCTTCAAAATTATCCCACTCACTCGCAGAGCATCTCAAGATCAGACATCCATTGTGCCTTTTGACCTCATTGGGACACTGTGCTCAGAGGCCAGGCTTTCTTGTGGTTGGGAAAGTGAACTCAGAGGCAGAGCTTTCAGATAGCCAATTGCTTTTCCACTGAGGTTTGCGTGCAGGATGCGGACACTTTCTCTGTGTTTATGAGCAGGATTAAAACTTTTTGATGAAGCGCTGATGATAGTTAGGGCCTATCCTGCCCTGGGACTTTCCCTAATGTGCCAAGCTCCCCTCTCCTCTTCTCCATCTGTATACTTTCATATCCCCATTAATGATGTTACCAATGCTGCACATTCTCTCTCCTGTAGTTTTGGGCTTTCTTTCTCCTCTTTTAATCTGCAGGTGTTTCCGGAATGTGATTATATAGCATGTGGCAATAACTTTGAAAAAAAGAAATCTAACTGAAGTTGACACTGTTTTGTATACATCACAATACCAATGCCTGCAGGATGGAATAAAAAAAAGACACTAACCTTGATGAGCAGCAAAGCAGGAGTGCACATCCAGTGTTCTTTCATAGGAAGATCAAGGCCACATCTGCCCTGGGCGCGGTGCCTCGCTTGCTAGAATGTGTATGCGAAGACAGCCGCGGTTCTATTTCCAACAGCATGGCCCCGCTCAATAATCACAATGGTAATTTTAGGCTGTGCTCAGCGTCAGCGACAAGACCGAGCCATCATTAGTATGTGCGGAAGGCTGCCACCGTATGGGGTCATTGAGGGGATGCTGGCGCACTGCCAGACCGTTGAAGCAGGACATAAAGAGATGATCAGACTATACGAGCTCGGGGTCCAACTTTGATCTTGGCTTTTGGTGTGCTTTCGCCAATTGAGATCAATAATCGAATCTGCAAAGTCCTGGAATGTCAGGCAGTCATATTATATTGGCCGTGCTTGATGAGTAGCGGGCTTGGCCTGGGCGAGGCTCACGCGTAATAAGAGCATAGTCTCAGACCCTGCTTATCCCCCCACATGCTGCCACCTGCTCCTCGGCTGGTAGCAATCTAAGGGTGCGGGATCATTCGTGGCGGGAGGGCTTAGTCACTGTGGAGCAACTGAATCCCTGCAGCTAATCAGCACCGTGCATCATGGAGCAGCTCGGGAGTCTCTGAATACCACTACATTTTTGCCACTTTCAATTCTATCATCGATCAGTGAAAACGGACCCACCGACAGGGTGCCATCACTGTTCCACTGTTCCATTAAACTTCTGACAGTTTTCACCATGTGTCTTTAAGGCATTGGAGGCATGGCACATCTGTTGTAGCCCCGCTCCATTGCATGCATTTTCTGCCTGAGCTGACTCTAGACAAGCCCGGCACCTGTCTACATTCAAATCGCCGAAAGGACAAGGGTGCGCGCATACACGCATGCTCACACACACACAGCACAGACTGCAGCTGCAGCCCACTCTCTGCACCTCTCGGCACAGCTCTCCAGGAGCAACAGTACAAATGAGTCAGGAGAATGTGTAGGTGGACTCGACATTCAACCGAACCATTAGGGGGAGGGACAAGTGTGTGTTCGTGTGTGTGTGTGTGTGTGTGTGTGTGTGCGTGTGTGTGTGTGTAAGTAAGGGGGTGCAGAGCAGGGGGTTCAGAACAGCTTTTCATGCCGACTCTGCCTGTGATGTTCCACTGCAAGAGTCCATGCCCCATGGATTTGTTTTTGGTTACCGCAATTAATTTGCTCATCTTCTCCGTATCTGGGGAGAAAATATGTTTTCTCCTCTTTACTAATTAAAGACTGGTTCATCCCAATGATTAAATGAGCCATAGTTTCTCTCATCTCGTGCGGTTTTAAGATCTCTGCCCCTACCACAATGCAGTGAGGGCTTGTGGTGCTCGAGCTATTTTAATAGTTTTCCATTAACGTCTCTCCCCAGACAAAGTGTTCTAACTACTTTCAGCTGGAAAAATAGGCCCCATGATAATGGTTCATTTTGATTGTTCGATGTTTCTAAAACTAAGCTGCAATTGTTCAGTATATCACAGATTTTATATTATTTGTCCAGGTGGAAGTGATTTTAATTTGTCTGCATGCCATTAGAGCTAAATGGCCTCTGGAGTGAGGTAGATTCGGGAGAAATTCTCAGAGGCACGATTAATTATATAGCAAGTTTCCTTTTGATCTGCGGGAACACCAACATCCTCATCAGCAGCGCAGGCAGCGATAACTCTGACAGTGGAGTGCACATTTTTGGACAGGTATGGATATGTAAGCACTTTACACTTCTAATGGAGTTATTCTTAATGGCCAAGTGCAACCAAAAGTCAGTGATTTTTCCGGTTGGCGCTCACTCTGTACTGTACTCTCAGCTCATGACTTCCTGCTGCTGTAACTGTGTTTACAATGAGGGACCATCTAAGTGAGCAATGGTTCCTTTTGTATAAACACATCCATACCAGATCCTGAAGTTTCTTACAGATTGACAAAAATGAATTATCTGTTGATTGATATTCATATAATTAATAATATTGATTAATAGTCTTTGCACTATTTTATTGGTTGGACATTATGGTTGCGAATTACGTATGATGTTTTTTTAATAGCACAAAATGTAGTACGATATTGTTCTAAATATAATGTTCACTGTAAGTTTTCTATTTCTTCATTTCTCAGCTCATCAGGCTGTTTTATTATGTGTTCTGAGCAACAGTGATGTCATTCAACTCACCAAGAAACCTTGAACCTGGAATGAGCCCACTGGGGTAGAGCAAGTTGTTGATCTCCACATCGCAACTCCCAAAAGAAATCATAATTTTGCTCTCTCTCGCTCTGTCTCGCTGTCATTCTCTATCAAATTGATCAAGGTGGACGCCTCCCTGCATGCCATGATTCTAGTTCTGTTATTTAGTCTCTTTCTTCTTCCAGTAGGAGCTTTTTCCCCCTTTTTTTTCCTCCTGCCGTTATGACCGAGCGCCTGCACATTGGGGAATTTCTGGATCCGTGTCCATAAATAAAGATCACAGTCTGCACAGTCCAGACGCACCCCCCATGAATGCCATTATGATTTATTGCTGTGTACAGAAAATAAAATTGACTTAAACTAGTGTCCAGATCATTTCTGACTTTTAAAATGTATAATGTAAAACTCAGTGCGTACTTGACTCTCTGAGATTTGCTGCATTCCCTGCCCACTCAATTTAAATGGTTTTCTCTCTAATCTCTCTCTCTCTCTCTCACACACACACACACACACACACGAATACACACACACACTCTCTCTTTCTATCGCTCTTATATCAAAAATCTAACGAGGATGTTCTCGCCATTATACCTTTCTATCCTTTTGCCTAGCTCATCTATTTCCTGTACCTCCAGGTTGTCAAAACATGTGTCTTTGTCAGTTCCAGATAAATCCCGATAGACATTTTGTACTCTGATAGTGAGGAAGACTTCAAATTAACTGCTCCACTTCCTGCTACAATTACTGCATCGCACTAAATTCACACAAGCATTAAAAGTCTGCATGCTTCATCAATAGTTAAAATTAGACTATGTCAATGAATTAACTTCTTCTTCTCTGCTCATACTGTAAGAATCTGCCTAAAAATCACATGCAGAAAGTATTTACTATCAAAAGCTGTTTAATAAACTTGAACCCTACAATTATAACATTTACAAAAAGGGGAATGCACGTAAGAGACATGATTTTTGTTATTACTGTATAATTTTACCAAATAAATAAACCAATTGATAAAAGATTGGTCAGTAAATTGAAACATTTTCCTTTAATATAATTTAGTCTATATACTGCATGACTTTGCATATGTTGGAATGGACATTTTTTCTTGTGCCCCCCCATAATGATATGCATTTATTACTATTAGTAATGTATTAATGATTATGTATTCATTATTAACTGACACACATTTCAATCATGAAAGCCACTCTTCAGGGAGAGATCACCATTCCATTATTAGAGCTTGACTGAATAATCTATTCATATTTGGGTCCATGAGATGGTGCTGTACGGTGTTGTGTAAGTGTCACAGTGGGAGTAGCAAAAGTCCACCCGATGTACTACTGCAGTATTTTGTACTCTTCCTGTCCTGCGGGTGAAGCACAGCTACATTCTGCCCTCCAAGCTGCTCCATCAGAGACTTTCACTTCTGCCGCCTCCAAAATTCTCTCTCCATCCGCTTTCCAGCTCTCCACTGGTGATTGAACTGCATGGTTTTGAGGCAGAGGGCAGGTGGTTCGCTTTTTACAGGAGGGCAGAGATAAGAAGAAAAAAACACTCTTGTTTCCGTTGATTCTTTTGTCTTCTTCTTCTTGGGCTTATACTATGAGTCAGTATCCTTGTTTGCAAGGAAGAGGCTCACTGGTCTATATTTATTTCAATCAGCAGCCTTCCAGCATACAGCATGATAGTTACATAAATAAAAATCAATTCTAACCACATGCACGCACTCACGTATAAAGGATAACCTAATTTGCATCACAATTATTTGTGTTGCCAATCAAATTTTTCCACAAATGCACCCATCACAACCACCTGATCTGAAGAATCTGTAGCAACTCTAGTTTGCCTGTGTTCCGAATTGTCTTCCGGCAACCTAATTTATACATCAGATGGACTGCAGTTTTGTAATTTCATTCCTGCATGCTCAAATTTGGTGGAATCCAAATTGCTCTGCCACAAGCACAGATTATGCACCTGCTGCTCCCCTTCTTCTTCCCTCTAATAATAAATGGTCTGATTTGGGATAATGAGAAAGATAGATAGAATGAGCCCTTCCTGGAGCTTTCCACAACTCATTTCGATGAGACACATTTTCAATTTTGTTTTGTCTTGACAATTTTGGAAAGAAAAACGCACCAATTTCAGTTGTTATGCATTGTTAGCGATGGCAGACTGTGTCTCCAGGGATTGTGTATCATTTTAACTGCAAACTAAATTCTCACTTAAGACTGAAACAAGTTGTTTTGGTGTGAAAGTGGTGCTCAGCTGACGTTGTTATGTGTTTCCGATGTCCTAAATACAAATGTGTAAATGTAAGCAGGTTAAACAATCTTTTATTGGGTTGTCATAGTATATGCCATCTAGGGGCTACTGTAAAAATGACAACCTGACTTGCAACTTCAATGCATTTATTGGAAGAAAATGATATTGCTGCATTGGCACTTTTTGACATTTTGCTTTGTCTTGACTATCGTGGATAAAAGAAACACACACATTCCAGTTGTCATGCATTGTTAGCGATGGCAGACTGGTGTCTCCAGGGAGTGTGTATCATCTTAAATGCAAACTCAATTCTCGCTAAACACTGAAACAAGTTGTTGGGGTGTGGAAGTGATGCTCAGTTGACCACGTTAAGTGTTTCCGATGTCCCAAATAAGATGTGTAAAGGTAAGCAGGATGCACAATCTTTATTGCGTCTTCATAGTACGTGCCATCTAGTGGCTGCTGTAAGAATGTGACTTGCAACTTCCCTGCATATATTGGAAGAAAATTCTATTGCTGCATTGGGGTTGGGGGACTCATTAGAAAGGTCACACTTAAAAATGATGTTACTACTAGGTCAGGCCTCAACCCTCTTGCATGCAAAGAATGAACGTTGAGAAAAAGGTGACAGTGCGAAGCAGTGAAGATGGTGAGCATCAGAAGCTTTTGCTGGCTTAACTCATTTGATCACATCAATCATGTCACGATTATTTCAAAGGGGGAAAAAAACAACGCACATCTGTGTCCCTTTCAAAGCTTGGTCATTGGACTTCCTTTATTGATTCACCGATGAGTTTACATTCACGGCCTTTTTGTACAACGCTCACAAGTGATACAATGCATCTAAACACACTCAGCTGGAGGGAGCTGACACACATAAACACTCTCACTCACTGAGGATGGGTCTTCCCACTCAGTTCATGAATGTGTAAGGCCCTGCGCTGCTCTCTGAGCCTGAGGGGAAGACTCCACCGCAGCAGCAGCACAGCACAGCACAGCACAGCACAGCAGTTTGCATCACTTCACACACTGTCTGATCTACATAAGAAATGGGTCAGTGGTGTGGGAGTCGGTGGATGGGGCTGATGGGGGAGGAGGGGAGTTGTGTTCTCAGTTCAAAGGGGCATGGCAAATGTTTTACAGTAGGATCACTGTGGGCAGATGGGGGGGGGGGGGGGGGGGGGG
>CAESWR010000592.1:403276-420723 GCA_903171835.1 Mullus surmuletus | reverse complement strand
TGCTAGCCTGTTGAAATTATAATAAGATTAAATGTTTTTTTTTCCCCAGTTCAGGAGCCAACATGATAAATATGTTGCCAATGAATAAGTCAGAAGAAAAACCATCATCATGGCTCAGCAGTGTTAGCGGGGGGCTCGATGCTGAGGGTTAATGTTATCAGAGTATACCACAGAGTGATTCATGTGTGTGTGTGTGTTTCAATGATTTATATACTGGGGTTTGTTTAATGAGCAAAACAATCCAAAACAAAACCAGACTTCCACTGGAAAACAATGTGTAATTAGAAGATACACCACCCTGATGAATCCCATTAAGTGTTCTTATTTTCATCAAAGAGATTTCTAAAGCAGCGAGGTTGAATCCCGTCACAAGTGACCACTCGAAACACGTGGAGTTGGGAGCGGCTGCACCAAGAGCCACCCACTTGTGATGGGATCATCTGATACCGTGTGCGAAGGTCTGGACGAGCAAAAGATTGTTTCATCTGTGCATGCGTGAAATCAGCAGTTGCTCCCGGATGTGGCACGAAACAAGCGGGCCGAGTTGGTCGGGGAAAGATGATGTCTGTCTGCAGCTGACTAAATCCTGCAGAGAGAATACAATCTAGCCCACCTACCAAAGCAACTCACTCTCGCTTTGGTGAAACAAAACACTTAATGGGATTCACTGAAGCAGTTCATCTTCTAATTCTTCGACATCATGCGTCTCCAGTGGTCACTTGTGACAAGGTTCACCTTCGCTGCTTTAGAAATCATGAAATGAGCGAAAAAAATTGCCATTTTCTGTTGCCGCTTTTAACCAGTGAGGGGGAGGGATACATCTCGTGCCTAATCTGCTCAAAATTAAGAAGGTTGTGAGGAAGAACTCGTAGTACTACTGAATGAGTTTAATATTTGCAATGTTGTGGGGAAACCAGTTTGCCCAAGATATTGGAAAAGTTTGTTCTTTTCTAAAACGTATTATGATATATTGAATTCATAATGTTACACTGTTGGCGGGTAAATTAGGGTGTCTGTCTATTTTCATGGAGTTGATGGGTTGGTTTTTTATTTGGCACAGTGTCCAAATGCGACACTTTAGAACAGAATGGATCTTTCGCGCATTTCCACTGGAGAGTACCGGCTCTACTCTTCTCTACTCTACCCTTCTTGTGGCACGTTTCCACTTGGGGTGTCCCGATACAACATTTTTACTTCCGATACGATACCGATATTGCAGCCTTTAGTGTTGGCCGATACCGATATTGTTTCGACACGATACCATATCAGCACAAATCATGCACACTTTTATTACTTATTTTGTAGTATTTAATGTTAGAAAAGGCTTGATCAAGTGAAATTACTCAAGCAGAGAACAATAGTCAGCAACAGTTGGTATCAGAAAAGCTGACCTATTTATTATTAACCAATGAGTTACATACATTTTAACCAATTGAATGAAACGAATGAAAAATAAATTAGAAGCCCCTCAATAAATCCGATAAAAACAAAAATAGAGATTATTTAAGTGCAAAATAACCACTACAACTTCTGGAGCGGAGTCTGGAATTGACTGCTTGTATCAGAGTGCCTATATCGAGAATTTAGATAAAAGCCGATATAATCCGATAGTAGCTTTACCCTGATATCGGACCGATATCCGATATCAGTATCGCATCGGGACACCCCTAGTTTCCACTGCCAAAACGTACTTGGGATTGTTGCGATGACATCACGAAGAGTAGAGTAGAGTAGAGTACTATGCCGTGGAAAAGCAAAGTTAATGTTTCACCCCATACATGTTGAGTGCATGCAATCCAACATACCTGCTCCTGTCCTTCCCTAATCCCCAGGCAACATTGTTTCTGGTGAAGTTTTTGGCAGCTTGGAGAGGAGGACAGAGATGCAAATGTTCTATGTGCTATTTTGCTAGGGTTGCAACCAACTTTGGATTGACAAGGTGCGGAAATACCCTGAAAGAACATTTAACTACAATCTGTGATTCCATAGGGCTGTGCTCAGTTTGGGCTTTGGCAAATACTGCACAGTGGATGTAAAAGAAAAAAAGGAGAAGAAGACTGTACCGAAAGAATTAGCAAGTGTTAATGTGCTTATGTTGCAGTTTACTCAAGAATAGATTAACTGTTTAATTGTGTCTTTTTGCTCTTGTGTTACTAGTTCTCATTAAAATAATGTCATCGATATGCAAAAAGTAAGTGCCTGTGAAATTAACGATTTGAAATCTTTGTGACAGAAACTGCCAGTGTTCACGTTGCTCTCTGCTTATTAAATGCATTATATTCACAGAATTTCATGCGGTCAACAATTTTAGTTGTTCTTTTCTTGTCAGATGTAAGGCGGTTGCGGGGCATCTGCGCCCTGCAGCAGGTGAAGACAAGACAAACTATTACTCTTCGATTAACCCTTGTGGGGGTTAACAATTACTCCAGCATCAAGCCAAAGCCAATAAGGAAGGAAGGCCTTATAACATAGTAGGCCTTTCACATGCATGCAGTGGCCTGGATCATCATCTGCCAGTCACTGACAGGAAGCCTGAATGGGAGCATGGGGGTCCCACACACAAGGCATTAACGCAGTGCTTTCTATTTCAATCAATCAGTCAACAGCTTCCAGCAGGTAAGAGGCCCAGAAAGGCTCGCATTGTGCTCTGTGGAAATACATGACTGAGGAGTGTGCAGCTGTGGGTGGGTGGAGTGAGGGGAGGGGGTGGGGGTGGGTGGCGGAGCTACAGATGAGAACAGGCGCTGGGTGACTGGGCTTTTATGTTGAAGGCCACTTGGACCTGTCAACAGCTTGAGATGTGAAACACACACACATGACTACGCACACACCTGAGGTGACAATGAACACTTATCAGCAGATCTTATGTATTGAATTTGCACCATTGGTAAAGTTTAAGTAGGGTCTAAGTACTCAGTGCTGTATTTAATCCTCAACTCCCCACAAATATGATGTGGCAATACATCAGAGGCATTGGTGGGATGCTTCATGCTTCGTTATCTATTATATGGATACATAACATAACCAACAAACAAACAACAACACAAAAAACACTCACCTAGGCCATAGCATAGGGCTGACATAAATCTATAAATTAGCTTTTACTCTATATTATTACAGGCTGAGCTTCCCTCAAAGGGATTATTCTCCATTCATCACTGCAAATACAGCAGCATTCCTTCTTGGTTAAGCCTCACTATAATCCTGTCCATAGAGCTATTAACTGGGTAGAATCCAACCGTTTGTACAGTAAATGTGCACAATGAGTGCATACAGTACACAGTGGTGATTAACTATCGAGATTCACACTTGAATTTAACATATAATCTGATTGCCTAGAGGGGTGGGGTAGGTGGGGGGGGGTGACCTTCATGGTGGCAAAGGCTCAGGACAGCAGGAGAACACATTGTTCTGATTGTCCACTACAGATTAGCTACTACATAGCATTCACATGAGTACATGAGGCTCCGATCTGAGAGAATTTGAAGAATTCATGTTTCAGACAAGCAGTTAAGAAAATCAGTTTTGTAAGGTGCTCACTTTGTTGCTTCAAATCAAAGTAATTTGTTCATCAATTTTGTATTTTGCAAACAGCGCACACTTTGCACAAACCAAATGAGACGACTGAATTCCAGGAGTGCAAATCATCTCACTGTTCCAATTATTTTTTTCTCCGAATTCAACTTCTTTTTCTGGATCTTGATTCCACATATTTGAATGATCCGTGTACTATTCAAAAAGAAATGTATGGAAGTGTCATAGATGCCAGAAATGTTGAAGGAAACAAAGTGTTTTGTGGACTCCCCCTGTCTGTCCTCGACCCCTCAGGCAAGTTTTATGAAGATTGGCCTTGTAGTTTTTGGATTTTCCAGTAATCCTGTTTGCAGACAAGCAACCAAGGTCAGTCATTAATTACCAGCAGTGAAAACATAATCTCCTTGGCAGAGGTTACAAGTACAGGTGCAGCAAACCCTATCGTGTCACTTTTACTCAGCTTTAACTCCTCCATGTCAGACTATAAATGAGGTAAAGGTCAGAGCCCAGAATGGCTCACAAAAGCGTCATCATCAATTATTAAGATTAATTAGGATTAAGTTTAGAACAATTTAGTTAACTCTGCTTCAACCCAACTACTGTTCATGCTGATTGAAGAACCCTTTTTCCTTTGTTTTATAATGTACAAATGTCCTGTTACAGTAAAATGAAGAGGTAAAGTAAAACTCACATATTTCTAGAATTATTGGCGAAATAAAAGAGCAAAAGAAGCAACTCAATTGAAAATCTGTTTATATTTTTTCTTTTGGCGTTATGGTTGTATAACTCATTAAATAGCATGCCATTATGACAGCCCACATATTTGAACATCACACACGCTGTGAGAAATTGTCTTACTGACTTGGATTCATACAGCTTTTAAAAAATCCTGCGGCATGTTCACTGAAACATTTGGGCAATACTCCAAAGACATTTTTATTAAATTAATTCATAATTTCTTCTTTAGGAGTCAGATAATATTTCATAGCTACAATGGGCTTCTCTAAACTTTCTTTTTTGCCAAAGAGAGGGCTAAGTGTAATCAGTGAGGAGATGGATTGGAAGCGACGGCCTCCCTGAGCAGATGTCTGTTAGAGATCCTTCCTGTGCTTATCATCATCTTCCTTCATCATAGAGGCTCCACCAGAGACTATTTTGAAACGATGACATTGATTTGTCTAATTGTCTAAAAGCCTCATCTTAATCTGAGTTTTGAGATCTGGGAATCAAGATGGGCAAAACAACAATGCAGTGAAGTGAAAAAGTTATGGTCTGTCTCAGGCCTGTTGGACCTCTGATCTTGAGTTGAGCGCCGTGCGACATGGGGTCTCCTTCATTATCATTGTACCATGCTGTATTTGAAATTCAGAGAGAGCGAGAGAGGGAGAAAAACCCTGCAGCAGAGAAACAAAACATAGCAGAGCACACACACTGCAAGGAAACACACGTTAATTACTGATCCAAAGACTTACAACGCCTACTTAATTGCGCTCTCTGCATAAAAATCCCAGGGCAAGAGGAGACAAAAGAAGTGCATATGAAAAATGCATCAGGGAGACCCTCTTATCTTTCATTAGGATGGCTTTGTCTTGTTCTGCCAGCCACCCCTGTTATTACGTTTCCTCTGTTGCAAACAGCCACACACTAATGACTCATGCTGCTCTTTCATAAAGTATTCTCCTAAAACAACAGCCAGACATCCTGCGCACATATAATCGTTTGTGATATCACGGATTAATTTTAGAAAGTTTACTGGTGCACAAAGAAATGTTTAGGAATATCATCACGTGTACCTTTTATGTTTCCATTTTGAAAATGGAACAAACTTGGAACGGTGAAGAGGAAGGCACCCACAACTGTGTGTGTGAGGGGGGGCATATGGGATCTTGGTGGCGTGAAGGCAGACAGAAATCATTGGACAAACTCAAGCAAAGGGAACAGACTGGGGTGTTTATTTCCAACTGTTCATTCATTCATTCATTCATTCATTCATATGCACAATAATCAAAACAAAAGTATTTCATGGTACAAGGCAAATAATTGTGTAATTATGTTAGTATAAAATATCACCAATGCATATCAACCAAGTAGTAAGACAAAAGAGAGAAAGAAACAGAAGAGGCAAGAGACAAAGAAAATACACAAACAACCAACAAAGAGAACAAAAAAAAGATAACAAAAATAAAATATTCTACATCACAGTCTCATTTCAAGTAAATTGAGCATGATATTGTTTGGAGGGAAGATATTTCATTAAGTGTTAACAACAAGAAAGTATGAAGGGCATAACGCCATAGTATCCCGTATCATGTCCCACCTTCGGCCTGCCACACCCAGGTCCCACCCCTCCTTAAACCCCTCCATTAGACGACGAATCTGAGAATCTATCAACCCTCAAAAAAGAATCCAAAGCAGCTTGACAGTAGGAATTTGCAAAATATGCTTATCGGGGGGAAAAAGAATTACAAGTATGGCTGAAGAAGTCCTCATAGGAAATCTCAGTTTTAGGTAGTTGCTTGGTCTGCTAAATTCAAATTAGAATTTTTGATGAATATATGAACCATATCACAAGAATCGGATTAACTGTACTTTTACTGAACTGCAGATTTACCCCTCTTTACCCTCATCTGGCACCGTCGACAGCAAGCACACACTCTATCGCAGAGCTGCTGTGACGGAATTAAACGGGTCACGCATTTGTGTGTGTGGGGGGGGCATTTTCAAGCATTTCATGCCACGGAGTAGAATATTGGCGCGCACTGGCCTAATGCTGCGTAGGTGTCGTGCTATGATATGCGGACCCTCTCCATTCTCCCTGGCCCGAGAAGCCATGTGGCTGAGTGATAACATTTTACCCAGTGAGATCTGTGTTGAATCTCTCTGACACCTCCCCCTCCGCCTTCCCTCTCCCTCTCCACCGTCTCCCTCCAGGTTGTCTGTTGGGGAATGAAAGAGAGGCAGAGTCCTCCTCATGAGATATGCAGTGGCTCTCATTCAGCAGCCCAAGCCAATTCACTCACTAATCTGTGCCACTGTAGGCCCTATGCTGTCTTTGCGTGGGGGTAGAGAGAGGGCTTTGTCTCACAAAAGCCTGCTGTATTTAACCCAAAGCCCTGTTGCGTTGGCTTCCCTTGAGCTTCTGCCAGCAGCAAAACATTGGTAATGCAAAGTGTCTTCAGCCATGCTGACAGAGAAAATTATAAAATAATTCCCTCCGCACTTCTCCCCCCCCACCCCCTCCCTCTCTCTCTGATCCACTGCAATTTATTATTGTTCAGACCAAAAGAAACATGCAAATATCCAATCAGGACAGCTTTCTTGTCTCATGTGAGGTGATATGAACCAAATTGGGCTTACTGGTATTATGAGTCTGAAGATGTCACGCTGCTCGACACCAACCTGACGTTTCTATTCTCTAAATCCCATTTACATATTCATTTTCTATTGTTTATTTGTGAATAAATTGTTTGTCCAAGTATTTCACCCAAGGAAGTGGATACAGTGACTGGAGTCTGCTCACAAAGCAACCTTCATGAGCAATCTCCTACATATATGAATCCGAACATAGCTTGTTGAAATCATTAGTTTGACACTTGTTTCACCTTATGAGGTCATTTTTTTTATTGGAAAAGCTGTTTACTGATACTAATTTATACTAGTTTAAGTATCCAAACTGAGGTGTTAGGATGTGGTTTGGGCAGATGATGCTTGTTCAAATCATTAGTTTGACACTTGTTTCACCTTGTGGGGTCATTTTTTATTGGAAAAGATTTTTACTGATACTAATTTATACTAATCTAATACTTTTGTTTAGAATATTTCACATTTTACGCAAATCAATACAGTCTTTGACAAATTGACTAACATTTAAAATAACATCTGATATGGCCCAGCTCACACATTCAATCCTTCAGTATATTTTTGCTGCGTTCATCAGGTTGAATGTGCTTCCTATCTTGGCTCCATATCAAAACACTGAAATGAGTGTACTGGCATCCACAAGCCACAACTTATATGGCCATGTAGCCAGATAAAGTGCACGACATGTTGGACAATCATTCAACATTTTAAAAACAGGAGAAAAAATTAACTGAGAAAAATGAAACAGGACAAATGAATGTTATATTATTTAAATACAGACTAATAATACTAATCAGGTTGTGAAATTAAGGGTTAGAAGGAAAGTAATATACAGTAAGTCACTTTTATATCTTTTCCTTCTTGCTGAGATTTGACCAGAGAGACAATGGAGAAGAGCCAGCTCTCAGCCTGTTGTCTGCTGTGCTCAAATTCTAGCTCCAGAATCTTGACAACGTTGCGTTCCAGAGATTCAGAAACACATTCAGAATGAACAAATAGTCATAGAAACTCTCGACCAAGAAAGTCTGAGCCCTCAGTGAGTGACTAAAAGGAGTTTTAATCCCCTTGTCCGAACCCATGACACTTGGAACACATAAAATCTTTCTTAGTCAAAAATGCAGTCAGATGTTTTCAACAACATTACTCCCCTATGTGACATCCAAGATAACGGTTCAAACATTCTCCTCTAGGTTATCAACATGCCTCTGGATTTCAATGGATATGTGACCTCTGAATATTATTTTCAACATGAAAAAGTCATTCATTGCATGTTAATTACTATGTACTTACCAAATAAAATGTTATTTTTCAGTTTGATTCTTGCACTGATCATTAAATCATTTATTTTCTTTTTTTTTATCACAAAAACTACTCATGAGAAACAGTACAAACTGTTCTCTAGATTTGCAGTTTGAAATGAGCATTCCGACTTAATGCATTACGGGGTCTTGTTTCAGGATCCAATATGGGGCTATGAAATGTCTCAGGCATTTATAATATGTCTTCTTCAGGCACACTGTAGCCACAGAGTGTTCCATTCCATCAATCTTTAATATGATATAATTTCATCCATCAAGGTGTAAATGCAGGAATGGAGGAGCAGTCGGCTTTATTTTCTTCTCTCTAACATGACGAGAGTCAGCATCGCCTTGCCAGACAGAAGGGAACCGAACCACTTGCAGTTGGTGCATTTGCATAAAGCACTTCTACCAGGATGGAGTTCACATCTTGTGAGCGTGGGCAGTGATCTTAGTTTTGTCAGCCACAACACAAGCAGCATTTGGAGGAAACTGTGAATAAATGTGGCATTTGAGCATATATAAAGGGTGTATTTCAAGGGGAGCCGCTTCCATCGGGATGCAATTGGAGGCGTGCATCGATTAAGCATAATCAAGTGAGGATTTTTACCTCGTTGCACAAGAAACATCCCTAATTCAGGATTAGACCTCAGCACTTGGGCACAAATGAGAGGTGAAAGTGGCAGGGAGGCAAGGATTGTCACTGCGTGTGTGTGTCTGTGTGTGTGTGAGCACGCACATGTGTGTGTGTGTGTGCGTAGATACAGAAACAGAGGGCAGACGTTGGCCTGGTATGTCTCCGCTGATACACTTTCCGTCTGGCATAATAAAGAGCATGTGGAGTCAGACAAACTGTGACCGCTGTGCTCTGCGAAGGATAAAAATCCATTATGCACATAGAGGCACACACACAGTCCTGCAGACGCACACACACACATATTTCGAGAGAGAAAAAAGAAAGAGAGAAGGCGAGAGAGGAAGAGACGTGCCTCAAAACCCTGCTCATTTATATTGCATATGCCGAGTTTGGGCTTTGAACAACAAACCCAGTGCCCTCCTCCAGCTTCTACTCCTCCTCCCCCCACTACCTCACTAGCGGAGGGGAAAACCCACAGACAGCTCCGACTGCTCCTTGCAGGCAGCAACACGCTGGAGGAGAAGCTCGGGCCATTACAGGGTTTCCGAGGCCGTTGAAATCACGCATTATAGTGCACATTAATCAGCGATATGCAAAAGTATACAGATATTTAACTGATCACGTTTCATCTCAGGACATCTTCATCAGCATATTGGGGATTGTGGAAAGATTTTCAAGATAAGGTTATAAGAAAATGCATTATATCCCATTTCTGCCAACATTTCCCATAATGTCCCTTTGTCTTTGGGTCACTACACCCAAAAGGACTTGAGGCTTCACAGTGTTTTAGCAACATATGCAGGTACACAACTACACATATATACTTACATTTGAATGGACCCATTTTTAAATAAAGTGCTGAGGAATAACCAAACATGATCACCAGGCCAAAGCCTTGTTCGATGAAAACATCCAAACCTCAAATTGAATATTGAATTTGACCCCAAAAAATGTGTCAGATTATACATTTGTATTCATTTTTGTTGCTATTTACTTTCCACACAAAGTCAGATTTGCGTCATCTGCGTGTTGGTGGCTGGGTTTAAATGAGTGAATCACATCAAATGTTGGCTAGACTACAGATGGTGACAAGCATGGAGTGCTGCATGAATAAAATATAGACATTTCGCGCTGCAAAGGAATGGCTTCCTTCTCCCCTGTGTGTGGAAAAAGGTGGCCTGGATGTGTGTGAGAGCGTGCATGCATGTGTGTCCAAATGGAAGTCCATTAAATACATAAAGATGTAGGTCAACCAAGAAGAAGCCAGACATGCTCTGCTGTTCCTCTGCTATCAACACAGACAAGCACGTCAGATCTGTTTGTCTACAGCCAAAAGCTCAAATGCTCAGCCAGACGGCTGATATATTAAAAATATATACCATTGATGCAGTCTCGCCATCTCTCTCTGTTTAAGTCTACCCAGTTGATGTCTCCAAGGCCGAGCTTGTCGTCCTCTTTAACCCTCTGCGTGCATCCGGAGTGGAAGCAACGCACACATTAGGACACTTCAGGTCATCGAATTTAATTTATGCGGTTCCCAAAGATGAATGGCTGAATGCGCTTTTCTATTAACGTGTCTTCCTCACTGACTTTGAACGCAGTGTGTCTAACGTGCATTTCTAAAATCAAAGATCCGTTCGGGTCATGCCGCCATTCCTCAGCCTCACCGAACATCAATAGAAGATTTACAGTATCTTTCCGTCAGTTAAGGCACAATTTCATTGGTTCGTTAACAGAGGGTTGCTTGCTTCTCGTGTCATTTACATTTTATAAGTAAAAAGAGCAGCATAGCCAATAACCCTTAAAGTGATATTCAGAGATATTTCCGTTCTGCAGTGTTTTCTAAGGACACGCCGCACTCACATTTGAAACACTAATTAGTTTGTGACCGACTCCAGACCCGTATAGACTTTTTGGGAAGTGACGAGACACTGCATGAGAAACTTGATCCTGGATCTGGATCTTTGTCAGGTTCCTCTTTGAATAGCAACCTGTTCGTTTTTAAATACTGACTAAAAACAGATATCCTCCTTAATGAGGACACAGAACACACACACAGAGTAGTCACTGACATGAAATGAAGATCATGTGAAGTTGTTTTCAAACTGGTTTTGCTCCAGGTGCTCCAGTTTCCTCCCTCAAACCAAACACGCAGACCTTAATTGGAGACGATAAATTACTTGTTGGTGTGAACAAGAGTGCAAGTGGTTGTCTGTCTGGATGTGACAACCCTGTGAGCCACTGGTGACCTGCTCGGGATGAACCCCACCTCCTGCTCAAAGCCAGCTGTGATTGGCTCACACCCCCCGTGACCCTGCTCAGAATAATATACACATAAATATAGGTTGGATCTGTTGTAACTTGGAAGTATAACTGAACAAGTGATCACTATCTACCCCTCAACAACCTCTGCTCCCTTGACTGGAAAACCAACATAAACCAATAACCATTAAGATGTAGATCCAAGCTATTACAGATGCATTACTACACACATTACCTGACTTCCTAATGATTCCTAAAATATTTAAACCGATTTATTGAATACAGATCATCAAAATATCAGCTTCCCAAATGCAAAAAATGCTCAATATGAGCATTTGATGCTTTAAAATATATGAAGGATTTAGTGCACTATTTAGTAGATAGATAGATCCATCCATACTTAAGAAAGTTAATGCAATAAATACATTTGAAAAAGTATTATCACAGGCAAAGCAATACACACTATAAAAAATACTTGTATCATTACTACCTACCGTAGTTCTTAGTCCTGGCCTGCAGGAGCACTGGCTTCTTTCAGTGAATCTTTGACCAAGAGAGACAGAAATTGAGCTGCATGTGTTGCACATTTGGCTAAAAACACTTGTCAGCTCTTTTCCACAGTGGTGAGATTGCTTCCTAATAATATGGTTTATAGGGCCAGCTTCTGCGGGCCCCTGCTGAATGTTTCCATTTTAAACTTATCATTAGAGCCTGCTCCCTCCGCATTTACTATCTTCCAGGATAGCATGTGTTTGAACGTCAGTGTTTCCAGTGAGACCACATGACATGACGCTGCGCACCAGCACACGGAATGTATGGGGGGGGGGGCAGAACGGAATCTGTCCTGTTATGACATACATGAGAGAATGAAGTGCTGCTCTTTGTATACACACTCAGCCACCATATCATATGACCGACATGTGGATTGATTTCATGCATGTTTGAAACACAGCTGGTGATTTGTGTTGCTGAAAGTTCTGCCAACGTAGCAACAGGTTTTGAAAGCCAACTTTGAACATTAGAAATTTGAATGAATGAGTTATGTTGATCCACACAAGGGTGCAGACATTTTACACAAGGGGTGGGCGGGCACTCTTACTTTCACATGTGAAAATAGATACAATAATTCAATGTCTGCGACCAGTATTTCAGTGTAAAAATGTATCATATTATCTTCTGACTTCTGCAGCATCATTAAATATGTTTTGTTGTGAACCACATATGATATTGTACCACATGCACGGCCCTGACTCTGGCATTACCCTGAAATTTGTCAACACGGCTAAGCACAACACAACAGTGCTCACAGTAAAATGACGCATTTATTTGTCCGCTGCAAACATGAGGCCGGAACGCTCAGCAAGGTGCACTAAATTCACCCAAACAACATCAGAGTGGACCCGTTGCGTTCCGCCGCTGAAGAGGCAAATCCCCTGCAAGCGAGGCGACCTGCAGTTTGTTTGTTTTCTTTTGCTATGGAATAATTGTACTTGGTTATAGAGTACACACAACCACATTGCTTGATACCGCCCCTCCAGCGCCACAACAGCTATGTCCTCCACACAAGTGCATTTCAAGTACTGGCCATTTTTCAGATCGCTAAAGTAAGGCAATCTTGTCCCTAAACAATACATAGAAAGTGACTGAATGAAATCGGCAAACCCCTGCTATCAGGCAGCACAATCCAGTCCCTGAAGACTCTCCAGCTGGTCTACAATGCATTTGCTGGAGTCCTGACAGGAACTAGAGAAAGGGATCATTTCTCTCTTGTAGGTCCCTGTGATATTTAGAGAAGAAGTTATAATTCTCCTCATTGTTAACAAAGCCATTTAGGATCGGGCACATCTCAAATGTTCCGGCTGTAGTGTGGCGCCTAGAAAGGGAGGTGGGGCTTTCACCTCGCAGGCTCCTCTTATTTAAAACTGTCTTCCAGTTTAGGGTGTGGAACGCAGACACTCACTCTGTGTTTAATAGGAGGTGAAGCTTATAGTCAGGGCAAGTCCCCTATTTATGCCGCTATAGACTGCCAGGGGACTTCCCATGATGAAATGAGCTCCCCTCTCCTCCTTTGACTCTCATCTGCACACACTCACAGCCCATGAATGATGCCACTAAAATGGCTTAATCTCTGTCCAGAAGTATTCTTTAACTAACTAATCGACGTACTAATCACACAATTTGCAATGATTACAGCAGTATTACAATTACTATTATTACTGCAAATTAACATTTGGAAATGCTCTATATTCTTTTTCCTTCTGTCCCCCAGCCTAAATTGTTGAGGCAAATGACCACACATTCAGTTATTTTCTGAGTCGTGTCAATTGAAAGAGCATGAAAGAGCACCTGATTAATGTGAAATCTGTCCTGACTTTTGAAATGAAAGAAATATTTATCATCTAATATTTGTTATATATATATTTGTTTTATCATCGATTTGAATTTTTCTGAATTGGATGAAAGCATCTGAACGAACACCAATGCAGTATTCAATATATTTGAGTACAAAAAAACGTACTGGCTGACACCCAATCATTTCCTATTAAGCATTCTATGCATCTTCAATGAATATTAGCCTTTCCCGTTAAGAGCGTGCAGCGATAACAATAATAAATAATACAATTTAAAATCACTGTTTGAATGATTAAAGGATAAACTAAGCAGCCACTTGGTGTAGAAATATACATATAAAAAGATGCAATTCAGCTCAAAGAAGCAAACTTCAATCATATTCACCGAAGACTATTTGATGTAGGAGTCTTAGATCTCTTTAAGGTTACGAGAACAGTATATGGAGCGCTTACGAAATATATTTTCCTAGAAAGTACAAGGGATACGCCAGGCGAGCCTGTGGTGCGGAATGGCCACAGATTCGCCTCAAACTGCAGACAACAGTAATGACGCGGCAGCAGTGGAAGATTCCTCAATGAAGGACCAGGGGAGTCACATTCTCAGAAACCTGCCCCACTTCCGCACACTGAAACGGACGCCCTGCTCAACAGAACCAGCTCGGCGAAAACAAATGAACACAAGTCAGAAAGAACATGCAAAGCAGCCAGCGCATGAATGTACCATTTTTTATTGGACTTATATAGAAATACTTAAAAAAAACATGAAGTAGCACCATTACTTAAGTTTTACTTTTTTTGTATCATGTATAACTTTAAATGTCAGAAAAATAAAACTCTTGATACATTTTCAAATCTTGTCTCAGTAAATATAATATTAGTATTTGACCATGAGGTTAAAGGCCCTTTATCATAAAATAAAATATACTTTGTTCTTAAACTTTGCTCAATAAAGTACATTTACGCTCAAGTAACTTCACCTACATATACATAAACAAGTGGTAAACAAATGTATTAAAATAGAAATACTAAAACTATAGTGGTGCAACAGAAGCCTGTAATTCCCACTGGAATCTAATCCATACAAATTTTAGAAAGCATAAACGGTTTCTTTGTGTTCACCTTACTAAGTTTTGTACATTTCAATGTTTCATAATAATATAGAATAAAATATGCTTTATATTACTGAATAAAAAATATGCTGGGTGAAGCAGATTTAAAAGACATTTTTTGCTGAACCTATAAAAACTCCATCCCAACAGAATACTGTCAAATGCAATACATATTTTGTGGACTTGGATTTCCTCCCACAGTCATGTAATATTAAAATAATACAGTGATCAATGCCATAAGGCCATACTAAAAAATAAACAATATTTCAACCCAGCTACAAAAAAGTTCACTGAACTTAAATTAAAATATCTGTAAACATCTTTGCAATAAGAAATATAATCTTTCAAGTCAAAAAGAATAAAATACTTCAATCTGTATTAATGTCATTTAAAACTTTCAACTTGTGGAAATTTGTTCTATACATATATATGTAGGATATGTTGTTGCTCTCCATGACGTGGTTTGTGAACTCGAGCTGCAGTATCTTTGTGTGTCAGTAGTCCTGTTTGGCTGTAAGCCCTCCATGTTTCCCAGCCACGGCCCCCCCTCCGACTACATTCGATCGGCAAAACTGGAAGGCTTAGCTCGCTAACAGTCTACAGTTTGGCCAACATGCCTGCATCCTGATCCCACCGTGTCTCTTCACTTCATAAATATAAGGTACAATTTACTAGAACTATTGATTACTATGCTGTAATATTTAAAACATGCACTTAGATGTTGAAAATATTTGCCCAAAGCTACAGTATATTTATTAACACCTATGACGGAGCCCACAAAGAGGCGTCTGTCCCTTCTTCCGGATACTGCAGCCTCTTACATACATATGTATATCTATGTACACTTTCCAAACTGATGATGATTGTGTGGTTCCGTTAAAGCAGTACGAAGAGTCTATTGTTGCTATCGAGGCCAGTCTCGCTGACAATAGAGTCAGTTACACTACTTATGAAAATATACGTATAGCCTGAGTGACGCCGGTGTGGCAGACGGGGCATTTGGGCTCGCTTCTCTCACAGATACGATTGGCACATTCCATACAGAAGAGGTTGTGACCGCAGGGGACCAGTGCCGCGATGACCTCGCTCTCGAAGCACACTGAGCAGTCGCGGCTGCCCTTTCGGCTGGTGCCTGATGAAGTGGAGGAGGACGAGGACGAGGAGGAGGAGGAGGAAGCGGAGGAGTCGCACGGAACCCCGGGAAGGTGCGGGCCAGGGAGGGAGGCGATGGCGTTGTCATAGCCGGGGAAACTGAGCGGGCCGCCGCCTGGATCGCTGCGTACCCGTCGGGCCAGGGGATGCTCGCCCGGACCCCCGGTGTGGCTGTGGAGGGGCGGCGACAGTCTGGGCTGGGGCGTGCAGCCGTTGACTCTTCGCTGGCTCGCCGCCACCCCATTGTTATTAGTGGAGGCGTTGGCAGAGAACATGGCGGACGTGGAGGTGGGGGAGCTGCCTCCCGCTGAGGAGGGGGTCATGCGGCTGTCGTACTGGGACCACAGAAGGCCCGGCGGGGCCGGGGTGGGGTCGAACCCCGGCGAGGAGTCAAAATTCAGATCAGTGCAGTCGGGGGAGATCGCCTCGCTTCCATATACGAACCCGTTACCGTTGGTGTTGACGTTGATGTTGTTGTTATTGTTGTTGCCGTTGTTGTTGGTGGTGGTGTAGCTGAGC
Organism: Mullus surmuletus; assembly: GCA_903171835.1. Classification (NCBI taxonomy): domain Eukaryota; kingdom Metazoa; phylum Chordata; class Actinopteri; order Syngnathiformes; family Mullidae; genus Mullus; species Mullus surmuletus. The sequence continues at coordinate 404,501 of CAESWR010000592.1, read as the reverse complement.
GCGGGGCTCGGGGGGCTGTAGTCGGCCATCCGGGAGCCGTTGTTGCCAAAGTAGGAGTCTGTGGAAGCACTGCCCAGGGAGGAGGACGAGTCGTTGCGGTAGTTTGAGAAGGGTTTGCGGACCGAGCTGGGGGTCATCCCGGCGCTGGGCTTGGACCACAGGGTGGCGTGTCCGTGCAGGTCGAAACCCACGTCGGTGCCGTTGGCGTGGAAGTCGTTTTCGTCCTGCAGCTCGATGAGGCCCCCCGTCCTCATGGCGATGTGTGCCTCGATCTCCTCGCGGGCGCGGTCCACGTTCTCCGGCATCCCTGTCACTTCGAACACGGGCTCCTTGTCGCGGCTGGGGGTCACGATGTAGGTGTGGGTCTGCTGTTGGATGCGCTTGATGGTGGCTCCCTTGGGGCCCACCACGAGCCCCACCACGCGGTACGGCACCCGCACCTGGATGGTGGTCTGCCCAGGCAGGTTCGGGGGGCCGGGCACCGGAGTTCCAGTCCCGTTAACGCTGGTGTTTTTGTTCCTGGAGGCTCGGATCATGGAGAAGTGCTCTGCGGCGGAGATGATCTCCCTCCTGGCCATGGCCACATCCTCCCGCCTGCCCGTCACCACAAAAACAGGCTCCTCGCCTCGAACCGGGGTCTTGATGTAGGTGTTGGTCTTTGCTCGCAGCGCTTTGATCTTGCAACCTGAGGCACGAGGGGGGGAGCAGAAGGTGAAAATGAGGGCAAGTTCCCGAAATAAAAACAGATCAGAATATGTCATGTGTTAAAACATTTCTTAGGAGCTATTCAAAACAGCTGCTGGATGTTTATTATTTTCTCTCGGGCGACCGATGGCCTCGGGAATCAGGAAAACCCATCCTTTCTGGAGAGGACCAAATTCAAACCACATGCAGCACCGCGATGAGCATACAGCCGTGCAAAAATAACTCACAAAAGAAAATGCAGTTCCGACTCCGCAATAGCACCACTTCATTTACCAAACATAGACAACAGCTGCAGTTGTGATTCACTACATATCATGGTTTATTAAAAAAAAAAAAAAAAAAGAGGAAATGGCTACTTAATCACTTCTCAGCCTGTCACCGTTACATTAAGTCTCATTCCAACCGCTTGTGTATCTCACACACACCTCTGTGAGCTCAAAATGGGACCAGCTGAGGAAACAGCCTTGGAAGAATGACATAATTGGAAGAGCAAAGCCAGCTCAGTGGGACAGGAGGGGGG
>CAESWR010000592.1:372437-396102 GCA_903171835.1 Mullus surmuletus | reverse complement strand
CAACTGGCCCTTTAAGAAGTGTTTTTCTATATGTAATTTCAAGAGCTCTGTTTTCATGTCCTGGTCAGTGATGGATTAGTGTGTTTAGTGCCATGTGCTACAATGAGACAGATGAGTGGTTTTACAGATGTATAGTTCTGATACTGGCGTCTCATTTAACTCAGATCTGGATATATGAAAACATCCAGCAGCGTGATTGGTTTTTACGCAAAACTGCCCTGGTTTTCTATTGGAGGATCAACAGCTCATACATACTGAAAATAGACTCTTATTATACAACTCTTGAGGAAACACTGGGTCTTTATGCTTCCTTTTAACCCTGACTGTTCTTGGATTCCGTGCCAAAGCGACAGAGATTCTGGTCAAACTTTATGACTTGAAAATGAAATGAAAATTATCCAGCTGCGTCGTTTCTTTTCGTGATGATTATATTGTTGGATGGGAGAAGACCAAAATTTTTGCAGATGTGCAAAACCGACGCCGCGTTCGCGCAGTTCCCCTTAAAGTGTCAAATTAAACACAAGCACATGCATGTTCTCACGTCAGGCTTCAGAGGAACAGAGAGTGAGGACTTTTTGTCTTCCAACAGGGATCTGCTCAATGTCGAGTACGAAAGGATGTGTAAGCATGCCAGTAATTATATATTCAACCAAATCATGAATCATACGTTTGTATTTCAGGTTGTCATCCATCAGGTGTAAGTATTCGGAGAGCAGGAAATGCCGTAACTCATCTAAATCCACAGACTGCTTAAAAGCTGGACACTCTATTGTGTGTTTGGGTTTATATTTGATTTGTATTTTTTACAGGTATTTGATTGTGGTACATGTTTTAAATGACCTCAATTCAAGTAATTCCATTTCACAGTTAGAGTCAGAGGCAAGCTGACTCGATATATTACTGCTAAAAGAATCAAAAAGAAAGCCAGTGTCATTAGATTTCCAGTTTCATCCTGGCTGAAAAAAAATCTTCAGGTAGATTCAGTTTTTAGAGATGTATTGTAGCTGAAGTGTTATTCTCATGGAGCCACTGTACATTATACACCAGAAGTAAAACAATATTGGTATTGGTCCTGGTCTCACATCGGTCAAGCCCCGATTCTAAAGCCCCCTTCCTCAGCCGCAGAGCTCCAGGCGTTCCTGTATAAACATGAGATCATGGTTTCTGGCTCGCTCTGGGTGGGGCTGCCTGTCCGCAGCTGCATGGAGAGATGAAGGGATGGTGCGATGGATGGATGGCTGCCCTGGACAAGCTGGCAGTGATGCTACATTACAGACACGGAGACAGGGAATGGGCTCCGAGTGAAGTTTCCATGGCGGAAATCAGACACTAATGGGCTGCAGAATGGCACCAGTGGGCGAGGTTCAGTGGAGCTCAGAGCTGCCTGCTTAACACAAAGGGGGGAAAGAAGCTGCCTCCATTAGTGTGTGCAGGAGATAACAACAGTCGACTCTCTGGCTTCTCTGGCAAGTAGAAGATTGCTTACAGGAAAGCAACCTGAAAACATAACAGGGTCAGCAAGGCATATTTTGACACTATGGCAACTCTAGAAATCTACAGTCTCCTTTTGTTCCAGGATGGACCGATGGCCGAGGCATCATTGAGTTTTGAGGAGGTCACAGAAATCACAAAAATGGGTCAAAATGGGCAAACAGAAATGAGAAATTAGCAGATGTGTTTTCCTGTGGAGCAAGTCAGTGAGAGACACAAAGATTGCTCATGACATAATCCACACACACACACACACACACACACATACAGTAGCTTACTACTTGCATAAACCGTACCAAGCAGACTGCGACAACCTAAAACTGCTGAGAAGTCTATTATTCCAACAAGATTTCAATAGGTGGAAATCTGCTGACCCAGGCCCAAGTGGCCAGATGATGCAACCACAGATTGCTCCGTATGCTTAACCTCTCTAAAATGTGATTATTAGAGAGAGCGAGAGAGAGTAATTGGTGACCTGACCCAAAGCCCCCCAAAATAGATTTGTTTAATGAATAAATTAAAGTGGCCGTTTTGAAACAGGCGAACACTGGAACAAAATGACCGGTGTCCATTTAAGAGTCTGTACAACCAGTGTGATGTTGAAAGTGTATAAAAAAAGAGTGAAAATGAGTGCTGGGTATAATTGCAAAAAGAAATCAAAATTAAGTAGTGACTACACCATCAAGCATCGTTGTCAAGTTAGGTCAAATGAGGACCAAGAACATAAGATGGAGATGCGCCTCTTCATGGGAGCTCAGCTAACCCTGCTTGAGTGCAGCTGAAATATAATATTAATCCACTTGCCATAAAAACTCATCACACAACAACAAAACGTATGTATCGTCTGGCCATTATCCATGACTACGTCTCGTGGTGAGTGCGAAGGGTTATGAGCTCCATCATTATATCATATTATTACTTTATTTGTATTATTAAGGGGTGGTTTATGTTGTCTTTTATAAATGTATAGATTCAAGGTTCAAGACATATGTCACATGCATAATTGTACATGTACAACCGCAATGAAATAAAAAACAAATGTGCAATGCAAACGTAAATAAAATCAAATAATTAAATAAAAGAACAAGAGGCAGCCCCTGACGCCCGGAACTGGGATTCAGGAGCCATCTGACTTCTACATTTAAAATGAAAATATGAAAAAGATAAAAATATAATAATACAGTCTGTAGGTTATTAGTGCCGACAAAAGGAGGGTGAAAGAACAAAAAAACAACAACTACATAAATAAATACATAAAAATACATACATAAATAACCCCGAACGCTCAAGCACATCCTTTTTATAAAAAATGTACCACGTTTTTCATTATTTGTTTACAAATGCAGCTAATGTAACCCGTTTTTGTAGCTAACCTGCACTTTGTTTTAATTTATATTATATGTGTGTGTGATTGTGTGTGTGAGAAAACAGGACTAATCCTTCTGCTAGGTATGCTTTGTTGGTCCTTTTATGGTCCTTTTAACACAAAATAGGGCAGTTGAGCTTTGCTGTTTTCCTGTGTGAGACATACGTGTGTGTGTGTGTGTGTGTGTGTAAGAAAACAGTACTGACTGACACTGATTTACACAACGAGAGAACACGCCGCCGCTAAACACGTACACGAAGATAGAAACATCTTATATAAAATCCCCACTAAATGGAAGTGCAATGCATCTTGATAACATATCAGGTGAACGTCAACATCCTCAGCACCTGGAAACTCCTTCAACCATCGCTACAGCAACTTACTATCATCAGGTGAGGTGTTCCACGGGGTAAGAGAGGTTGCTTTCATAGGCGCCACGTAGTTGGAGCGGACAGCTGTGATTCCGTCACACCACAGTGAGCGTGATAAGCCGGGCGCAGTCAAAACAGCCCCAGACACCAGCGATACCATGACCTGGAGTCTAAATGGACAAGCTAGTGCGGGCTTGCTTCACGAAATTAAAAATGTGTTCCTTTATGCCAGGTGTACGCCGCGCAGGTTAAACCCAATTTGGACCCAGCATTGGTTTATTAAATCAAGCATGCATTAAACCCATAAAGTGTATTAAGTTTGTTGGTAAAATAAACTGAACCGCACTATAAAACTGCATATAACCAGCTTTGAAGGGCAGCACTGTGGGAGGAAGAGCAATAAATTCTCAGCAGCCAGTTTCTGACGTTCCTTCACCGAATTTGAGGAAGTTGTCGGATGTCTAATGTCAGTCTGGTGGCTCCTCAAAGTAGTTTTGTCACAATTCATTTCAACATCTATAAAGCCTGAACGACCCGAGAAAAATCAGCAAGCCAAAAAAGCCCTGAAGTTCAGCTCCTTGATATGACTCAGGCTCAAAAAACGCAGAGGCCTGTAATTGGCAGAGTGAAACTCAATGGTATCTTTGGTTAGATCCTCCCTGGGAAGTCGGGGAAACGTCCACAACTCACGTCGCCACACAGATCTCAGTGCGGGCATGGAGTTGTAAATTTAAACTTTGGTGACTCTCAGAGACACCATTGCCGCTATTTTCCCACAAGGGTACTTGCTTAACGATAGGACCACGCTGTTCACAGCTGTCTTGTAGCAATCAATTTGAGTCTGCAAAGTGAAATAAATGAAAATGTGTGTTTTTAGTATTAAAAGACCTCCCTTTGACCCCATTCTCCTTTGTTAATGGTCTCATTTAGATCAAAATTCAGAGTTGAACTGCTATTTATTTTTCCTGCATCAATAGGCCTCTAACACTATACAAACATTAGGAATAATTACAGTAAGACAAAACTATTGCAGTTGGATGTGGGACTCAAACACAGCACACTTACGAGTTAACTTGACTTTACTTGAGATTCTGCTATTCTGCTATAACCTTACATATGAAAGGTTACAAAGGTCAAATGTGATTTTGTAACTAATGAACTGTTTCACACTGATGCAAACATGTCAGACTTAACAAGCGCGCGTTACCACTGCTCTTTCACTTTCACACTGTCAAACTGCACATCAAACAATTAATTTCTAAGACGATTCTGGGCCGTGCAGCTCGCCTGTCACACACTGCCGCTCCGGCTGAGTGCTGCCTGCCTGCACTTCGAGCTTCTGTGTAATTAGAGGGGACTTCTACCTAAACATGGGCACCCTTAACTGCAGAGCATGAACAAGTCTCCACCCAAGGCTCCTCAGCAGTCAGGCATGTGCTGAAATGAGCACCTAATTTACTGCCATGTTTTGCTGCTGCTTGGAAACAGCTTTTTTTTTTTTAATAGGAAGCTGACTGTAGCAGGTTTGGCAGCATGAATCCAGTCTTTGTCTGACTGACTGCACCTGGTCGCAGCTTTAGACTTCTTCAGAGCGTGCATGTCCACCAGTGCTGGTTGGATTACTTTGAAAAATAGTCCTCTACTCCACACAGGACTTGAAAGAGGGGTTAAAAAAAAGGGAAAAAAAGCATATACTACTCTAGTGAAGTGAAATATTTAAAAACTAAGTTGGGATGCATTGAACTGTCTATTAATGGCAAACTAAGGAAAAAAATGACCTTTCAGATTTCAGAAATGTGTGCAGGCAAGGACCAGAGAATATTCTTTTTAGCCCCTAAATCGACGAAGTGATCATGGAGGTTAAAGCACTTGATGTTTCTTGCATTGAATAAACCAATTGACCCATCTTGTAACAATCATGTCAGGTAGATTGAAACAATAAGCGGAAGAACAAGAGTTGTTTCCATTGCGCCCTACACTCTAATGTGGCCGCGCGACCTGCAGCATCAATATAAACAATTATCACGCGGTATATGTTGTCCTTTAATTCTGTGTGGAAGTGGGTCAGCCACGAAACTGGAAATGAGGGAGCAGTAGTGAATAATTTCCAAGATGGGTGCTGCAGAGAAGGAGTCTGTGACTCTTATTTTTACTGAAACCAGATGGTGTTCATTGGTGCTAGGCCGACATCCAGGAGCAGACAAGCCCGCTGCCTCTTGTTCCCACCGGGAAGGTGGCACTGCAGCGGGGGGCCTCTTCGTATGTCTGAGACCACCAAATTAACAAAAAGAAAGGTTTACGCATGTATAGAACACAGCAAAACCTTAAAATCATTCACATTCAAGCTCACAGCCATGGTTGGGAGTGTGACAAACAGGCTGTGTCAGTTCCAGCGGCATGCATGCATGTCTCGCATTGCGAGTAAAACAACATTTCAGTAGTATTGAGGGGAATGTTCAGAGACGCCACTTTATCCACCAATTTAAGAGGACGGGCAGTCAAAGAGCTGAAAAAATGTAGAAAAACAAGTGCACTACACACTTTTTTTGTCATTAAATGCCTGAAAAAAATCAGTGTGAAGTGATATAGCCAAATCCTCTCAGCACAAGCCCACGCAGGCTCTTCAAACAAGGAAAAACAGCCTCATCCCTATTTGATCATGTAATGACAGGCATAATGGCTATAAGGTGAAATGTTTTGGATAAGTACTACAGTAGAGAGAGTGGGAGAGAGGTGGGTCCTAGTCTGGGGCAGTTCAGCAAAGCTGCACTAGAGGGAGTCCAGAAAATAACTCACAATTATGTTTTTACTTTGTGGGGCAATTTGAGAAAATAGTCATATTTCGTGATTCGCTAAAGGGTCCGTTGACATCAAGATCTTAACAATTGGTTGCACTTTACACAGTTGATTCATATAAAAAATATCCTGATATGGAAGGCCAGGCTTATCAATTACAGCACTTCCAGACTCAGAATGAACTGCCTGCATATGGAAGGGATGAGGAGCGCAGGGAGAAGCATAAAAGATGACATTTACTGACGAACCGCACGGTTCTGTAAAAAGGTGACCATTACTCAAAGGAGACACGCTCGAAAAAAGAAGAGAAAAGAAAGACATATCTTTGTATATATAAAGCATAGCAGCAGAAACGCACACTGTGGCTGCCTGGTTTTCTCATTGCTGCCAAATTTTACATTCTGCCAGTTTCAATCGCTCCGCAGCAGCTCAGGTTTCAGCTCCTGGAAAGTGAAGCCAATGGAACAGAGCCCATTCTCCCACATCATACAGCTATGTGATCTAATGGGCTTTCAGAGCTGGACTGTTGAAATAACCCCCCCACCACCATCGCCACTCCCACCACCACCTCCTACACGTACACACACGCACGCACTTTTCAGGACTTTCCATTCACTCCGTCGACTGCCATAACTGAAATATTCTCACAAATCAACTTTTCTTTTCCCCAACTATCTAACATGACAGACTGTGTCCCCAAACATCTCATCAACGTATTCCATGTTTGACGCTGCGGTGTCCACCTGACAGGATTCTTTTAACATTTGGGATATTTTTGTGGCTATTCTCAGTCACCCATACCCATACCCATAGTCTCAGTCATAGATAGATATTAAATGTCAGACATGGTGCCAAGGCACACATGTGAAAGTCTCAAGTAAGTTTCAAGTCCTTACCCTCAAGTCTCAAGTAATTGTCATTTTTTCTTGTGCAAGTCAAGTCCAAGTCAAGTCACCTTATTTTACCCGCACAATCTGATCTTAATAAAGTGAAAAGACAATATATCAGTAACGGTCACTTAAAGTCATTGGCCAATTTATCCATTGCATTGCAATCACTGATATTCAGTCAAATGCATGGAATCAAACTGAACACAAATAACTTCATGAAATTATTTTTTTACTTTCAATGTAAACCAAACCACCTCTTCCTCAGTTTTCATCAGCGTTGTATATAAAAACTGAAAACACGAAAATAAACAACACTTAAGTCATTCAAATCATTGTGTCTAAAGTCAAGTCAAGTCCACAGTATTTAAATTCAAAGTCCAGGTCGAGTCTCAAGTCTTTCATTTTTATGTCATGGCACACCTCCAGGCAGGAAGAGAAAGGAAAACTGTGTTAATGCGTGCACAATTTATATTGTATTTCTGTTTGCGCAGTAGAAGTTATTGCATTTACAGCCTGGACAGCACTCTCACTCTCAGACAGTTGACCGTTTTCTCCATCTTACTCTGCTACTGGGTGTGGTGAGCAGCCAGTAACAGTGGATTCTAAGGGCCAGCCAGCTATGCTTCATTAATTCACAATGTGTCTTTTACTGCACATGATTTTCTATTTACCTGTGCCAAGAGATAACTGTTGCTATAGTGTTATATATAGTGTTGCTAAATGGAAACTAGCACTGAATTGTATATGGATAGATTGTTATTTTCTATCTGTGCATGCTTTAAGGATGTTTTCCAGGTAGTTTGTTTGTCTGGTCCAAGGCTGGGGACTTGAAAGTGTCGGCATTGTAGCTGGCTGGGGGTCAAGACCTTTGAACATCTGCTGTGTCTCTGTGTATTAGACTAATTTGCCCCAACAAGGTGGCCTGGAACGACTCCTGTTTAGCGTTCACTTTATTCATGCCAGGCAGGAGAGGTGAGAGCATCTGCTCTACATTGTTTGGTCCCTTCCTGGAGGGTGGAAATCACAGTAGTCTTGTGGACAGATTGTACGGTGACATCTCTGGTCATGACAGGAATGTTGCAGAGGAGCTCTTTGAAAAGGCTTTGAAAAAAGGAGGATGGTAATTCATGGTCATTCACAAAGATCTTACAAGAGAAAACATAACATTAAATAAACACACTGCCTATTGGGATGTTTGTAGATTCAGCTTTTCACAGGTTGATGATACATTCTGTTCATCACTGGCAAAGCCTAAATTGATGCATGGAATAAAATGGTAAATGAGTTGTACTTATTGCACAACCATTAATAGTCCATTCACGCACTGATGGTGGAAGGTACCATGTATGTACCAACATGCTTATTGGGAGCAGTTAGGTGTTTTGCTCAAGGACCCTTAAAAAAAAAGGTCTTTTGGGATCTTCCATTTGGGGGCCGTAGAGTTGCCCTCTTGTTAATGGGTTACCAGTTTGATCCCTGGGCCTGGAGAGTTGAACGAGATACTGAACCCCAAATATCTTGCATGGCAGCCTCCACTATAAGTGTGTGAATGTGTGCATAAGGTTAATATTTAAAGCGTTTTGAGTACCTCTAACCCAGCCCATTTACCAGTAGCTAGCTCAGGCATTGGCTATTCTTACTTGGGTTAACACACATTGATACATATGTACATACATACATACATACATACGTACATAGATACAGTACAGCCACATAAACGCAACACACTTTGATGTGGACTTTGCAGCTACCAGGGCCTGCCATCCTCAGCATGTTACATCCTGCTTAAAAGCTTATTATAAAACAGTAAAAGCCACAGAAACAGCCATAATTTGATAATTGTCACAAAGAGGCAGCCGCTAAGTCGATAAAGCTTTTTGGAAGCAGCTCGAACTGACTGAATGGATGATTACACTGACAGAGACGGTGCTCTGCTCCACGGGGCCTTAAATGCTGCCGTGTTTATTTACCAATGTTGGACTGAAGAACACTCTGAAAGCAACGTGTTCACCAAGTAAAGCATGTATCTGTTAGAAATACAGCATATTTGCATGCTTTGGTGAAAAACGAATTGTCTGTGATTATTAATGTTTGTACTGTCTATCTACTATCTGTCTACTACTATCAATAATTGTGAGGGTGACCACAGATGGATGATTATAGGACAAATGCTATAAGAATAATTTTTACTCAAATACAGTTTATGGCTAATTTATTGTGAAATAGTTGCAAAATATGGCTATGAAGCAAGGATCATTCAAATTCTGCTAAATGGTTTAATAAAACATGGAATTAATAAAACAATTGTTTTTCCTCGATAGAGTGGCGAAGTCCCGCCCTTCCCCGTCCCCAAAAACACATTTTTATGAGCAAGATTCAATGAGGAGATAACAGTTATTTTTTTGGTCCTGTGTAAATTGTGCCATTTATTTCATCGTTTGTGGTTTTTCAAGATAATTTTTCATGCAAAGAAGACTGGCGATCTCTCTGCTCCACTTCACCGCTGTTCTCTAGGAATAGATAAAGATAAAGTCGGGGCATGTGGAGAGTTTCAGTTATGCCGACAGGGAGAAGCGGAGGGAAAGAGGCAATTACGTGACGCCACATATGTGTCATGTAATCTTTGTCATCGCGTTTTCTGCCTTTAACTGAACAATTGCATAATGAACGGTCAAACTCTTGACAGGAAAAATTCTCATTTAAATCCACAAACAACAGATGTGTAATACAGGGCATATAACGACTGGGACCAGAAAATAATTACTTTCGCTGCATTGAAACTCATTCATATTTTACAGTCTCAGAGGTCCTTGGGGGTCTACCGGAAGGGGCGGGGATTCGCCACTCCACTACTTCCTGTCATTCAATATTGGACACACTGATTAATCCAGGTGTGCTAATGAGAAGTAGTAAGAACAGCTGGATTCATCAGTAGTGGAGTTGTGCCTAAAGCCCTTTAAAAGCTGCAAAATGGATCTTGAGGAGCGTCCCACAATAATCCTGACAAACTGGACATGCATGCCTCATGAAATTCACGAGAGACTCAAGATATCCTGGTTTTCATCGGGTAAGAGCAAAAATGAGTGGAAAAGAGTGAAAGCAACTGCTTATTGTAACACAGTTAAAATATTGAGAACTAACAGATGCTGATGCTACCATGTCGACACGGAGCACTGGGCTTCCAGCGGCGGCTGTGGTTTTGTGCTGGAGAGGATGAGATGACTGAGGTAGTGGCACAAGTAGTTCAGCTCAGCTTAGCTCACAGGAAGCAAAAGCAATTAATGTGCGAGCAGCAGCTTCCAGCCGGGCTTCGCCTTACCTCACCTCACTGAAGATGTGAGAGACAGACATCTCCACACTCAACACTTCCACTGGCTCCTCTCTGCTTTCCATACATTTTTTCTTTTTTTTTTTTTTTTACAAGCTGACAGAGTAACGACAGGAAGAGGTAGTTTTTACTGTCTATGCTGATGCTGCAAAACCCTCGCCCCAAACCCCCTTTTCTCCAACAGGGGAATAAAGGTGTTTTTTCTTGTCCTTATTTTGATTAAGAGTGCATTCACTATCCTGGGGAGTTGAGTTTAAGAGGAAGGACCTGCAAGGACCGACAACAAATCTTATTTACTACTCTTGAGATCAGCCTCTTCAGAATAAAAGCCCCCTTAGTCAGTAAGACAACAAATCTGCACAAGGGGCAATCTGAGGTTTTTTAGGGGTATATTTGAATGCAATGGTCACATGACTTTAATAGTTCGAGGAACACATCAAAATAAAGCGGCAAGATAGCCCTCGAAGAAGAGAGGCTATCCTATTCTGAGGTGCTCTTGCGCACTCTCCAAGAGCCATTTTAGTTCACTAAGGAGCTAGAATACAGGATAAGGTGTTGTTGGGTTTATTTTTGTGAGCTTCCACGCTTCTAGTATTTGTGCTGAGAACTCCTGATTGGTGAGACCCTTGGAGACATAGAGCAGATGTATTATTCTGTTGCATTTAGGAAAGCAGGCAGAAGTTACTGCTCCACTTGGTAAATTATTAATAAATCCATAGGTGAAAGGATGCAGTGAAGTGCTGTCTATTGCTCTGTGTTTATGTGTGTGTCGCAGCGGTTAGCTCAACACTCCATTGCTGTAGTCTCTAGAATGAGAGAATGTCATGTTTGCCACTGTTTGTGAGGGTGGTGAAAGAACAAACAAAAACACTCACACACCACTGAAGTAACATCTACAATGAAAACAGCTCAGTGGGTTTGTGTTGTGAGAGGTCAAGGCTCAACCTACTGTGCCTCCGTTCCTCCATCTTTCAAACACACGTCCTCAAGAGTTGAACTACACAGCAAGATTGGCAGGTTGGTGGGGTAACTTCAGGACTTTCCATGCCATAAGCTGCCTCACTTAACTTTTTAGAGGGGTGTTACCATGGTGATTGAACTTCAGTTCTAACCCCTCCTCAAGCAGGTTGTATTCGAGATCAGAGATCAAAATGTATAAAAGCACCCCGTCCCGACAGTTCCTGGAAGTTAGGATCCTGTGCACTTTTTTTTAAACCATGATCACTAAAATGTGTTTTGTTCATAAGGAAAAATTGGGAAAATTCACATTTATGTGAGTAAATAAAAATAAATAGTCAATTTGATGCCGTATTAGGTGTCCAGTGGGTTGACTCTTCAAATGGAAGTTGTCTCTACAGTGACACACACCGTCACTGTAGAAACAATTGATTGATTTGCTGAGCCTACAAACATAAACAGTCTCCAGGTATGTTGCAGGACAGACCCCCAGACTCTCTATGACCCGACTGCTCCCTCCTCCCTCCTCCTGATGAAGCACACACACTGAGGCACCTGCAAAATCAATGAAAAACACATTTTGTGTGCATCTTTTGTGCCCTGGAGTCACTTGTTTTCTTTACTTCAATACCTGATTTTCAGTGTTGGCCTGACAGGAGGGAGGGAAAGAATGAAAGGAAGGAAATAGGGAGGAGTGTGTTTACACTGATCAATTGCAGACCGGTGTCCTCAAATGTCCTGGAGTCCTCAGGAAACATCTGACTTACTGAGCAGCTTGCAGGTTGGAGACCACAATCAAAGTGCAGGGAAATGAAGTAGAAACCACAGTTACATGCAGTATATATATGTGACTGATCGTAATACAGGGGTCGTGTTTCAGAGATTCGTGCTTCGACATTAGGAATGCTACGAAAAACTTTTTGGAATTTTGCTCAGAACAGTCTCTCTTCAACAAAAGGGTGTCCTAAAGTCTTCAATGTCACACAGAACATGTGACATGTGACATCGTCTGAATGCACGGGTCTGCATTCTAATGCTGACTGAGGTAAACCAAAATCAGTGGCTGGTGGAACAAATTCATTTTCAGCAAACATACATGGAACACTAGTTTTTTGGTCATGAGCATTTACTGCAGCCAGAGACTCTGGGCAACACTGGACTTGCAGTTTCTTATTGGAAGATTTTACAACCATGATTAAAATTAAAACACTACATTTGAGCTAGCTACTGAAATATAAAACTACCGTTCTTATGCATGCGTGCCATTCTATTTGGGCAAATGAATGGGGGGATATTTTGTGCAGATCAAATAATCAAATTACTCGATGCTGGCCATACCTTGAATGCATACAAAATTGATATGTTCTGTTTCTATTGGCTCAATTAGGGCTGCTCCTTGCAAATCCATTCATTTTTAGTTATGGCTATTTAAGAAGTCATAATTTAGCTGAGCTACAGAGAACTCCAACTAGTTGTCAAAATCAATTGAACAGTAAGCAGAGCTGTGTTAAGTCCAGGGAGAAACAACACTGAGACATTTTAATTCATTTTCCATGGCCCTGTATCGTTTTTTTTGTTTTTTTTTTAATGTTAGAGAGAGCAGCGAAGGTAGCTCGCAACACTCGGCACTGCAACGGAAGAAAACACCAGCAAACGCGGGGAAACATTTTCATCAACAACACATGCTGAGCATCTCGGGGGGGGGGACACGATGATGAAACACCAATGAGAACATAAATGTGCTGCAAATAGAGATAGACAGCCGATAGTTTGCCAGGATTCACATATACTTCATTTCAGTGTGCCAGCTTGCATTTGCTTTACTTGTTTTGGTTTGTTTACCATCATTTTCAAAATCTACCATGAAAGTGATGAAGAGCTTTTCTGTTGTTCAGAATATATGGGAAATAACCCGGAAAAAGTGAGACAAGCTATCGTTAAATATTGAAGGATGGAGAAAATTTTTGGAGGAGGAAGTCGGTCGATGAGATTGAGGTGTTAAGTAAAACAAATATATAAATAAATAAAATAAATCAACCAAAAGATTTGTGGAAAGTCTGAGGTGTGAGGAGAGCCAAGAGGAGGAAGATCCTTGGTTACACGTTGCTGAGGTCAGTGTAGCTCTCAGATCCGCTAGTTGTTCTGCTTAATGTGGAAAGCAAATCTCTGGCTGTTTTATTGTCGTAAACAGCACCGTTAAAACTATTTAAACCCTCCTCATTCCCATCATGTTTACACTTTTCCACATTAAAAAGTTGTGTTCAGGATCAACATGATTAAAATAAACAGAATGAGGTATGCGCACGTGTGAACGCAAGGCAAAGCTGTCAGGATTTCGCTGGCCTTTCCTGGTAAGTGCTTGTGGAGCGGGAGAGATGGGGGGTGGGGGGTGGGGGGTCCTGCTGGAAGCACTGGGCAGCCATTAGCAGCCAGTGGACACACAAGAACGGAGCAGCACAGGTCCAGTAACAGATGGAAGATAATTCTTTGTGTGAGCGTGACATGTGAACACATCATGTAGAGTATAATTGCATTAATGTGAAGCTGGGAGGCTGACGAAGCGAGTAGCAGTTATGATAGCCATTAACCTCCCATGATCCTTCAGCGTAAATATATTCTGCTGCTGCTGTACAGTCCAAAACACACTAATGGTTGCCTGTTTAAATGAAATCCATAAAAGTTTTGGCTCATCACTTGCTTACTTCAAGCACAAAAGACAACCTTAGATTTGTCAAAATACAAAATACTTCGCTTAACATAGCTCATATTATACCTGAGTCTGAACTGTCTGAATCATTGGCTACGTTTACATGCAGTCAAATAACCCTTTTCTAACCAGAATATTAAAAAACCCAGTTGCGCGCGGCCATGTACATACCAATAACCCTTTTGTAAAAAACCAAGATTAATCATGGGTTACGTCTTTCCTAACCCGAATATTTGATCATGTATAAGCCGATCGGTAGACGGTAGAAAGTACTGGGATAGCGAGATCCACAAAAGGTGAGTGTTAAGTTAGTTAAAACTGGTTTGATCGCCACACGGCTCGTTTTCCATGTATACAGTAATAACCCTGTTTGTTCACGCATGTAAACGGGTTATTCCCAATGTTTCAGAAAACAGATTATGTACCTTAACCCAAATATTGACTGCATGTAAACGTGTCATTTTCTCTCTAAAAATGATTAGACAAACAGGCATTTGTTGAGTGAATATTTATTCAGCCGAAAAATATTTAAAACAACTCACCAATAGTGAATTCCATAGGCCGTCTCCATCCTAAGAGTATGTGCTAATAAAGTGTTCAAGCACTGTAAAGGTCTACGATGAGTAATATCCCAATGAAAACGCTTCATCAATTAAAACCAATACTTTCATAAAAAAAAACAAAAAATCCTAATATTAAGTTCTCACTATCTGCATATCATTCAGGCATCTTTAAAAGAAATCATGATTCTGAAAGAGAGGGGTCCGACTGATGTAGGAATACCAGGAAAGTAGCCGCAGATCTTCTATAACGATGTCTTATCTTTGGAAAAAGGAGCAACTGCTGAATTTGGACTTGACATCCTACCATTATCGCGCTGTCAGCGACGGAGCACAAAGGGAGGGACATCACCGGGGACTCCACCTGACGGAAGGAGCAGGTACTGTGTCTTTCCTTGCTACTTGTTCTTGCTGAGCGTTCGCTGCTTCTCTGCATGCTCCACTATCTTCTCCTCCACGTAGAGACCTTTGCGCCGTCGCACAGCATTCATGTATTTGAGCGCCTGGTTGGCGGAGTCGGCTTTCTCTCCAAAGTGCAGGTATTCCTCCTCGGTGGTGGGAACCCAGCACGGATCGCTGCTGATCACCTGGCGAGCACAAAATGTGACAGTATGTGATTCTTGCGGCGCCACGTGATGACATGCTAATGTTTGTACACATCCATGTTATTTGAATCCATGCACCTAATTCTGTTTTGTTGATTTTTACTTGTTTAGCCACCAGCAGCACAGACTGAACGCTAAAATCTACTTGCTTGTTAATCTGCAGCTGCTTCCATTTCTTCTCAAAGGAAATCCGCAGACTGCTGCTGGTTAATGTTAACCTGGCAAAGGGATTCAGAATCTGCTAACTGAATTAGCTTTTTTTTCTTCTTCCAGCTTTTATTCCCCAAAAATAATTTCTCTGCCATGTGAACCCACTAATAAAAATCATCTTATTCACATTAAGAATGTTTCTGCGGAAAGACGAACTTGCTTAACGAGGCTGAATTAATGTTAATCACTTGAGCTGAAAAACTCAGAGGCAACAAGCTGCAAAATGTTTATGTAATTAAGGAGACAGGGCCGCGGGTAATAGAGCAAGAAAAATAGACCTTATTTCATGGATGTGTATATACACACACTCTGAAACACACACAGATCTTCTTATGTAAAAAAAGGTTTTCTCACTCTTTTCATATAGAAAACTCTACCTATTACCCCATCTGACTCCGTCCATATGGCTGGGAGGACGCTGGGAAGCGTGTGTTGCGTGTTCAGGTCCATGTGCCAAAGCCAGCCAAGCGGCAGGTATAACGGTCTAACGCACATGTTGTCTATCACGGCTTTGACCCGACTCCCCTGAGAGAATCCTCTCATTAACCAGACAGCCGCATTGACCCACAGCCCCACGTAATAAGCTCAGTCACACTCTCTTTGTATCCATGTGTCCCTGCGTGCATGTACAACGACTACAAAAATAACCTTCACATCATTTTTTAATTTCTTTGCTTGTTTAGAGATTTAAATTAGATATTGTACTTTTCAAATGCATGACACCGGGCAAAGCCAAAGTAGTTGTCTCCAAGACAAACAACAGTAACTTATTCCTCTTACCATTTTTTGGAAAAAGAAGAATCAAATTGTAGAAGGTTTTCTTGAATGTCTACCAAGTTTGAAAGAAAGAAATCTGCTTGATAAAAAATGATCAAAGAAAAAATGTATTCGACATTCTCTCCACACTAATGTACCTTCTTAAAGTACTAATTGTATTCAATAACACATTTGCACATGTTGAAAGCTGCAATGCTGCATCATGCTCGCAGCAGCTTGGGGTTCAGTGTTGTGCAGCCAGACATTTTTACATCGTCTCCAAACCAGCTGATTAAACCGGCAGCCCTGTGATTACTTTTTTTTCGGAAAAATAGGAAAATACGTGCAATGGAACCGAATAAACACAAAACTCAAATTCTTTTATTGGAAACTTAACTCTAAAAAAGTTGAAATCCCCAAAGACCAAATATTGCTGAAACAGCAAGGGGCTGTTTTGAATAAGACATCCTCAGGAAATTGAACATTTCGAAAGAGTTCCATCTGGTACTAACATATGGTGCGTATCTGCACTTCTTATCTGGACAAGGAAAAACACATGTTAATGAAGGTGTAAATGAACACACACAACTTTGCAAACGCAGCCTCTGAGTAATAGGTGCCATTGTGTCTGCTGTAAGGGGACTGAGCTTCATTTTTTATCATATAGAAAAGATCTAGATCTGCAAGGCACTTTTGCCTATACAGAGACAAAACAATTCTCCCATAATCAAGCACTTGTTGACAGTGGCAAATATAAAAAATCCTCTTTGATGGTTAAATTCTCAGATAATACTAAAGTATATATAAGCACAGCCTACTTATGGATTGGCTATGACTAAACTAACCAGTCTCTGAGCCCTGTGTGTGTGGATCAGACAGAACCAAGCAAAGATCCTATGAGATCCGACTCACAAGAAAGTCAGGGGTCAGTGTCAATGACAAAATCAGTGTGCTGATTACTGCATTACTGCGCTGAGACTGCACTCTAAATTCCTAAAATTAAAACGAAAGTTTAATGGATCCATCAGCAGACAGCACGGCCCCACATCACAGTGTGCTGCTGCTTGACATTCAGAAACTCCTGTCGGACATGTGAAAGAACAACCACACTCACCAGAATCCTACCAAACATGCTGAGATGCTGCCTCTTCTTTCTATCTCAAGATGCCCGTCAAAAGGCCAACATTGGGCCCTCACGCCACAATAGAAAAACAACTTGAGTTGACAGTGCAGCATCCCTTTTTTAGGCTTGAGGCATTGCTGTGACCCAAAACGCGAGGTAAAATGGTGCGCTTCATAAGCCCTGGCGCAAGGATCAATAATCAGTGTCATTATCTGATTCCAAACCTGTGCCCAAATGCCCCCCACAAGGACACAACCATCATAGTTATGTAGTAGTTCTCTGTGAATGCACCCTATTACAAAACATTTCATTAAAAGACTAAATGTGACTTTTCAATAAAAGAATCTGCAAATCGTCCAAGCTCCTGACATAGAAAAGGTGCAATGATATGTTTTGTTTCAAGGGACTGGTGGTCAAAACAGGAATCTGGTTTGTTTATTTGCGGTGGAAATGGCAGTGAGAGTGGTATTCATCAACAATTAGTCAGTAACAATGATTACCTCCCAGTGGCTGAAGACCAGCTGTGGGCTTGCCAATCCGCTGGTCCTCTTGCGAATCTCGTCCGCGAATCCAAAACTCTCCGCTACAGGCAGGACAGCCTTGATGATGAACATGTCTGTCCCTTCCTTCATCTCTTCTTGGAGGACACGGCCTTCTCGCTTCCCGAGCACACCATATACTCGCCCTGTGAGAGGAAGAGACACACCAACACAAGAGCCAGAATGTATTTTCATTTATTTTACTGCCTCTCTGTTTCATAATGTGCTATTTCCATGGCCTTCAGATCTTTTATACCTTGTGTTGTGCTAAAACAGTGAGGGTTATGATTATTGCATCAATTGTTTGTGTGGTCTTGCAGGTGTGCAGATGCAGAGATGTGAATTTAGAACCCTACAACGTTAAACATTAGGACTGATTAAAAAGTTTCATTCTTGACAACTAAACTCCTTGGTTCGGAACATCATTTCAGTCAATCTTTTCTCCCTTTTAATAATACCAAATGGTGTTGTATTTCTTACTGTTGGAAAGCCTGATTAGTCCAGTTTACAACGAGGTATGCACGATCCTTACACCTGTACCTTACTTACCTTACTTGTACCTCATTGTTAAGGTGATAATAATCAAGCTTTCCAACAGTTTAAAACACAACACCAATTGGTATTATTAAGGGGGAGAAATGATTGACTGAAATAACTTTTCTAAACTTTCATTGAGGGATTGTGGCACATTTTTGGGTGGCGTTTCCCACACGTTCAGCTATGTTGCTCATTCCACGAATGCACGATCTTTACAAGTTGCACCTCATTGTAAAGGTGACTAATCAGGTTTTCCAACGGTACAAAATACAACACCAATTGGTATTATTAAAGGGGAGAAATGATTGATTGAAATAACATTTCCGGGCTTTTTTTCAGGAGTTTAGTTTACCACACCTGGAACATTTCTTTCTTTCAAGTACGTTCTTTAAGCCCCTTACCCAGCACTTCAGCGGTGGCCATGATCTCGCAGGTATACATGGCAGCCATGAGTCTCTGGGGCTGAGCTTGGAAGGCGTGACGACATGCTTCCTTCATAGCCGCTATCAGTTGGCCCGAGACTGGCCCGTAGCAATCTGCAGAGGAACCCTCTGGCCTGCGTCTGCCCTGACTCTGCTCCGTCGCTTTGACTACTTCCTGCTCAGATGAGTTTGTGCTTTCCGATTCTTTGCCGACTTCTAAAGCCTTGTGGGATGTGGGGCCCTCCTCCAAGGAGTCTTGATGCTGTAGGGTTGAGGACTGGATAATCCACCTCTCCACGGAGAAACAGACTCCCATCAGAGGTTCCTCACACATGGGTCCTGACAGGGTTGCTAGTTGGAAGCCACTGATGATGCTGTTGTCAAAGTCTCGTAAAACATGTCCAGCCTCAGTGGCTTTGTCCTCCCTGCACAGACACTGCCACACCGAAGGGCGCTGATATCCCTCCACTTTGTTCAGCAGAATGTTGGGCCCATACCTTAAAATGGTAACAAGAATTACCCTTAAGAGTTATTCAGGAAAACTTTCTCAATCGTCCCTCAGGATGAAAAACATCCCCTCCTAAAAACTGCAGTAAAAATTACATTTATTAATTTTTTTTCATTTTAAATGAGTCAATCTTTTTAATCAACTTCACCCTGAAATACATATATATATATATATATATATATATATATCACATATTCATTATTTTAGGGTATTTTAACTTGTAACTACACAGTATTTTAATTGAAAAAAATTACAAAAACTCAAATAATTTCTATAAAATGCAATTACAGGAGGATTTCATTATCATTATTATTATTATCATTATCATTTTTGTTATCATTATTGGGTGGGATGGGTCAATGATTAGCAGCAACGTTGAATTTGATGCATTCTTATTTTTTCTGCAGTTAAAAAAAAAATGTCGTCTGGACAAAAAAACAGCCCAGGGAACTCTTAAGGGTTAAAAAAATATATGACACTACGTACTATTGCTAAATTCAGTTATTAGAAAACATATCATAACAGATCAGTATAATATAAAAGTGAAGTTCACATTTGAACTTTTGACAATCTCAATCACTTCATCTCAGTGATTTTTGAGGTCACAGTGTCCTTGATCATCAACCTTTAACCATCAAAATACAATCCAATCACTAACATTCTACCAAATTAAAATTCCAACCTGCGAGGTCCAAAGGCCCAGATATTCTCCACAGCGTTTCTCCATTTCCTCCCCTGCAGCAGGCCCTCCAGCTGGGTCTTCAGCGCAGCTATGGCCTCCAGGGTTCTTAAGCTGATGTCCAGACCCTTTCCTTCCCTCAGAGACATGTTGGCCTGCTCAATAGTCCGAATCAGCTCAGAGTTGCTCTCTAACAGATGGGTCACCTCTGGAATGAAACGCGGTATCCATGTGTTATGTGATGTAATTAGCATCTAGTGTAGCATTTCCATTTCTCCTTTTCAAAATTATAACCTCAGCTTTCAAGTACTCTTGAAAAAGTCAAATCTGTGGTGGTTGAATGTAGCGATGTTGACAATGGTTAATTTAAACCATTCTGAGGGTTTTATTGAGGATCAGAAAAGTGCTGCTAATTGTTTTGGAATGAGCAGAATTTGTGTCAGTAAAACCCGTGTGTCAGTAAAACCCATTATATTTATACCTGGTCATATTTTTGAATGCAGAACACAGACTTCCCAATGGTAAAAGGAAGAAGATTTGCAAAGCCATTGGACCATTTCAAAGACACCTCAGATAGATGCAATTTTTTGGTCTTCTTTGAAGTTGGTGCACAGCAATGATAGGAAATGAGGTGAGAAAGATATGTGGGGGCAACATGAGGCAAATGTCTGCTGCTGACAATTTTACAGAGGATGTGGTCCTTATCAGAAAAACTGGGAATTAGGGATGGTGACATTTGATGATGGTTGTATCTTTCTGAGAAAAAAAAAACGTTTGACACTGATGCTGACTTAATACAGTGATGTGCCAGGTGGGGATGAGGGTCTGAAAGCAGTTATAGCTCATCTCCTCTCTCTTTAAAATCTTGAAAAACTGATCTCACAGATAATCTCCTGGAGACTGTGTGAATGTGTCCAACACGTGGCTGGACGACAGGATACAGAGCAATTTGTTGAACAATACTCAAGTCTCCGAGGCCATTAGCCTGCTTGTTGTATCTTCAGATCTTACCCTGTGGTAAGGGGACTGCCCGAATGCTGACGGTGGCCAATCTGTTGGGAGTAGTGAGTGTGACCAGACCATTGGAGTCCACATGCAAGGTCTCAGAAGAACGACCCTGGGAGGCTTCCTCTTTTACCTGATAACAGACGGACAGGTAGCTTGGTTTTACGACGCTGTGTTAATGAGTGTTATCAGTGACTCCCAATTCTCCCAATACACTCTTCAATGTACAGTACATTCACCTCTCAATGTGCGTCACAGTTGATTTGATGTTACTTACCATGACTATGCGGTCAACTCACCTGGTGAATGATGGCTACTTTTTGCTGTTTGCCCAGATCTTCATTAACCATGTCCACTTTTGGAGGACGCACCACTGTTTCCCGGAATGGAATGATGGGTTCGGAGGCACTTATCTCAATTTTCGCAAACCTTGAACAAAAAAATAGAGAACGATTCTGTTCTTGTTCCAGGAATATGATGTTGGCATGTTCAACAGTATCCAACAGTAACTCATCGGAAAAAAAACTGACTTCTTATGTACATGTATGTACATAAGAAGTTATGTAAACGCCACCCATAAGAAGGATGTTAAACCGGTTAAATTGAGAGACTTTGGACTTTAGATGTCTGTCAGACAAACCAAGCAATGCAAAGTCATTGGCCAATGGGAAACTCAGGGACGGGAAGGAAGGTCTTAATGAGCGATACTCCGCACGGGTTGGCTGCAATTAAGCCATTAGATCTGATCGGAGCTATTCCACACAATTATTTCGATTTTATCTGAGCAATTAGTTAGGCAACTGGACTTACCTCAAGTAAGTAAAGACGAACCCCTCTCATCTCAGCTGCTTGGTTTCCAGGTTGAAAT
Source organism: Mullus surmuletus (assembly GCA_903171835.1). NCBI lineage: Eukaryota > Metazoa > Chordata > Actinopteri > Syngnathiformes > Mullidae > Mullus > Mullus surmuletus. The sequence goes on along the minus strand of CAESWR010000592.1, from coordinate 374,384 downwards.
GAAAGGCGAAACGTTTTCACTAAAATGAGGTAAGTCCAGTTGCCTACCTAATTGCTTGAGACACGATGACCTGGATGACTGAGAATATCCACAAATACATTTCACACGAGGCACCACAGAACATTTCGTAAGTGTCCCAGAAGCTTATCTCCACTTTTCTCCATAAAAAATACATGCACAATCTATTTTTGATGGACGACACATTAACTTCTACGGTGTAGACAGATCATGCAGGGAGCCAGAAACAGGAACATCTGGTTAATTCAAAGGCAAATACTCAAGCATACTGACATATGCTTGATTGTGCTCCATGGCTACATGAATAAAATTATATTGACAGGCCACAGCTCAACCACACAGGGGAGTTTAAGCAGGAAGGAAGAGAGGTTCATCTCAGAACTTTAAAACACACACAAACTATCAGGCGTTTCTGCAGGATACAATAGAGCGTCTATGATAGAAGCTCAATATATGGGGAATGACCAAATCTTCAGCAACTGAATACTATGCTCCACATACGAAAATCTCCCAGTGGAGTTTGAAGCAATTCAGAGGCTCAAACAGAACCATGTGACAGCCAGAACGCAGTGCGGGTGAATTGAGGTGCCTCAGCTATGGAAGGTATGAGAAATCTTTGCTGAATTGAGATGCCTCAGCTATGGAAGATATGAGAAATCTAAAGCTAATCATTTAGGCATGAGTATAAATATTAACACAAATGAGCCATAAACAGCACAGTAGGCATGGAATCAATTCGTGAGTAATGCTGGGAAACAATGTGGCTGTTAAAAATAAAGCCCACATTGTTGCATCATTTATGATTTTGTGAATTGACCCTTCAACCCCACCAATAATATTTAACATGCAATTTTATGCACTTCCATATGAATTCATTTTCTTCCTAAATTCCAGACACTGTGGTTGAAGAATAGTTTTATTTTTTATGAACAAATCTGTTTCTATGAACTCAAAAACCCAACAATGATTTGATCTGCCCAAAATGTTTTATCAACAAGTCAAAGTATTCAAGGCCTGTACCAGAGACCTCAATTGCTTTCCAAAAACAATGGAAGTGACATGTTCTTTCTTCACTGCAAATGTGCTTAGTGTTTTTCTTTAATTCGATCTCACATACCATGTCTTGCAGGAAATGCTTACCAAAAAGTAGATGATTCTAAAAATAGCCCCAACGCTTCCCCTCTGCTTCAGTAATGCTTACAAGAAATCTATGGAAAGCATCTGTAAAAGGATTTTTTTAAGGAAACTTAAGCTTTCTAATCTGTATTTAAGAAAAACAAAGTTTGGTAGACGCCCATGTGCTTGAAGCTCAGAGTCAGAAACAAAACAACACAACTGTTTGCAGTTACTTGGATTACAAAAACATGTTGGCTCTCCACATGGGACCACTAATTAGGCTTTCTGTCTGCCTGCATTATAGGCTTTACTGGTCAACACAGATGCTTCTTGGCTGACCCAGGGGTCAATATGTCACTCCAACAAAGATCTCTGTTTTTATGTATGTATACAGGCAGTGTGTGCCCTGAGACCCTCTGAAACAATATCATTTAGAACTCAGAAATACAAATACATGATAAATATACTATATATTATCCCCAAAATGTATGCATTAGAAAAAGCAGACAAAGGGTAATGATTTTGTCAATGATTAAAAATGACCTGAAATCTGAAACTAATCATTACCATGAACCTGATGCCCAAATAAGTGAGGTGGAAAGGAGTTTTTCAAAAGTCTGTAAAATGTGTGGAACAATGCGGTCAAGTTGAAACTATGTCAAATCTTGAAATTACTAATCTTCCTAGACGGACAACATTATCCGTCCGTAATCAGTTATTCAGCGCAAATATTAGATGATCTGATAGAGAAACACAGATAGGTACAGAGAGAGAGAGAGAGAGACAGAGAGAAAGAGAGAGAGAGAGAGAGAG
>CAESWR010000592.1:338991-351361 GCA_903171835.1 Mullus surmuletus | reverse complement strand
GTACTGATTCTGTACAGACAACTTGAGCCATGGGCTGCCACAGCAATGTCAGTGGTGTGAATCTGAGCCTGATGCAGGTGGTAGCCAACAAAGAATGAATGCTCCCGCAGGCTCATTAGCTGAGATTTTGGGTAGGCTTTTTCTTCTCTGACTCAGTCTGTAACGACCTTTTCACTCTCACTCTATGCCTTTCTTCACTCTACCTTCCACATGCCTGTATCTTTTCTTCACCACTTCAAACTTGTCTCTGACAGCCAGTCTATATCGCCTCTCCTCTGCTTCCCGCACTGTTTCCCTTGGAGCATATTGACAGTCCGCAATTAGGGCCTAGTGCTGTGGCAAGAGAAGGGGGAAGGAGAGCAGACAATGACATCTGGGTTGCTGCAGTAAGATACAGTATTTTTATTAGACTAGATATGCTGGAGATCAGTTTGCAAAGTGAAAGGGACGTGTGCTAAAAGCGAATGGTGGTTGGGTATCTCAGCATATCAATAAGTTACAAAGCCTTTGTTTTTACTCAGACCTCTAGGGTTCAGATCCTCAAGATTTGTTTTGTCACAAAATGGGCAAGAATGGTACAAAAAAAACGCACAAATCTATGAGTAAAAGTCCTAGCTGGCAATGTGGCAATGCTCCAAACATATAGGGTAAATTGTTTTTAAGGACTTCCAAGTCTTAAACAACTGATGACATCTGAATGCTCATTGAAAAATGCACAGGAAAAATACATGTGATCAGTAAATTTGATACAAAGATCTATACACAAATTACTTAGCTACTGATTATAGACATTAGAAGGGAATTAGAAGGGAATATTTAATCGTTTCACTTGCATTTTCAGTTAAGACTAACTGGCTCTGTAATTGCAGCACAAATGCAATAGTTCAATTAAGGGTTGCTTCAAACCCATTTCTAAAAATTAATGATGACAATGAAGTAAGTGTGACCTCATCTTAATGAAAAGAATGCCCAATGGGCTTTTCGCCTATTGGATCTTGTGTCCCTTATCCTTTGTTTCCCTCCCAATCAAGGTACACACAACACACAGCTGCTTTGTCGTTCAGTGCCGACAGTATTTTTCTTTGCTGATCTCTTGGTAGGGATGGAGAACACTGAAGACATTCTGGAAAAGATCCAGAACTATATGATGCATCAAGCAAGAACTGATAAATGCTGCGCATGAGGGCCATTCTCACTTGTATAAATACATAAACATGGAGGAGAGTTACAGCAAACATTCAGCATGTCCGAGGTGAATATACAAACTGCAATCACCACATGCTGCTGTGAAAGGATGTGTGTACATTATTGCAACGCACATATTAGTTGAGTCGTTAGTTGAGGACAGCCTTAAGTTCACTGTGCTACAATGGAGTAATTTACAACTTCATCATAATTCCATAATAAGCATATCACTCTAGAGTTCTTAATGGGACAAAACAAAGACAATTTGCTCTCTGGTCCATTAATGGCTTCCACACATGTTTCACAGGCCAAACCATAACTTAACAAAAGTGGGGCCCAAGCTACAATAACTCTTCAACATCAATCCTGTCTAATATGATCATCTGCTTCCAATGAGATATAGCACCAGTTCAGTCTTTGCTGGAGGATGTCATCCAGTTCTTTCAAGTTATGGCTTGATGACAGAATGGAAGACAGTGGGGCTTCATGGGTCAGACCCTAAAGACAGGAACCACGAGATCTCTGAGAAGCTTGAGATCCTACAGCGAGACAGGCGGACAATGCCAGGTCAACTTAGTCAATCACCAGATAGATGATTCAAGAGTTGGGATTTACCCTCAGATCAATTCCAAGAAGGAAGGACATACTTGACTGCAAGGGTTTACTGACTTTGACTCAAGGCAAAAAGCAGACCTTGAGTAGTTACAACACCCAGACATCCACTGACAGACAACAGTTATCAAATAACACTGCCACAAGATATCTGCACATAAGTACCTGGACAACACCCTGAAGGTTTAAATTCAAATCACACATTTTCAATCATACCATGCACAAAGGGAGAAAGAACAAGTGAGAGAAAAATATTGGTATGCGTTATGAAGTCTCTCTTTCTTGCTCCCTCTCCAAGATATTCAACTTTTCTCATCTCATTCCAGTCAAGAGCTACAACAATGCAGACTTGTTTCAACATGTCCACAGTCACCACCAAAATGAAATTACAGCCTAATAGCACCCTCTGCTGGCGATAATGCCTGCAGACACAGCACACAGCATGCAGACACACGCATACAATTACCTTTGTCTGTTCTGTGGCAAAGCTTTGGTGTCCACAGCAAACATTTTGGACACAAAGACAATAACCGGAGCATTTTCTTCACTTGAACACTGTAGGAATGCTGGGGGGGAGAGAGTAAAAAACACTGTAATCACTACCTGCAAGTTAGTTGGATTTCACTCTTTTGTTGAGGAGACTGAATGTGGATGTTAAAAAACTGCTATAGGCTTCCAAAAGGCAACTAACTTCTAGCATGGTATTTTGATTTCAGATGACACGAAACACACCAGATTTTAAATTGATACTTTTTTTTTTTCTCTCTTTGGAAAACTTGCAGGTGTAAGCACATCAATTTGCATATAGTCATGCTTTGCATGAATATTCAATGATTTTTCTATGTAGAACCAACAGCAGGTTCACATATTTGAACATTATTGAATGGACTGCTAGAAAAATAATATAAATAAATGTTTTCATAACAGATGATGTGTGATGTCCAAAAGAAATAGGTCAAACATTTCTTCTCGCGTGTTCAAACCTGAAATGCTGGTATCGTGAGGTCACAGGTGTGTGACTTAGGAAGCAATTGGTTTAAGAGATCTGATTATCTTCTAATCAGATAATCTATGAAAACATCAGTGAGAGAAAGCCCTGCTGATTTAAAATGTAAAAGCACTGAGTTTTGGGACGAAACTGCCCTTCTGGAGTGTGTGGGTTTCTATTTCTGTGCTGTCTGTACTTGTGAAAATCTGACCACTTTTACAAAGCTGCCAAAGATTTAACAGTGAAATCTGTGACGGTTTCATAAAATTGCCCATTTACATGCTGCAATTAACTCTATTCTTATCAAGTTTGGAAGACTCTGGGGCTTAAGCACAAGGGACACCATCAGATATAACTGGGGAAGTTTTGTGTCAATGTTTAGCAGATAAAATCTGTTCCCCATTCCCTTGAAGCCTGTCATTATAATCAATGACTAAATTTCATGAACACATTCTTTTCCCATTTTTCCTCCTGATCAGGAGGTGAGCGGGTACATACCCATTTTCAAGTCCTGTGTTTGTTCTGGCAAGGTGTCAAATCTGCGCGCTCCAACACTCATCAGTTTCTCCACTCTCTCTGCCGCGATGTCTAGCGGGCTGGGAAGTTTCTCACACACCATTGCTTTAGGCACGGTTCAAGAAAAAGACTGACCAAGTGCGAACACACCCACAGAAAAACTGAAGCAGATACAGATTGAAGGATACAGAGGACAGCTTGAGAGACAGGTAACCACTGGCTGCAGATGGCAGACAGAAGGACTTTGGGGTCAGAGTGACGAAGGTCCCTGGCCATCACTTTTACCCCCAGTGATGTCACCACTTTATCCACCTTCTCCTTGTCTCTGGTCACAGAGTTTTAAAGGGAGAAATGAACACAAACGCATCCTGCCGTGCTAAAAGGTTGTTTCCAGGTAACCTGCTGACTCTTTTCAAGTGACACATGCCTGAAGGTGTAAGGACATCAATTTGCAAATAGCCATGCTTTGCACTATTATTCACAGATTTTTCATGTAGTTACAACAAAAGTGCATCAAGATGTCTTTCATGATGGTGAACCAGGTCCATTTTTAAGGAGACGTACGGTATGTTTTTCACAGTTCCACTCACCTCCTTGTGACGACTGCATCATATAAACTCCATATATTATCCAGCACAAACTGCACAAACAATGGCTTCTTGCCTTTGGCCTGCAGCAAATAGGGATACAATGAATAAGGAAATGGGGTCAAAAACGCAAACTGAGCTTTTCTAGTCTATCACTCACTTTAGTATAAAGATCAAATATTTGTTGAATTGCAGAGGGAGATGTGGCACAGCACTAATAATTAAAAACCTGTCTGAATTTGTTATATGCCATATATAAGCATAACAGAGTGGTTTTGTAGGTTGCTCTGTGATCCGGCAGGGTGTGCTGTCCTGTGTTCTTCTGTCAGGATCTAAAATATTGTATGTGTTCAAATAAATCCATTTCTATACCTCTAATTCTGTCAAAGTCCGATTAATATTACCTGTGGGGAAAAGGCACAACATGGGTATAGTTTATAACATTACCTGAGCTCCTTTCATGATTTTTTTTGCTTTTGCATTGAGGTAGAAATCTCCCCACAGGGTTTTGAGTAGCACCTCCTCCTTAATGCCCATCTTCTCGCTGTAGATACGGGCAAACTGCTGGACGCTGTGGAACACAATAGCAAATAGCTTAATATTCTATTACACATTTTTTGTGCTTTTCAAGTGTTTTAAGCAACTGGAAGCAGGTGAACAGATGAAAAATCTGTCAGTCATTAGGATAATCAAGTTGTGCAGGTTTTAAGCTTCCTGCTCCTTTCCAACAAATTAAGAATGATTTTTTTTTTTTTTCAGAGCCAGACAAGACTCAACAGTCTCTGCTGAGATTTCACTGGATGTATTTTTAGTAGCAAATGATAACAAGGACACAGCAACCCTCGGAACTAGGTCTTCATGTCCTTAACATTGGCTGTCATGTCCAAAACTACTTGTACAACACAGGGACTTTTTGTCAGTGTGTCTGAGGAGATAAACACATTTTTTCAATTACAGACACAGAGAAGTGAGGGAAATCTATCTCTTTGCCAGATAGTAAATGGAAGAAATTCAGGTCATCTTAGGTTTGCTACACTTTGTTTATATAATATATTTAATAGAGCAATATTTTGAGTGCCATCACAAAGGCAGTCAAAGTACATCAAATTTAGCAGAAGATCTGAGGAGGCAAAGACTGAAAAAAAACAGCTTGGGGCACGACCTCACCTAAAACCCCATCCATCTATGGCGCTTGCAAACACCACATTTCCTTGGTCGGGGGAAAAGTACAGGTGGGAGTCATCGGCCTCTTCAAGCCCTGCACTCCAGTCATAAACCTGATCTCCAGATGGCGCCACGCTTTCAATCTCATCCTTCTCTTTCTCAGCTCGCTCTTCCAACACTCTTGATGTGAACAAAGCTGCAGTCACTGCATTCACCTACAAAAAAGGAGACAGAGCAACACTAAGCTGAAGCAAGTCTGATATTCTACACTGGCATTGAGGCTCTAGAAATCCTGTTCAGGTGATTACACAAAGAAACAAATTACATTTCTGGATATCAGCTTCCAGACTGCTGGACACATCTCCAGAGGTGTGTCTCAAAAAAGCTGTGGTCCGTGCAACAATCCTCACCTGTCCCATGATCTTCTGCAGGTGGATGTACGCTTCCTGAGAGGTGAGCTTCAGCTCCACGATGAGCCTGTCTATCTTATTGATAACCAGAACAGGCTTGATGTTCTCCAGCCATGCCTGCCGCAGCACAGCTTGGGTCTATATCCAAAATAAACACAAATTAAATTGTCACATTTCACATCTTCACACAGCAATAGATAATTTGGGCCGGATGTAGGCCTGTCACAATAACTAATTTTGGGGGACGATATATTGTCCCACAAATTATTGCTGATAAACGATATTATTTTCAACATTATTTTGAGATCATTACTTTCATAATTTTCATTTCTCAAGAGTATTTAAACATTGTAATTGGAATGTCAAGAACCTTTCACGAGGCTCACTGTGTGTGCTAGTGGTGACTGACAGGAGGGTTCACTCCATTCATTTCATTATGGAACCAACGCGCCCAGGTGCTGAGACCAATGCACAGAGTGAACCCTCTTGACATCCAACCTGTTTGGGAGCATGAGACGAGGAAAAAAAACACGTATGCACATGGTGATACATTGAGGCCGGCAAAATTATCGAGTTTGTTGTCATTCATTGTGTGATTAATTGATTTATTGATTATTGTGACAGGCCTAGCCAGGTGTTACCTTCCAAAATAAAAAATAAAAAAATGTTAACCTCTAAGTCAGTCAACAATCATAAGTACCTGTGGACACACACCCTCCACAGCATCAACAACGACAATAGCACCGTCACACAGTCGGACAGCGGTGGAAACCTCCGATGAGAAGTCAACGTGGCCAGGAGAGTCAATAAGATTTAGTAAGTATTCCTGATCTCCTAAGGAGACAAAGGAAGAAAATGCTGTTTTAAGGAGCTTGAAGACATTACATTTAAGAGACAGTAAATATCAATAATGAATTATCTGCATAAATGCTACTTTCAATGTACGGCCATAGATACAGCATCATCATATCTTTGTAAATGCAAATAATTCCACTGCTAAAGGTTACAGGATTTTTCTGCAACTCTTTCTATCAAGTAATCAAAAAGTCAATAATTGAGGAAAAAACTAAAAATCCCATGTCAGGTTTCTGGAGTGTCTTTCAGAGACAGAAAGATGCTTAGCTGCATGACTCTAAGGTGGCTAAATTATAAAACAAAAAATATCATATTCAAGTAATGCAGTCTTACCATTTCTGTAGTGCAGGGAGATGGCACTGGATTTCATTGTGATTCCTCTAACCTGCTCATCCTCCCTGCTGTCTAGATATCTAAGCTGTTAAAATACAAAAGCAAGATTGACATACAACATTAAGCTCAAACAAGCACAGTGTGAGCCAAATGAAAGTCACTCACCTTCCCAGCAAGCCGACTTGATATGATACCATTACTGGCAACTAAGCAGTCGGCCAGAGTAGTTTTCCCTGAAAAGACACAGACAGATAGACGACATGACATTTCTTTTTTTTTTTTCTTCTTCTTTTTTTTTAAACAAAGTCACATATTTTAGCTCAAGCACAACTTTTTCACTTCCAATATGACACCGATATTGCAGCCTTGAGTATTGGCTGATGCTGATATCGATCCGATATCAGCATGAATCATACATACTTTTATTACTTATTTGTAGTATGGAATGTTAGAAAAGGCGTGATCAAGTGATATTACTCAAACAGAGAACAATAGTCAGCAACAGTAAGTTTGAGAAAAACTGACCCGTTTATTATTAACCAATGGGTGAAATGGAGAAGTGCTGGAGCGGAGTCCGGAACAGACTGCTTGTATTGGAGTACATGTATCGGAAATCTTAGATGGAGGCTGATATAATCCTGTATACATCTTCTCGCTGATTTGGACAGATATCCAATATTAATATCAGATTGGGAACCCCTACTTCAAATGCACCTTGAAGTAATAAGAGATAATCTGTGTGTGTAGGGATATATTGCTGCTCCTGCTTTCATATTTTATCTGACCAATAATAAATGTAAGTCTTCCACATTCAAAGTCTTACTGGTGTCTCTTGAATGATGAAACAATCCCATTCTTTGGGTAGTAAAAGAGACAATAAGTGAATTTCACCACAATATTTCATATGTTCATAGGTTTCAAGGTTTTCAAGGTTCTTTGATTGAAGGTTAAGTAAATGCTGCTGGCTTTAAGATACGATTCTACCTTTTCCATTTAACTTTAATGCCAATATATAGTGCAGATGTACCACCACATTGTTCACAGCAAAAACAGCCTGCTGATCGTCAATAGTCTGCGGTCAACAAATTAGGACAATAAAGTCAGGTCAACTGGGTTTGCCATCATTTCTTGCAGAGTACTACTGTAACTCACCATGGTCAACATGTGCCAGGATGCACAGGTTTCTGATGTTTGCCGGCTTTTTCTGCAGTGCGATGATCTTCTCCAGGCTCGTGTGTCCCATGGTGAACACCTACAACAACCCCTCAGTCAGGACACAGTCGCCTTTGTAAGTAATCGATAAACATGAACCGGGTTTCAAATAGTAGCTGTTGACATGGTAGAGGGTCTGGCCGGTGTGTGGGCTGTCAGGAGCAGCTAACCTTGTTGCTAACCATGCTAAATGAAGCTGCTAGCAAAAAGCGGAACACGACCCGGCGTTATTATGGGATTGATAACACCTTTAGATGATATCACCTCCTGCGACGCATGTTTGAGTTAAGATAACACGTTTAATTCTAAGCATAATAAAACATGTGGACGACAAACTCACGTTGTTTTTCCCGGAAGTGCTGTGGCGACGTTCTGTACGCTCATTGGATGATGCTTGTGCTGCGTTCAAGGCACTCGTGAAAAATCGAATATTCAACACACCGTTTCTTTAGTAGAATGAAACTCCCGTTACAGAATTACTTCCATACTATTCCATACTCCTGCATTCTACCTGACATAAATGTATATGAGATTATATATCTGCTCACACACACAATGATTGGCCTCGAGGAGAGTCACAGTAAAACCATCATGGTTTACACTGCTTGTTGCCTGCATTGCACCTGATGAATCCTAGTTCAAAACACACCTTTGAGTGGGAATTCCTGGTTCATATCTCAAAGTACAAACCATTACAAAGGTGTTTACTTTATATTGTTCGTATTACAATATAACAAGATCCCTTGATAGATGCATCTTGTAGACATTTTGGGACAGGACTGAGTTAAGGTCAAGTTTGGGCAGCATTTCATCTGAAACAATGGGCATCAGTAGTTATGGCTAATGCGAATTGTTTAATCATTTATGTGATTAGAAGTGATACATATATACACACAATTATCACATCATGCAAAAGCTACTGCTGTAGAAAATACTGGAGTTTCCTTTTAACATTTTTTAGTGTAATGACTTCCTATATATCGTGCTGTAACTTTCATATTTTTGCATTGATTAGTTAATCTCATAGATGACAGAAGTGCCTTTGAGAATATCAAATATGTAGAGTTATGTGTGGTAACTTTAAATTGAAGTAATTTTGTGAAATTATCATAGGAGACCATGACAGAGTGAAGAAAATGTCTTTATTCCTTTTTCCGGTTTTGTTATCTGAAGAACTTAAATTGGTTTGTACTTCATCTTTCATCAATTAGGCTGGTAAAGTGGATAACAGAAAACTGGATCAGTCATCAGTGACTAGGGAAAACAATGAAAATACATGTTATGAAGTATTTATACTGCATTTGTAAATCAACAGAAATTGCACACACATGCAAATAAAGACAAGTGTCTCATAGCAAACATATCAATTCCAATTCAACATATACAGGTAATTTATACACGTGTTGTAAGATTTTTGAAGGGGGTTAAGGGACCTTCACCATGAATAAGTATCAAAATAAAAGTTTCAATCTTACACTCAATATGATATTGCACTTAGAACACAATATACAAGACATTTTACAATGCAACATCATAACACAAAAGTAAGATGTATAGACCCTTTATTGCCCTTGCAAAACCTTAGAGTCCCCTTGAACTCAATAAGCCAAGTCTTCTTTGCTCTACTTGCATGGCAGAGAAGCATAAAGTAGTGATGATGAATAGAATGTGGATATTGAACATCATCAGCAGCAGTACTTTTCTCAACAGTGACATGTGACTACAATTACAACATAATTACCATATAAGTGAACTGTCAATATAGGAGTTCAGTCCCAGATTTGATAGCATTTTACTTATTACAATAATATTAATAATAAGAGTAAGAGCTTAATAATAAATAGGTAACAGCCAAATAATGTAATGCAATGTGATGTAATGTAATTAATGAATAGTTAATGAAATGATTGTATGATTAGTATGAAATGATTAGTATGTTTAGAAAACTCATGGTATATCATGTTGGAATAGATAGTTTATGTGTTGTCACACACCCACAGGACATCCTCGAAATGCTACAGTCAAAAGGATTCTTTGCTCCAGGGGTCACCAGTGATTTTTCACTGCCCCAGGCTTGTTTAGTCAAAATAGTAGATACTTGCACAATTTGATGCACTAAGATAAGAGAGACAAATTGTGCCGCCACATGATTATGTTGTTTGTCATGGATCGACCAGTAGACTGGAGCCGTTCCGTTAGCTCATTGAAAAAAAACGAAATCATGTCAAAGGGGTAAATTGTACATTACTCATTTATTATTTGACTATTACCACCTATAACCTGTAATTACTGAACTGTGATGCAAATTGCCATACAATATTCTCACCTATATGTACACAGAATCATACAATAGATGCATGCCCTGTATTACATTTGTAAAATATTAGCCTGTTATCATCCCAGTGTTTTCAGGAATTCTGTTGATATTGGATCATTCTGATTTCCACTAATGTCTAGCCTCAATGGAAAAGTACCTTATAACATGGACATGTTTCTGTTGTCCACTGATTCATTTGGATTTTATTACCATCATTATGAATGTGCTTCCTATTTTTGAGTCTGCTAATGTCATTCTACAACATTCAATTAATTGAGAACAATTTTTTCTTCAGCATAACCATGTTGAAACCCAACCAGATTTGCTTGAACATAGCTGTTCTCTGCATTCTCATACTTCTCTCCTTCCTTGCCAGTTCGTGGTGTGGGGCTGTTCCTGATTGAACGGGATTCCCACATAATTTGCAGAATCTTCCTTCACGTACCATGTAATCAATCTGACTCCAATACCTCTAACCTCATCTTGACATGGCTATGGTCTTCTCTAGTATTTTAGCTAGTTCACAATAGTTTGCCATAACTGCTATTTTCCCCAATTTATCATGTATGCAAAGGCACATAGACATTTTTGTTTGTCATTTAGAATTGGACACTAATATTGACTGCACTCATAATTCATATATTATTTATCAATATATTTGACTGGAATCTTTTCGAAAAAGGGGAAGAATCTTTTTGACTCATTTTCTTGATACCAATAGATAAACACATTCAAAAGAAGTGATTTATCTCTACAAATCTTTAGGGCTACCACTTCCACAGTCCATCACTAGACATATTAATGACATATTAATCCAATACATCAGTCTAGGTCTGGTTTTCAGGAGGGTGGTGTTACATGTTCTACAATAAACACAATTGTTATATTTGTCTTTGAGAGCACCACATTTATTGAATATCTTTGGACACAACAACGTCTGTATTTGGTGCAGTCCAAAACATCATTTGATCCACTTGGTGAACACTTGACTTCTTGGAGGGAGGTTGAGTCCAAATCAGAAAGGGATGCCCCTTAATCTTGTTTACCTCCCCCTTATTGAATGTTTGAGTTTTCTTTAAGGAAATGAGGATACTGAAGCAACCTGCTGCAGATGACATCCTCTCTTGTGGTCATTAGTGTTTAACACATTAGTTATTGTATATTGCCTGCTGCCACCAGGTGGAGTCAGAATCCCGTGAGCACGACCAACAACATCTCTGCTTGTACATATCCACATGGCACAGCTTCAGTCTCTTCACCACATTGCAGTCCTGCATTGTGTCCTTGCAATCATCTGCACAAAAAGTAAAAAAGCAATATTTCATACTTCACAAAAATCATAAACATTTCTCACTATCTTAGGCTGTTGTTTTAAGTACTGTCAAAGTTGCCTTTGAATGTAATTAAAATATGATTTGCCTTTACGTAATGCTGTAATAGTAACACTACTGGTATATTTTATTAGTTATATGATAATGGTGATACAACACCACAAGCTGCCTTATGAAGCAGAAAAGTGGGGTTTTGATGTACTTGCTTTGCAACTTTTCAATCAAAATGTATTTCTAGAGACTTTTATAAAACCAAAAAGGTACCCAAAGTGCTTTTACATCAGAAATAACCTAAATACACAAAATACCATGAAATCATAAAATAAATTAAATAAACTTTCATACTTTACACTTTGGGTAAAAATAGTTTGCTTGAAATTAGACTTGTGATGCCAGAGTACATTCACTATACTGAAATGCAGGTTCATTTCTTCTGCTCTAACAGCAAAGAAAATGTTTCTTTCAGTTTCAGATTTTAAAATTTCAGAAAGACTCATTGTCAAACTGTTCAGTGACAATCACAGACTTACTCCTGCAGACGGTGTGGCAGTGCTGCCAGGTGGGTGGGCGCTGAAGCCAGGCACATTGATGGTCAGCCAGAGTTCTGCCGGACCTCCGGTGGGCACAGTCAACCCTGCGGGACTGGAAGCCACTGCCGCAGACCACCGTGCATGCACGCCAGACACCAGGCTTCCACTGGACATCACACAGGTCTGAGGAACAGTTGCGCACGGATGCAGGCCTGAACAAGAATTGTTTTTGGGTTGTCTTTAGTCCAGTCACACTCATTGCTCTGGCATATATTTGTCAGACATCTCTTGGGAAGACTGTGCTGCAAAAATCTATCAAACTCAAATTTG
>CAESWR010000592.1:308948-319811 GCA_903171835.1 Mullus surmuletus | reverse complement strand
CATCCAAACAGTTATAAAAACAAAAAAAACAAAAAACCTTTGGCAGCAGCTAATGATCTAATCCTTGGTCTGTATGCATGAAATTTATTTGAATATCAATTCATATTTCTGGTTGCAACTGTTTGTAACCATGTGGCTTTAAAATGTGTAATAACTGCTGATTATTAGGTTTTCATACAACCATCCAAATAAAATGATCTCAAATGTTTTTCCCTTTTTGGACGGCTTATAGAGAGCAGACAGCAAATGAGGGGGAAAATAGAGAGTTGAGGACAAAGGCATGAAACCAAGCCAGTTTTAGATTGTAGATTGTGATTTAATGAATCCCTAGAGCACAGTCTTAATGATCAAGCTGGGGTTCAGATATGGTACTCCTCATCAAAATAAAGGGAACTGGCTGCTTTGAATTGCATTTTATGCACAGCAAAGATGAGTATCAGTATGAAAACACCACAATGGGAGCCAAGTTAAATCTGGATGACATGAATTCACAATGGCGGTTTACAACATGGTCCACCACACTGCAACATAATACCCCGATTAGGTCCATTAGGGTACTCGTTCAAACATGAAAGAGAGGTGATGCTGTCTACACCTACTGTGGGGCTGGAAGCAGCCAGAGCACCAGCAGCTCTCATAAGTAAAAAACATGCAGGGTCAAAGTTCTGATGAAATTCAGCCTGCGCAAGTGCAATCCATCATCTTCTAAACTGTAAAAGTGTCTGTTTTTCCACACAACTCCCTGGTAGTAAATAATATTAGACACTGCAGACACTGTATCAAAGTTAAAAAGGGTATTTTCGCTATTAGCGTCCTCACATATCGTATCGTCAAAATGACACAAATGGTGAAGCTCTCCAAGGAAACAGTTCACTTCAAACTTCATCTTTTGACAGTTGGAACACAATAATACCAAATACCCTACAAAGGAGTATACACTGTATCAATGATTATTTTGGAAATGGTTCTGTTAAGTTTGATACGTGCTCCTCCTCCTGTCATGCCATACCCTCTGATCAAGCAGTCGGGGGATCTATGAAACAGAGCTCAACTAAATATAGTCTATGATGACATGATGACATAATTATGTCAAAGCAGCGACCAATGCTTTCATGTTTCAGCTCATCATTTTCTTTAATTAAAGCCCCATTACAACATGGAGGACAACAGTGGCGGTTGCAGTTCAGTGTATTCAGTCATTGTTGGTAAAATTGTCTTCTTGGAGACAATTAGTGATTATCAAAAGTGGGATTCAATTATGAGCTCAGCCTACAAAAAAATCCCTACTGATTTTCCAGGAACTGAAACAAAACAGAACAGGAATTATCACTGAAACACTTGGAAAGTCACATAGCAATTTAACTCAAAGCACAAAGGGCACCTGGCACAGAAGCAGGGGAAGAAGTATAATATACAACCACTTCTTCTTGGTGAACAGCATGCAGGAGGAGCATTATCAACAACAAAATGTGCTTTAAAAAATAGTTTCCAGAGCTGCTGGCTATGTGAAAAAGGTCCATGTGTTTTATCTTTTTACTTTCCACTCTGTTGCTTAATCATCATCTTTGTCTCTCATTTGCATACTCATCAGGAGAAAAATTTAATCATCCCCATTATCTTCTTTATTGCACGCATCAATGTGGATGCTTCAAAGTGAAGTGAATTGAACTTGTGTCCAGGTCCTACCAGACTAAACAGGCCATTCGCTTCTCCACTTTTCTACTTTTTCCCAAGGACCTTCCATCAACAACTTCCTGTTGGATCTCCTCTGAGAACCTCCAAATACAATTGTGAACTCACAACCTTTGGAATAGCATTTTAATTATGTTTGCCTTACAGTGGTAATCCCAACTCCATTTGATGTGCTCTTAACAAGCCAGGTAAATTCCATCAGATTCTATCCGGTTCACCAAAGTAATGGGAAAATGTGTGAGTTCTCAAGTTTTACAATGACCAAAAATTAAGGGTGTCCCGATCCAACACTCTAAAAAATGATTCATGGGGTTAGTAGATACAGCTCAAAATCAAGAACCTATTCTGCATTAAAAAATTATGTTTATTACTTGAACACATTATAATGAGTTGATAACTTAATTTTATCATTTGGTCGAAATTAAAATCAATAAAATGGCCTTAACTCAATATTACACAGAATTTGAACAGATATTTCTGCCCTAACAGAACATAGAAGTATACTCAATTGGTACAACTTAAAAATCTGCGTGTCCTGCTCGGTAAAAATAAGTGCAAGACGGACCTGACATGTGCAGCCGTGTGTAGGACCAGCAGCTAAAAAAACTTCTACAACTTGGTGAGTACATGAGACTCATTTTACACAGAACAGCAAATAACAGAGAGTACAAAATAATTGTTTAACCTTTGGCGTCATCGGACATGCCAGCGCCTCTGATAACAATAGATGCAGCAGTTGGAAATGTACAGAGCTGAAGCAGGTTATCTAGTCTAGCATTAGCATTTGTTAAGCTTCATTTTACTGAGGTGGGTTTTTATAACTGGTTTGGTCTGTAAGTGAGCAGCTGCGAGTACTGACTAATATCGTGCCAATGAAGCAAAAATTGTTGCCGTGACTTGTTCATTCATTAATATAATGTGGATTTCTAAAGCATTTTTCTTAGTGTATTCAATTGATTAGTCACCTTCTACAATTATGTTGAGTTCAAAATCTTTATATGGGACTTCACCAGCAAAAGAGAATATGCGATTAAAATGTGATTAATTTAGATTAATTAATTACAAATCCTGTAATCAATTAGATCAAAAAATTCAATCACCTGACAGCACTAGTTCATAATGAATGGGCCTGTTTTTTTCATACCTACTGTTGCTGACTATTGTTCTCTGTCTGAGTAACATCACTTGATTCAGCATTTCCCAACATTCCACACGACATAAAAAGTAATAAAAGTATGTTTGATTTGTGCTGATATTTAATCGGACCGATATCGGTATCGGCCAATACTCAAAGCTGCAATATCGGTATCGTATCGGAAGTAAAAAAGTTGTATCAAGACACCCCTACCAAAAATACATGTTGAAATGAGCGATCGCTGGAGTCTGTTATTGGGAACAATCCACTGATTGAGCGGAACTGAGGGAGGCGGGACAAAGGGCCTTCCAGGCTCTCGGCAACCAGAAAGATGCACATGGAGACTGTGCCAGTGCTGATGAGGCATTTGTAGACATATTCTATTCTGGTCGTTGGTAGTGAACTTCAATGCTCCTCAATTGTGACTGGCAAGGTCCTTCTGCCAAATGATCAGAGGAGAGATTGCTGGCGATGTAGCCCAGTTCCATTGGCAGTCGAATATTTGCCCCGGCTGCCAGCTCCATGTTTGACAGACGCTGCAGTTTGCTTTAGATCATGAGCGGCTCTTTTCTTTTTCAGTGCTTTGGACTGATGAAACCAAAGTGAACTTCCTTCCTGTTCTTGGGTGAAATCAAACGTTTGCAACATGTTTTACATCCTCTGATATTTGATGTTGAGGGTGTTTACTGATTGTACACTTTGACATTGATTCGCCTTCGTCCTTGAGAATGTTATTGGCTAGGACAAGTTTTTCTTGAAAGGGGGAAAAATTCTGCCATCATCCACATTCGTTGGTCTCTATGGTCTTCCAGGCCTTTTGGTGATGCTGATGTGGTCAAATTCCTTCCTTTTTTCTGTGAACTTTCTGAACTACTGCTAATGGTTGTGCAATTTCTCTGGTGTGGTTGACACTGCCATCTATTATATTCTACTCCCAACTACACTGAAGCCAAATACAAATTCTACGCCTGAAATAAGCTCCAGACCCTTTATCTTTGACATTGACTAACATTCAAATTGATCTATATAACAGGAATAGAAAATAATAACACTTTAAATTGTGTAGTACAAGTGGTGGAACTGCATCTTCCATCATCTGACTTGAAAAATCCTTACCTGGCATATTCCATTGATGCACATATGCAAGGCGTCTGACTGGCATCGTGTCCCATCCAGAACTTTGGGGGCCAGTTCAACAGTGAGACCCCTCCCTTTTGCCTGACATCTCAGTGCACACGGAGCTGATGAGTCATAGGGTGCTGGAAGCCAGTCATAGGTGATACCCTGGTACTTGATGTCATTATGGGCTGAGCACTGCTGAGCCCGGAAATCGCCTGACTCTGCGGGGCAGTCCTGATGAGAAAGAACAGCAACAAAAGCTGACAACCGGAGTTGAAGTTCTTCACAAAATGAACGTGGATCATAGAGGTCTTGTTTCTCCTGATTCATTTGCACACTGAAATTTACCATTCATACAGCAGACCACAGAACAGTGAATTGTATATGCTGTTTTGTGATTTGCACCTGAAGATCGAAAGAGCCAATTTGTCTGACCACAGCAAAGTATTACTGCAGAAAATGTGTAAAGCGTTTGCTTTGCACTGAAAGCTTTCTAAGATCATTAAATCATGACAAGATGATACCTGGCAGACTTTAGTCTGGCTACAATCTACCTTGACTGAGAATTCATCCCATAAAACACTCAATGCAATTTGCATATTGTAATATACTAAAATAATATGTATCACAAAAGTAAGCCCACAGTGGGTTAACAATGCAACAATAACAACATTCAAATTACCATATTGCTGCAGGTTCTGTAGCGAATGTTTTTTCCATCACAGTTTCTGTACAAAGAAAAAGAAAGACTATTGTCAATCATGGAGACAAAACAATGACTGACACTTATGTTATGTAGAAAAAAATATGAGCAGAATAAAACCACATCTAGCTAAATCAAGCAGTAAATCAAATATCGTAAAGTTTGCACAGTTTGAAAAGCCCAAATAATGACCACCAGTGTGCTTTGAGTCTTTGAAACACCATCTCAAAGCAGAACACCCAAGTCGAAAAGGAGCTTAAACAAACTAAATGTGCCCCATCCAGTGAAGAAATGCAGACAGATGCAGAAGGAGAACCAGTAGTCCGGAGTACAGCAGGTGGTGGAAAAGGTGGCGCTGCTGCATCTGTTACATACATACCGTTTATGCCTTTGGGGGGGAAACTCATCTCAGCTGCAATAAATCTCCAACAGCTGAGTGACTTTTGAGGAAAATAAACCTGTGGCCTTACATTACAGTCAGTATTCTTAGATGGAAAATGGGACATGAGCACCTGGATTACAATGTTAAGTCTTTGGCTGGCATCCACTTCAGGGCTCATAAAGTGGCTCAAGTTCTGGCTGTCAGCCTCAGTAACTGCATGCCCCAGAAAATCTGTCCTCCAAAGGAAACACTGAATGGAACAACGCCTACCCGAATATGACAAAAAACAACTATAAAATCACATCCAAGAGCAGCCCACAGGCCAGGTTCCAAGGTGCACTTACTACTCTTTAAATTCTCTTTTAACATGTCTAATTTCAAAACACAACCACAAGTTGCTAATTAGCTTTGTTGTGTGTATTTTACAGGGTCTGTGCTCGAAGCACGGGCTGTGATCTGATGCAGAAATGGGGAGAAATCAGTGGTAGCACTGGAGAGAAAATGAAAATGAGGAGGAGTCAGAAATAATGGAGACAAATGGGTTGCCATGAGGATAAAGGAACACGCCTTGGGGTACCGACTGAAATAGATTGGCTGTGACTTGCTGAGTAAGCAGTGCTGCACAACAAATAAATGAAAGACACAAACCGACAGTGATGCGCTAATGTATTTTTCTTTACTGATAAACTGATAAACATTTAATGAGTTTATCATTGAGAGGATGATTCAGACAGTGTCCCGGACTTGCCAGCGGCATGTATCCGCTGGCACCGAGACATGATGCAAATTCTGTCAGAGCATATTTTGGTGATGTCACTGCGGGTTCCAGATTCTCAGTAATTATTACACTGCAACCTAAGGGGAATGATAGACAAGGATGATCTACACAAGAAACAGTTTGGAAAAACTTCCACTAGAGAATGATACCTGCTGTGTTATTGTTTGTTTATTCACATTTTCACATTGCCAATTGTCACTCCTGAGTGGGATGGCAAAGTCGCTGATTCAACATTTTAGTCCAGACAGAAATAGCTACTATTACATTTATTATTTTTTTGTTCTGACATTGAGAAGATCCTTGATACAGGCGTGCTTGCTGTTTGTGATTTTCCAGTATTTGTGGCATTTTGGTGCATCAGAATCACAACATAGCATGGCTAGTGATTCCTATGGGCAAATATTAAGAAGCCTGATTAATGTGATGAACAAGCTGATCATTATGGATTAGTAAAATGATTTTGAGCGTTTTAGTGTTGTTACATTAGCAATTTGTTTGGTGGACCACGGTGCCTCCATGATTGCCTTTAATAAGAGCCACTATAACAGGAACACTGGATGTTGGCTATATATTCTTTGAAAATATTTTATTCACATAAAACCTAACAGGGTCTATATGAACTTGCGGCAGGCAAAACAATAGAAATACAATCTGTGAGTGGGTTCAAGGTCTGTGAAGTCTACAAAATAGCAATTTTCTATGATAGAGGGATCTCTTCAGCACAACTGTCTTTTTGTTGGTGTAGATTTATTTTACATTGCGGTGTCACTGTGTTACACAACACCTCCTGTAACATCTTGTAAACTGATGTGTGCCGTTGTTATAAATTAAGCTTTAACATTTTTTAATAAAGTGTCAAGCAGAATTTTATCTGAAATTAGCCTGGAAATCAGGTAATTCATTTTGTACTGTATGTATATTCTACACAACTGCATAGAGTTCATTGAGTGTCACATCACTCTCTTTGTTAATCTGTGGAGAATATAACAAAACCTCGTGGCAAATTTCTTCTCTTCTCCATGCTTTAATTCAGAAAGAGGTGGAAGCGAAGGTCATGCTTGTGTTGGAGCGCGATCACTCAGAACCTGCCTACTCCCATTCATCAAACTGTGAATGAACCTCCTTTGGTCATTCTTATGCTTTAAACCAAAGAATATGTGAGAAAGGACATCCATCTAAGCCCCCTGAGCTGACACCCCTAGCAGGTTGGATAAAACACTTGCTTAAAGTCCAAGTAAGATGTCGGGTTTCCTGAGACTTTCGTGAATAACTTCCTCCCCTTCAGATTGAACTCAGGACATTGACTGCATTCTGATTGTTCCTTGTTGAAATTGATCTCCTGGTTGATTTGAATGATGGTTTCCCCTGTGTGCTCCGGCTTGTGTTCTCTGCTTTCCTATACCCATCCTGGCCCTGCTTCATCATGCGCAGCAGCTTTTAAGCAGTCCACATTGTTTTCGGAAGTCATGGCCATTTAACTGGGATAAAGGGGAAATGGGCCTTGCAGATTGGTACCAGTAAGTTAAAGCATCGGTTAGTGTTCATGGCATCATGGGCAACTTGCACATCTGTGAAGGAGCCAATAATACTGAAAGTTCCTTACAGATTTTGCATCAACATACTGTATGTTACCATTATGCTGCCATGCAGACATCTTTTTTTCTTAAACCAGGAATGACCCTGCTTATTACAACAGACAACAGTGAACACAGGTTGAATGCAAAAATTCTTCAACTGAAATGTTATAATGTCAGTAATTCTTTTTCAGCTTTGCAGACAAAAAATAGAAGTTGCATGGGGAGAGGAAGTTTTTGCGTCCAAGTGCAGGATATCGTCTCTGATAACCATAGAAACTGAAGCAATCTCAAAGAAATAAAGTGATGAACATAAAAGACAAAGTGAGGTTCTGCATACCTGATTCCTGCAGTCTTTGCCAATCAACACCATTCTAACCTAGAAAGGCTTAACACTCCCTTCCAACAACTGGAGCAAATTATGTGCTGGCTCTACTTAAAAAAATTGATGTAACTTTTTGCGATGACATTTTTGATTTATTTCAATTATTACAACATAGTGATGAACTTAATTTTTCAAGTCAGACCAAATCACACATTGAAATCGAAGCCTACCTCTTCATTCAGAGTTGGCATCTTACAAAAACAGGGCCAAATGTAGAAAGCACGGTACCCAAAAAATTTGCCCTTCATAAAATAAATGAAGAAACCTAACATAAAATAGTCCTTTTAATGTAAAGTGTAGTTCTTCAACAATCTCATCAATACGCCTCTGTGGTACATTGAATATACTTTCCAATTTAAGCAGCAGGTGGGCTACATGTTTTTCTATTAAACTGGGCAATTATCTCATTTCTTTATCTCCAACATCTTTGATCACTGCATCCTCGGTATCCTCTTCCTCTACAGTGTGAGGAGTGTGTTTCCGGCTCCTATGAGAAGCAAATGTTCCATAAACATTTGTTTTGAAAGAACAGTTTTCAAAGACACAATACACAGCTTCCTGTTTCTTTAAATGACAGCCAATATCAAAGTATTCTTTTTCTGTGGAGATAGTGTCTAAAGGGCAACAGGGGCATTTCAATGACAGTACATTGGACAATGCCACTGTCTCATGTGTGTGCCTGTGGTGCCTACAACATGTGCCACTTAGTACAATGATTTATACTGATTTCACTTTTTAAGATGGGGGAAAAAAGACAAAATTCATGCAAACGCTGCAGTGGAAAGGGTAGTCAAAAACTGCTCATTTGTGATGTTACTAGCTTAATAATGGTATGCTCATTCCTGTGTCATGTCAACAATTTTTGCTTCATTGGCACAATAGTAGTCAGTACTCGCAGCTGCTCACTTACAGACCAAACCAGTTGTAAAAACCCAACTCAGTAAAATGAAGCCAAACGTTAAACAATTATTTTGTACTCTCAGTTCTTTGCTGTTCTTTGTAAAATGAGTCAAAATTGTACTCACCAAGTTGTAGAAGTTTTTTTAACTGCTGGTCTTACACACGGCTTGCACTTAATTTTTACCGAACAGGACACGCAGATTTTTAAGTTGTACCAACTGAGTATACTTCTATGTTCTGTTAGGGCAGAAATATCTGTTCAAATTCTGTGTAATGTTGAGTTAAGGCCATTTTATTGATTTTAATTTCGACCAAATGATAAAATTAAGTTATCAACTCATTACAATGTGTTCAAGTAACAAACTTATTTTTTTGATGCAGAATAGGTTGTAGATTTTGAGCTGTATGTACTAACCCCATGAATCATTTTTTAGAGTGCAGTTATGGAAATAAAACCCAGAACTCTTTGTGGGTTTATGATTTGGCCGGATAATTCTCTATTCCAGCAGATTCATTATTAGCAGAGAGTCTCCTGCTACACACAGACGCACAAAAAGGTTTTAAGGAGAACACACTCTGCCCTCTTTCTCTTATCCCTGGCTCCATTTAGGTTGTTCACTACATATTCGTAAATGATCCATCGCACCAAAGATTAATAACAGGACAAAGAAGTAAAAATAAGTCCTTTTCATCATCTTCTAATCATCTTTTGGTACTCAGAACTAGTTCTTCTTAAAAGTTAAATCTCCTGATTCCACCCCAACACTCCCACCCGCTCCCCTAGGAAAAGGGAAATTAAAATGTCTGAGTGAATCAGTGAAATGATAAAAGTTTGAAAACAGATCTTTGGGTTTAACATTGCTTGGTCCCTTTGTATCTTCTTAATTTCACCCAAATGGTATCCAGAGAGCAAAACCACAGTCCAGACAGAGGATCTGGCCTGTATCGGTTTCTGTGTCATGACAGAGCAAGCAACACCTCCGGCGCCAATTATCAAAAAACAGTAGAGCCAGTCTGGGCAGTCAAATCCCACAATGAGCGGCACGGTCTGAGAATTTCCCACATAGTACTGATGTAAAATTTTCATTTACAGTGGATTCCCACACACCAACTGCTGTTAACTACATACATTTAAAGTCATTTCAGTAAAAGATAAATGACCGTTCTTGATGTTTGTCCATGGTGAAACATCTTCACTTTACACTTTTTGATCTGTTTGTAATAATATACAGCTCTCATCCACCTCTCAGGCCACCTGCATTATTTAGTTATACAGCATTGAAAGGCACTGAAAATACATTGAGGTGGGTTTCTTTGAAGTAGGTCACCAAGAAGCTGGGATGCTGTCTGTGTAAAATGTGAATAGAAGCAGGATATGCAAAACAAACCACATATGTCACCAAAAAGAGCACAGGCATTTCAAATGTTGAAACAGAAAATTCAATTGCTTTGGGAAAAAAAAAAATCTCTTTTCCATTTTGAACCTGATGGCACCTCTCATTTCTCTTTCATTTAAAAAATATAAGTGCTTGGTACCTGAGAGGACCAACTGCTGTCATTTTGAAAATGGATTGTTTGCCCATCCTCGCTCGATGTGAGATAGCTGGACTGGCATTTTTTGGAGTAAAATTGGGTACCACCTTGCTGAGAAAAGCGAGACTTCCCTGATTCTTTGCATGTTGCACCAAAACTATAACCCACATTAATGTTTTTAATAACATAAGTTGATTGTGAGTGAGTCATTTGATGTCAAATGGGACTTACTCTCCATTGAGGCATCTTCGTAAAGAATAAGAAGCTCCTCCGCCGCATGTCCGGGAGCAGTCACTCCAGGTTCCCCAGGCGTCCCAGCCCACATCTCTGCCTAGATCAGATGGGGTCGTCCTGGACACCTACACAGGAACCAATACCAAAACTTAGACGACTTACTTCATTCAAAACAGGTGAATTTTGACATGTTTTTCAGAGATAGATTTGTATACAAAGATCCCATGGGGTAGTGTTACAGCAACCAATCAGCAGCAGGGGGCATTCCTGTTCTACAGAGATGCTCAAACACTCCTTCTCTTGGTACTCTCTTCTCAGAAAAGTATCTTCATTGCTGTCTGTGTAGATTTTCATTACAACACGTTTTGGACTTGATTTGATATGACTGCATTGACAAATAGCAAATAGAAGGAAACAACATATAACGA
>CAESWR010000592.1:278732-297194 GCA_903171835.1 Mullus surmuletus | reverse complement strand
TCTATAAAGTAGCACCGGCAATTGGGGCTGCTGCACCCCATCTGTTAAAGGGATAGTTTGGATTTTTTGACATGAAGTTGTACGAGATCCTCACCATCAGTGTCGTTCATCAGCAGTGACTTTTCCCCACTGCATCCCGTGAGCGAAGTTCCGGCCCGGTTTCAGTGTTACAGAAGTAGTTCCGTCTAGTTGCTGGGGTCACACGGATAAAGCCTTTTGCTCCAAATAACAATATGTGTTCAAAGGAAAAATCCATTTGCATTAGGAATTCTTGGCCGCAAAAAAGTCCGACATCGCAATCACCCGGCACTATTGTCCCTCCCTTCCTATCACAGCGGTCACATCAACTCCGCTCACGGGACGCAGTGGCGGAAAAGTCACTGCTGATGCACGACATTGATGGTGAGGATCACGTACAACTCTATGTCAAAAAATCCAAACTATCCCTTTTAGGTCAGATGGTACAGTAGAGAGCCACCAGCCTCTGAGGGTCCTTGTCACAAGGCTGCAGTCGAGGTAGCACTGTGATACATTTTGGGAGCCGATTTCTGCGTCAAAGAAGCAGTACCTCTCGTGTATTTGCAAACCAAAACTTGTAGCAGTGAACACCCTGTTTTTATTTTTTTAAATGAATTGTTTGACAGCCGTGGAGCTGTGCGCCAGCTGTCACATACAGGACCAGCTCACGACAATCAGTCTGTGGCTTGTTCTGTACTGCGCCGACGTAGCAGTCAGAGGTTTTAACATCTCTCTCCGTTCCAAGTCATTCTGCTTCGCTTCCCACCTTCACATTTTCCCAGGCAGCCTGGGGAATCACTGTAGCAATCTTATAGCCTGATTTTCATGCTACTGCTGTCCTTCGCTGTGTAATGTGGGTTTATGTTCGCTCTCTAAAGTGCTTTGTAGAGCTGGTGTGGTCTGTTAACTCTCAGCCCTCGCAGGAGCATCTCATTGGCGTTGTCCTCAATGAGTTCTGCCAACACTGGCTGCACAAAATATGGCAAGTGACGAGCAGAAAAACAAATATGAAAATACGTATTGCAGTGACAGATCTTATTTAGGTTTCTGATCAGAGCTTTATGTTCATTTCAGATCATACAACCAACCCAACCAGTGTCCTTGACATGTTACCGATTAGCACTAATTTTGCTGACATTAGATCAATAACCCTTTAATACTTGGCCTTACATATGTATATATATATATAAGATTTAATAGAAGACACACATAGGCCTCAGGGGGCTGAAATGTAGCGGTTATTAATCGGGGTCCACTATAAGAGTTTTGTTTTGTTTTGTTTTGATTGTCAGATTTCCATAAGGTCCCCATGTAAGACTTAATATCTGCGGGCAAAAGTCTCATGTGCTTCTGACTGCCTGCATTTTTCCTTGTGTAATCTTGTGATGCATAATCTACAGCTGAAGTCACAGCTCACCCACAAAATCAAGCAAATTCTTCAGACCACTCTGCTCTGCTCTGAAGCTTGATTCCACCTACAAAGGCTTCCCTCATGAATGTGTCACCATACCTGGATTTCTTTTTTAAATAACTTCACAGAGGAAGCTTTGCTCTGCAGAGTTCAGGATTCCAACTAGGCTGTAGCTTAAAGATGTGAGTATAGCCCCCCTTCAACCAAGCACTGTTCGGTGGGATACCTCAAACTTAGCAATACGATCAGAAATCTATGACGCAAGTAGTTTAAAGATACACTGGATGAGTTAGATAAGAAATGGCAAATTGACTTAATCTCCCAAAAGCACTTGTGCAATAGCTGCTGCATTCCAGACAACTCTGGACTGCAGTTCTTTCGACTTCATCTGAACGCTGAAGTGTCAATCAATCCACTCACAATGCTACTAAGTGCTGTTGCAAAAGGATAGGATATTCATTATTGAATACGATTTCTGCCAGTGTAAAAAAAAACGACTTTTAATATACATTGTTTTAATAGAAGTGGTCTTATGCAGCTTTAAACCCCTTTTGTCATCTAACATTTGTTGAAAGAAAACCCGGCTCTCTTATATGCTGTGTGTGTGCAGCTGTAAGCCGTGGCCTTTGGGCCATGCAGAGCTGTGGAGGAGGTCTCACCCTGACAAAAGGATTTAGTAGGCTAAAGTGGAAGGCAGAAAATTGGTCTGCTCTGGCAGTGATCAGTGCCCCTGTCACCATACCCACAAACATCCCACCAACCAATCCCATCAGTTAGTTGGGGGGCTGTACTTGTGCCTGCTGCCAAGTCGCAGTGTGCACACTGGGTCAAACACACATCAGAGCGATGGGTGAAAGCTTAGTAGTTCAGTCTTTCAGTGATAAATGTGCAAGAGGGCACTCATGCACATTTTTTGGCTCTTTGCTATACTGTTAAATCAGATGAAAAATCAATGGGTGTTGGGCACCAAATAATGAGTTATGGTGTCTGCTCAGTTTTTGAATCACATTGCTCCACATCATAACAGTGTTGAACTTGTGCCTGTAACTCACCCCATTATCCTAATATCACTTTATGAATCTTTTTTTTATGATGCCCAACTCAGCACTCACTAACTTTCCAAATCTGAGCGACATATACACTTTGATAAGCTGATCAAAGGGGTCCACTTGGACCCACTAAGGTGGGCAACACCCCAATAGGGTGGAGTCTATGCCTGCACATGTAGATCAGATCATTTGTTGCAGGAAAAATACACATACCTTTGACACAGTGTGAGTCTATTTCTCTTTCCAGATTCAGAGAGTGGTTGTTGGGTTTCTCTCTGAATCACCACATAGGCCAGATCACCTCACACAGCTCTCTTTGTCAGGTCATTGTCAGTGTGTTTGTGGCTGGACTTAGATGAGGGGTAATAATGCACCTGTTCCAGCTTTCATGTTATTTGCACACTCAATTTTCTGCTTAGTGCCACAGCAATGCGGGAGCTGCTCCTGCTGACTTTAAATGAGTCAATTCATTCAGTGGAAAATATCTCAGGAATCTAATCAAATCTAATCAAACTCGCAGGTTTAAGTGTGACTGCTACTATGTAAAAGAAAACGTCACATCAATTACTTCTCAGTTGTTACTTAGTGATGAATCAAATAAGATAATTTGTTGCGAATTGTCTGTGCACAAATTGATAAATTAATTTTCCTTTTTTCGTTTTCCCTCAGAATATACACTTTTCTCTAATCTGTTATGATCTAAATAAAACAAAATAGCAATTTTGGTGTGGAGAGTAAGCTTTTATTTTTGGTGAACACTTAAAAAGTGTTTAAAACTACTAAGGGATACTTCCTATCATGAAAATAAATCCCAGTGTATCACTATCACAGCTGGAGAACTGGCACAGCTCGAATATAATGAGGCTCTGCTGCTTTACTGGGTCTAATTGTGTGAAGTTACCCCTGGTTTGCCGAAGAACTGATCAGTGGATCATATCTGCATAATGTGACCTTTAAAGGGCATCAAAATATACTGTTCATTGACTTGAAACCTTTTTATCGGGATCTAAATTCATTCTTAAAAAAAAAAGGGTTCACAGTTCAGCATCATAGAATATACTTTCAGTTGTTTTGTTCATGTACATTTCATGGCTAAAAAACATGCACTTAAAAGGGGTTGTTTGAATTACAGAAAATTCCATTCTACTGACATTCTATCTTCTTTTATCATGCTTGTTATTGTCACCAAAGGAACAGCAAGTAATTTCCAGTTGAGTTGGACTGTTCTTGTGATTATTCTATGAGGAAAAAAGCAGGAAAAAAAAGACCCCGTTTGTGGAAAAAAGAAAAAAAAAAAGAAAGAAGAAACAAGGTTCTATTTAGTCCGGGTTATTCTGACAGATGAGAGACATTTATGTATTCAAAATGTAATTACTGAAACTCTACAGAGGTAACGTATAATACCAAGAGGGTACTCATGGATGGAAATTAACAGCAGTCTCTCCCTTGGGCACATCATGTATTTCCCTGAGTAATTACACAACCCTAGCAAAGATATTCATTAATTATAGTAATTTGACAGAAATTTGTGTTTTGACCAGCTGGGAGCAGACCAGAAACAGACTCCCAGCGATATCTTTTCACCCTGTACAAAACCACTTTAATAGGTTCAGTTACAATTTCAAAGTTATATTTAATGTGTTTTCCAAAGGAAGATTTTATGGTTCTTGGTTAAAAGAAACTGGATACAACAGTTCATCATTACTCTGACAGATTTACATGTACCAGTGAGAAAATGGGGAGATTATACAGTGTATAAGCCGAGAGCTCAGCTGTCTGGAAGTAAATTGTGACGTTATAGCCGCGCAAAGAGGCTGTGGGGGAAACAACATTTTTGTTGTCACCATGTGACAGTAAAAACAGACAAACAAATAAATGGTCATAACAGATGGGAGACAGGGAGGTCTACCACCCATGCTATTTCTGCTGAAGCACTCAACAGGTTGTTGTGTCACAGCGCCGGTCGCTAAGCAAGCAGCGCCTTCTCTCCTCAGAACGTCCAGTGGAAAATTAAACGGCGTGTCACCATGGTTTCTGGAAACAATGGCGAGGTGGACAGATCAGGTGGATGTGCTGCACAGACTGAGATTAATGAGCTGTGCAAAAAGATCCAGGAGCTCCAAGTGTCAAGACTACCTCATCCGAAGTTATTATTGCATTTTTGTCTTTCACCTGTCTTTTCTATAATCAACCCTATTATTCTTGATGTCCTCATTTGAGTCATAACCCCGGTGATGACGGCGAGCTGACTGAATTCCACCATTCCCAGTGCTGTGGTGGAGCCAGCAGGCTGCTACCTGAACGAGCAGGATCTGATGACACAGCAGCCGGTGAGAGGATGAAAGACATACTGCATATAAATAACTAACAGGCAGGCTACACACATGCAAATGCACGCACACACATTTCATATGTCTGCCAATTTCCTGTGGAGTTATATCATAACAAGGAAATCTTGATGATGTCACATATACAGTTGCCATGTAATTTTCCTCAGCCATCTTTTATAATTCCAAATGAGTATGATGTAATATGCCTCGACAGTTCGCCGTATGGCTCTTGTGTAAATGAGCACAACTGTTAGCGTGGGTGCCACAGTAACCGGGGTAAAACTGCCAAGAGTCCAAAAAGAATCAACAATGTCGGAGACAAGTCATTTACAGGATATTTCTGCTGTTTGTTTGCAAGTTGACACGGTAAAGCTTTTATTTGGAGATGATTTCTTTGTGTGTTGAGTGTCAATTGATACTTTTCCTCATGGATATAATTCAACACAAGTCAAGCAAATAAAATCAACATGAGGACGCCACAGTACCAAAACTACGGCTTCAAAAACGTGTTCAACAACAAACACCAGACACACCTCCTATGATGATTGATTTCAGTAAAGCTGAATTTCAATGGACCAATCCAGAAAAACAAATGAAGATCAATTTACTGGGTTTATATTTAGTGGATGGAATATTATCTCTGCTGCCACATACGCAAGCTCAAACAGTAACATCCGACCATTAGATTCTGTGACGTGCAGAGTGGGAAGCCTCCACTGAGTCCACTCTCTCCTCCCACTGCTCTCAAAACAGATTTCATGTGACTCCCTCACACACGCGCGCACACACACAACCTCAGCACCCACCGGGTGGCACTAGGATCACTCACTTCTTTAGCATCGCATTGGTGTGTGAGTGTGTCCGTGCACGTGTTTGCCGGTGGTTTGGATCTGAATGAAGAGTCCTGGTAAAGTGTTTATTAAAATCAGCCAGAGGCACCCCAGAGGGTTCCTGAAGGACTGGAGAGGAAGCAGCTGTGTCCGCTGGCTCTTTCATCTAAAAGCATCCATCACATGAAGTTATTTGACACACACCACTTTGTGTGACCTTTAGCGATGGTGGGGGTTATTCTTATCCCCGTGGACTCCCTGCGGGGTTGAATAACCTCTTAACACACAACGTGCTGGCTCTGCCCAGCTTGGGCACACTGCAAATTACTGCGCATGCATGTCTTCAACTGAGAGATATGGTGTGGTCTGAGCGGGTGGTGTGTGGTGTGTCAAGTGGCCATTCAGTGAGATCACAATTAGTCCCCAATCATCCACATCCAGTGACACACGGAGGACTGTGTGCTTGTATTTGTGGAAACTGCCAGCAGGAGCTCAACGGACTAGGAGACAAAAACAGAGGAGCAGCCTCGGTTTGTTGCAGGGACTCTTGTGGACTCAGTGCTTTGGCGAAGTTTGTCGCAGTGCAGCTTAAAATTCAACAGAAGCCGAGCTACATTGTGAATAAGTGATTCTAGTATAATGCTATTCATACCAGTGATTTCTGGGCCAAACACAGAGTTGGAGCAATTAGATGGCGAGAGTAAAGGGAAACATCATTAACGTGATCCACTGTGCATCAGCATGCATCCTGGAAGAGAGATGGGAATATTCCTCGGCAGTCAAGAGTTATTTCTGACCTGCATTCTGCATTTTTCAAACACTGACAAACAATTTCATCCTCGGCTGTGTCCTGATAATTCAAGCCTCATAACAAAGATGATACATAATTTGGAGGAAAGCATCAAATGGGCTTTTGTTTGTGGGTTTCTGGTGTATCAACCAAAGAGAAGCAGAACAGTAGACTGGCAAAAAGGCTTTTACTCGTGGAAAAGCTCTTCAGGTCTGTGAAAGTAATGTATAATGCTAACATCTTTCACTTATTTAAGGGCTACACTTTACCATATAACACAATGGAAAACCCAAAGCCTGACCTGAACCTTGCAGAACATGAAGAATACACTCACTCCAACCTGCTCCAAGGGTGAATCTGTGTTTTGTATGTTCTTTGCGCTGGATGGTAAAGTGCAATCAGTTTACTTTGAGGATACAAACATGCATAGAGCAAAAAAATGTATGCTTATTTGCATACGAGCACAGGAAAGAATTGCAGTAAAGGCAGAAATGGAGCGACAAATTCAATCAGAGACAAACTAAGAAAACCAAGTAATTTTTCACATGATTTGTCACTGGGCTGAAGAATCTCCTTGCACTGAAATGTCCCTGTGTTCCTCTGACGTTAGCAACCTAGTCAGAAGATTCATTGGGTCATGTTGCTGATGAATCAGGCCGTTTGAAGAGGAAAAACAAACTTGTCCTGCTGTGTGTTTCTGGCCGGTACACGCCGCTACATTAAAACCAGCTCAAACTGCTGATGCAAATTCTCAAGGAGCAGAATCCGTCTCTCTCACACTGGCACTCCTGCGTCCCACTGCTACTATCAGCAAGTCGTTTAGTCACATTTACATTTAATTACGGCCTTTACTGCTGCCCAGCTCCGGCTCTTGTTCATCTTTACTGGGTTGCTTTAAGCTACCAGGCATCCCGCTACAAATTATTTGTGATCCATCACACTGAGATATCTTGTTGAGGCTCTAATTCAATTTTTTTCCAGTTTTGCATTCCACGGCTGTTTTCCACCATGCTTGGAAAAAATACAACACATCATTGTCTTCCCTGGGATCTGTTTGTCTCTGCTGTGTGGTACTGTTGGGCTTTTTATTGGCAGCGATGAATAATTACAGGGAATTAGCAATGAGTACTGACAATATCTCATGAATATTTCATGTGACTTACTACTAACTGCGCTAAATCTCAAGCAAGACTGAACTACATTGGGTTCGTTCGATGTAATGATCCGTTTTAAACTTGCTCTGAGTCTCCACCTGAGCTGGTCGAATCCGCATAGCTGTTCTCAGTCACTCCTCATCAAGCCACCCCCATTCTGCATTTTCACCTCGATTCTCCCACCTTCACGCAGTCTGATTCTTCAGCGTGCATCTTTTTTTTATCCATCTGTAACATCTGTTGTTGTTAATGCATCGTTTTTAGTTTATCAATGATCATCTATTCGCCTTTGACACTTCTTAGAGTTGAAATGTTGTTGATTATATGGTATTTTGCCAAAACAGCTGTTTTTCAAATGGTGAATATTTTGTTTGAGCGCATGTCTTGACTTTTCCTGCGCTGGAACAATCTTATTTTCTGCTTTAATCAAACTAATGGGCATCAGACTCTCGAAGGAAATTGAAATTCAGCGACATGAGCAAATCAGCAGAACCACTTTGCCAAATCTGAATCAGGAGGGGTAGCATCGGACGACACAGACGACTTCCACTACAAACAATGACGCCAATGCGTTTTACCTCCATCCTTTCAACTGAGTCAGAGTTTGTATCCCTACGCGTGTATGAAGCATGAAATTGCATCTCCGATTTAAAACAGAGGGACTGAATTGACCCCTCTAGTCACTCAAGTTAGGTGAAAGAAAAAGCTGCATTTTGTAGTCATTGGATCTGTGCAAAAGTAGTTGGGAATCCGCCTTTTTGACCCAACGTTAGGCAGGGATGGAGGAGTGAAAAGAAGGAGGAAATGGATTACTGACACTGAAGAGGGTTTAATCCTGACGTACGATTGTTGTAGTTGCCGCACTTGGAGCCAAGTCGAAGAGACTTGTGAAATTGCTCTCGTGGAGCGGATCAGACCCCGTGGACCCCTAACGGACCGGATGGAGATGCACGGCAGCTGCCAGTTTTCCGTCTCCCGGGCACACGGTGACGTGTATCTCTTCCCTGTGTGTATGGCTGCTGCCAGTGATATGAAAACACACAGAAGAAATGGAATGTGCGCCGTACACAAGGCAGCCATTCAGTCATGTGTGTGCTGCAGTCTGCTCAGCTACAAGACGCCGCGAGAGCTGGACAAATAACCACTGTGTCATTTCCAATTTTAGGCACAAAATCAGTAAGATTCATAAGTCGGTACAGTTTTTTTTGGGGGGGGGGGACCCAATAATTGTCTATAATGGATATCATTTTTGCTATTTGCTGGTCACAATTTAAAGCAGGAGAGGCACAGCAGTGTGGTGCATGTCTGCTCATTCCAGCCCTCTATTGTCAGGCTGTGTGGCAGGCAATTTATGGCTATTTTGTCCCTGAAATGCAGCCGCACGGGAGGAAAAAAAAAATGGATGTATGTAATGTGTCACAACTTTTGAAAATACCTCGTTTTTAGGGATCCCAGCAGAGCCGTTTATTCCACAAGAAAGCTGCTATTCTCTTTTGGCAAACAAACCCTGACAGAGACAGCTGTGTGTCTGCATTTGTATTTTGACAGGAATGATCCAGTTAAATTTCCGGAAGAGTGAAACTGTAACTTCCATCAGTACACCCGGGCTGCTGTGTGGATGATCAGTATGGAGGAAAGTAAATGTTGCCAGCAAACATTTGGTCTCCAAAACCCTGCCTTTGCGAGTGTGTGTTTTACCATTTTTTGGTTGGCGTTACACATATACTAGCAAACACGAGGCTGCTGCCCTTTGTATGTAAAGTTGGAGACTGCTCATCAGCGACACACACACACACACTCATCCCCCAGGCTTCTCCATGCAAATAAAGACTCCGCGAGGAAGAGGAGAGGCAAGGTCAGGAAATGTAGAAATAGTTCACGATGTTGTTGATGGCTCACAACAAAGAGCTACGGACTGAGTCGTAAGGTGAATCATCGCACATTAAAATGTACACACTGGAATGAAAAGTTGACTGCAGGCTGGGAACGAAATCCGGCAGAAGTCTAGAACAACTTTTGTACTATAAGTAAGTGTTATTTGATATTTGCAGAAATGGAAAGTCTGAAGCACTTGTCCAGGAACCAGCATCATGATTATTCACTAAGTCCTACCATTTTTGTATCACCATGGTCGCCAGTGTGGAGAGCACAGCATCACCCATCTGCAAAGATGTTTGAGGACCTTTTGACTCAGTTCGATCGGGGTTGCAACATGAACCTGGTCATAACCTTTCACAAGAAAATATCGATACACCAAAATATTGTGATATTTCACAAGGGGATACAGTATTGATTTTATATTATAAACATTATATTTTGTTTTATATTTCATCAGCTATTTTCTTGGTGACAGTGGTTTTGTGTTTTATCTATGCCTCCAACCGCTAGTTGGCAGCAGACTCAGACATTTGGATTTCCCCCTCCTTCCACTCTCTTCTCTCACTAGACAAAAAGATTTCGCAATGCTGCAGATTTTGGAGGACAAATCGCAATATATTGCCTTGCTTATAATATCCTAATATATCGCAATATATCATATCACCACCCCTGGGGACCATCGGGATGTGTATCAAATCGCTAGATTCTTGCCAATACACATAAGCCCCCTAATCATGATTATTTGCCAAGTCCAACCATTTCTTTATCACCATGGTTGCCATTGTAGACAGTACAGCATCACCCCTCTGCAGAGGAGAGGTTGGGTCTCGGCCTCCAGCACAGCAACCTTTGAGCACTTATATTGTAGACTATTGATCATGTGTTTCACAGTGCTACTGGAAGCTCCTCTCATTCGTCCATTCCTCACCAGCCTGTGCCTTCTGGCTAAAACTTTTCACACCTTGAACTCGTGTAGACTCAGGGTTGCACCATACGCTTGGTCGAGTTGGCCTTCACAATGCACTGTCAAACGAACCAAACCTTTTGAACAACATATTCCCCTCCTCCCCCTTATATATTTTCATCTGACCATATTTTTGGCAATTACCTTGTCCTTACACTAAATCTGAACAGTCAGACCATGATTCAAAGCGTGCTGTGTTTACCCATTATGCCGTGCATTGTGGTCCTCCTTCTGTGTCTGGTTCACTCGAAGCAGGCAGAGACCTATGTTTCCAGACCTGCAAGAGGTTGCTTCTTTGATCCGCACCAGAGGTCGACTATGCGTTCACTCTTTCCTAAACAAACCGCTCTTATAGCAAATGAACTGGAGTTTGATTGAACATGGCGGGTGTGAATGCATCCTCACATTCCCTTAAAGCACTCTGGTCGGGTGTTGAATCAAGGAGTTGTAGTCTGCAGCAAATTCCCTCACTGCGCCGTCAAATCATGCAGTCCATCATTCCAAATGACAAGAATGTTGGATATTTTTGGTACCACCTGTCTTACTCCAGCTAATGGAAAAAGGAATTTTAAGAGACAAACATTAGTTTTACACTACCCTCAAGTTTCCACTAGCAGAACTGACCAGCTTTAAAATTAAATGCTGAAATGACGCTATAAATGGGCTATTCAGCAGCATGATAAAAGCATGGTGGGGTGAAGTGCAATAATGTTCAATTTAAAGCGATGGGTTATTCATCAATGCAGCAATTAGTTTCTAAGCTGCTTAAATGGGTTTTCAAACGAAACGGAACCATTAACATTGCAGAAGTCTCACTGTGGCAAATTGTCTATTTAGTGAGTCTCTTTAGATTCAGCGATGGGTAAATAAACATAAAAACACTCATTACGCATTTGTCAGCCAAAATATCAGGATTCTTCAATTCAATTTACTACAATCTCTGTTTAAGCAAAGCTCAATCAGCCAACTTAATTAATATGCTGATATTTGGTGTCCTGACTGACCTCATTATTCTCTACTGGGGGGAGGAGGCATTTAAGTTACGTGCAGAGGAGAGAGGGAAATTGGGGTGAAGTCCACCTTTTTAACATCTTGCAGTAGTCAAATGATGCTGTTATACAGGCCTCATGCAGTGAAGCCCTTTTTTTACCCTCCAAGACTTCAGTGTGATTCGTGATTGCAAGTCATCGTTGGCAAAGTGCACATTTGGGCTGAGGCTCATCTACATCTACATAATTCTAACTCAATCTCATTCATATTATGGCAAAACAACGGTTTTCTCGGGGCACAAGCAGGTTTAGTTTACATATTTGCATGACAGAGACCCAACAGATCCCCTAGGAGAAAGCACTTGGTGACACAGGTTAGGAAAAAAAAACTTCTAACCAAAGAAACCTCAGAGCAGAATCATGTCAAATTAGCTAGAACATGATGTCTGAGGTGCAGCCCATATTTGGAAATATCCCTCTTTGTTAAGATTGGAGAGCATCATTTTTGGAGTCTGTGCTCTAAAGTATTTGCAGTACACCTCCTAACACGAATTTAAACATATCTGTAATTTGTCATATATCACCTTGAAGTTGGCTTTTGCTATAACATGACAATGACATGAAACACATCTTGGTTTTTCTCGTATTATGTGCCGACTTCCACTTGAATCAGTGTCACTGAGCTTTAAGTCTATGTCTCATTCTGTAAGAGAGGTGACATTTTTTGTTTGGCACCTCAGAGTTGGCTTGCTCATTTTATCTTTCCATATGCTCCGCCAAGTTACGCATATGCCGCTTATGCTACATTGCCTCGAGGAAGAATTCTTTATCAAGTGCATAGTCAATGAGCAGACGGGTGATATGTTGTCCACGCACATTACATCTTTTATGAAATCACTGCCTCTTGTTGTTAATATAGTCACACAATGATTTTTAATGAATCATACAGATTGACTGAATCATTAAATTTAAGCTCAGGGTCATGCGAGGGTTAGGTGGGCTATTACTTATGCAGGTATATAGCCTTAAACAAATGAACAAATTTAAATTAGTACATTTAATTGATAAATACTGGGATAATTTACTGTATACAAGCTGAATCAAGTACCAGAGGCAATGTAACATTCACAAAGATCACTTAGCTTTGACATTAGGGACTGTGGTAATCTTGCCAATAATGACCAATAGTGATTTCCATCCAGATAACATGGATGCAAGTGAATGACTCCCCCTGGTATTCAATTCCTGTGACTGTCCCTCTTTTAATGAGCAGTCCATACACATTGCCTTGTCTGAGGATGCTGAGCTCCAAAGGGATGCACATTCTGTTGCTAATATGCGCGTTTCATCTTCATCTGTCATCTTACATATTTTAGCCACTAGATCATTTTGTATCATTGATGGCACTGAAATCTACACTGTCTGCCAACAATGAGAGTAGAGAAACGAAAGTGGCTAATACCAATTTTCCAACTCACTCATATGTATTCATGGATCAGGAATAGATGTGCAAATATGGATGGTACTCCTTTTGAAATATGAAAACCATGAAACAAGGCTTTTATTTCTTCTGCTTCTTAAAATGAGTTGTAATCTAGTTTGCACATTAAATTTAACATATCGAATAAGGGAAACTTCATTTTCCCCAATCATTCGATGTCCAAGCTAAGAAGTTGCTGCAGGCTGTTCTCTTTCTCTCAAAATCGGTGAAAACGTTTCGCCTCTCGTTTGCTGATTGATTGGTGGGTGGAAGCCTTTTGGATCTTTACGAAATCAGGAAAAGACGAACCACAGTAGAATCAGTTTGAACCCTACGATTAATGAATTCCATTGCTCAAAGGCGGCACATGAGAACAAATCTGATGCTCCAAGTCCCAAAACGTGAGGTGAGAATGAGAAATAACTTAATAACTTCACTGACATCCAAACATAATGCTAAATCTGCCAAATAAGGAAAAGTTAAAAAAAGGCATATTTGACTTTGTATTCTGGTATCTATGAAAACAAGATCAACCACTTACTTTGGTTTCCCAACCCTCAAAAAGACATTCAAAGTGGATATTAAAAAATTAATTACAGCGCCCAAATACACTCACTTGTTTAGAGCTCAGACGAAAACATTGTGCATGCAAAAGCAATCACGCGTTTAGCCACTCAGCTCAAAAACTCCAGAATGTAACTGAGTCAGATTGGCATGCAAGATTGCGAAGAGTTTTAGCATCATCATAAATTAATGTGCCAATATGAGCAATCCCCAAAGGCATACACATACACACACAATCTGGCTGCATGGTTTTTGGTTTCCAGCACTTGTCACTTCAAAAAAATAATCACTGAGTCAAGAGCCAGGAGGACTCAATCACAGTACGCCTTTTAACTGCCATTAGCAAGCCAGTTTCAGCCTCAGTCTCAACTCTGTCAAGCTCTGCTAGCCAGGTATTGATAAGTCAGTGATATTCTTAGATTCATAATGGCTCTTTGTCTATGCCACTGGCTGGTTTATCAATGCATTTATTATTTGATATCATCACAAATGGTTGTAACAAAAGGATGGGAAGAACCACATTGGACAAAGTGTGATATAAAGTTTTTAGTTGGTTGAAACTTTGAATGTCTTGCAAGGAAATAACTATCTCGGTGTTGGACTGTTACACTGAGGAAAAACCTCACTGCAGGGAATCGTGCTGCAGTCAAATCCAAAATAAAAAATTTAAAAGGGGGGATTATAAAATCATAATGCAATGCAAAGATACAGCAATGTTGTGGACCAAAACAAGAATTTGAACCTATGAGTCTCTCCTGTTCTGTTTTGCTCTGCAGATTTTGAGGGATTTTACTTTTTGTTTCATTCTTTTTTTTTTTTTTGTTCCAAACTCTGCAGTCAGACTATTCAAGGACAGTGTCTGGCAGCTGGGAAACAGTAGAGACTGTTTGAGGTTATAGCTTCAAATTAGGGGCTCCGGGGTGCAGAGGACTTGGGATTTCACAGAAACTTGAATGATAAAGCATGACTTCAGAAAACAAACAGAGGTGGAACTGCCCTCAGTTGTGCGCACTATTTTTTTTCACCAGTACACTGAAAACAGAAAGGAAACTAGATGAACCCATTGCTCCTATGTGGCCTCAGCAGCACAAATTGGGGGAAAAAACGTAGTACTGCTCAACACCGTCAGGCTGAGGATGTGGGGCTACTCAAAAGCAGGAATTACAAGCAAATCACAATTCATACAAGTATTTGAAATACAGAGTCAATGCACAGGTAGGTATTCAGCGAAGGAAGCGGTAACAAAGGGAGCAAACAAAAATAGGAACACTGACCACAGAGAGGTAGAGCGCACTCAAGGGATGAGGGGTCAAGAAAGCGCAGGGTGCATAAACACAAGCTTGAAAAAAGATAAAGTGAACAGAGACACTTCTGCAAAACACACACAACAGGGGAGACAACTGGACCCAGGTGCAGTTATTAAGGTGGAGTCAGATAATCAGCAGAGGAGGGAACACATAAGGACATAAAGGGATTGTAGATGAGACAACAGTGTCTGAGGGAACTTCAAAATAAGAGAAGGACAAAAATAAAACCAAGGACAGAGTAATGCTTAATAATACAGAGAACATGAAACAGGATTAAAAGTGAAAAGTACGTGGAGAAAAAAAAGCCATCGGGCAGATTGAAATATAATATCAGATGAAGTGTAATGTCATGATGTTAGGCTAGTTTCCCTGCTATCATGTCAACTACATGTAACATCCCATTAACACGAGCAGGGCAAAATCCCATGAACATTTTGTAAAATGGTAAATATAAGCAGAGAGGAGTGTGTGTGTGAGATATGCGTCATGCATCTCTTGCAATGACAGTACACATGCAGAGTGCAGGCTGGCCCGCGAATGTTTTTTTATATAAAGTATCATGTGATGCTGCTGGGCCAAAGGTAGATAAGAGGATCCCAAAAAAAATTCCCAGTAGAGCCACAAGGTGTGCAAACAACCCCCCAGATACATAGACATGTGCACAGTGTGCGATCTGCACACTGATTTACTCGGAATGAGGCTCAGATTGCATCTATGCTTGTTGTGCTCGGTTACTGCTACGCTATTGTTGTATTTAACTATTTGCAATGGACTGAGCTGGGACCTTTGTAGCTTTATTTAGAAAATAAAATGTTAAAAAAGACCAGTAAAAATGTATACGCTGCTGTGGATGCGATTGCCAGCAACACTTCCTATCATTTGTTACCGTTTTCTGATCCAAATCCAGCGGACGTGGAAATCGTTCTCTTGCCACTTATTGCAACGTCTAAAATGAATTGATCATGATTGTTTTAATATCTAATTAATTTCGATTATTTACTACATCAATGTGACAACTTGTAATGGTGAAACGTTGGTATCAGAGCCTGGACTAATGCTTTAGAACAGTCCACATAGAGACTGTAAATGTGTCTCTACAAGCTCTATTGTTAATTTCCTGTGAAGGTCCACATTCTTCAATATTTTCTGCCCCTTTTTGGAACTGAATGGATGACCAAAAAACGTGTCCACATAAAACAAATGTCCCTTTGTGCACACAGCGTTTGTGACTAAACCCAATACTGTTTGACAGAACAAACAGGAGGTTCATTTTCTGTGTGGCATAGAAAGTATGAGAAATGCTCTCAGACTAATTGGCATTTTTGCAGCTTTTTTACCCCAAAACCGAGCAGAAAATTACTCTACTCGCTTTGATAAAGCACATTGAACGCTACCGGAATGCAATATGAGTCCAAAACTACTTGAAATGCTAACACCTACATGCAGTACTTTTGAAATGCAAGCCTACAGTCAGCCAACAGCTACAAAAGGTTTAGTGATCAACAATTAAAAAGGTTTTTTTCTAAAAATAAGGTGCTAATGTGTATAGATGATACGCAGGACACTAAGATGTTATTATCATTATTAAGTCACTCTTATTCCACAGATGGTACAATGTATCTGACCACGCTCGAACGGTAACAGCAAATTCTACAACAACTCATTCTCTATGCAGTTCTCATCCAGAATTTTACATAATGCTGGCCATAAAATCAGATTTAGAGCACTGTACTGCTCTTGCAGCAATTTCAGGAACTTAGTACATCTGGAAAATGCGGATAATGTGCATAAATATGCAATACATATTCTTGGGCTCCTTCTTGTCAACATATGGGTATGTTCTCAAAGTTTGAAATGTACATGTCATCATCAACTTAGCTCAGTGAAATAAAAACACAGTGAATTAAAATCACAATATGAATGGCAAGAAGATGTGTTTTTTTCTATATCTATAAATATTAGTAGCAACTATAATGAGATTCACTGCAATGAAGATTAGTGTGAAGAGTAGTAGCAGAAAAGTAGTCTGTGGAAAAAGAAATACTTTCAATACAAATGATATAAGGGCTGTATTTACATACTGCTTTTTCTATCTGAAAGATGCTCAAAGTGCTTTACATAGTATGTGGCGTCATTGTCCCATTCACACACGCATTCACACTTATGCTCACACTGACTGCAAGGTGCCAACCAGCTCAGATGCAGTTAGCAGTTCAGTGTCTTGCTCAAGGACACTTGCACATGAGTTCTTGAGGTCAGGCATGAACCACCAACCTTAACATGATCAGTCTACTTAATGAGCCATGCTGCCCCCCATAATTATGCTCTGAGAGCTTATTCAAGCACTGTGCCCAGCAAGATTATGGAGGGGGGTTTGCGTTAGTGAGGCAGATTTATTGCCAAAAATGTGGCATAGTATCGACTGAGAGATTGCATGTTGCTAACATCGCAGTCTGCCGGCCTCTGCAGAACAGGATGAGAAATTGCTCGTTCCCCTGTATGTTTTTACAGGAGGGCAGAGAAACTGCGTGAATTTCACGCAAAAACACGGGGAGCTATGTCAAAAGTCTGTGTGCATTCCTTTTCAAAAAAACTGCAGGGGAACACATTTGGTTTGGCCATGAAACACCTCTGCCTTTGTCATTTGGATTGCATGAAGAAGGGAG
This sequence comes from Mullus surmuletus, assembly GCA_903171835.1. Lineage (NCBI taxonomy): Eukaryota > Metazoa > Chordata > Actinopteri > Syngnathiformes > Mullidae > Mullus > Mullus surmuletus. Next base: position 279,764 of record CAESWR010000592.1, on the reverse strand, counting down.
ACTTAAAAAATAGAAGCAGTTTGCCGTCCGTGTCAGTCCTGAAAAGTTGAAACATGTCAAGAGCGGACACATCAGTGAAAGAAGAGAAGCAACATATGAGTAACTTACATCTACCAGTTGCTTTCAGAAGCGCTGATAGCAAGAAAAAAATCTAAAAAGATACAGATACGCTGAGCATAGAGCGTGAAAGTGTGTGACTGACCTGATCATCGTATCTGATGTTTAGAAACGGATCCTCTGCGGTATCCTCCGTGAAGTTGCCCCGAGGTGAGAGAGCAAACTCTGGCAGAAACACTGCATTCTGGGCCGGTGCCTCGGCACACTGACCAGACACACAGAGATTCAGATAATCAGTACACACACAGAGCTCATGCAACTACTACTTTCTACACAGAAGAGAAATAGTGCATTTGGGTTGGGATTTCACCCTCCCTCACACTTGAATATTTTGTCAAAAATTCAGTGTCATTTATATAACAACAGCGAGGATTCATCTCACATTGTGTATTTTTGGATGAACAGTGAGGGTATGAGGATTGTCAAGTTGCTGGAGACAGAGGCTGTGCTGCACACTGAGTCTGGATAGGAATAACTTGAAAAACTTGTGTCTGGCGTTAGACAACTTCCCGGAGAGGGGGGGTGGAGGGGGGCCATGTGGATCATGGATCGTGTCTCTTGCACACAAGATCCACCATTAACATTAGTCTGTAATGGTGTGTCCTGCTAGCTTTTAGGGACACTTAGAGACAGCCACGGTGGAAATGGATTTTTGCCAGGACTGGACCCAAACAGGTGAATCCCGAAAAATCTTTGAAGCCTGCTTTTAGTTAATGGATAATGCTGTTTTTTCTTTAGTCACTGGATGGCAGAATCAGTAAATGCCGTGAATGAATGTCTACTTCTAGAAATAAATTACAATCATCATTGCACTATTGTTGTTTATCCACACGGTGTCAACTGTCTGCCTTCTCTACAAATGGCACCTGTTGTCTCTTATAGAATCAATACACGGTAAAAAATTTTCCTCAGAGG
>CAESWR010000592.1:223061-241160 GCA_903171835.1 Mullus surmuletus | reverse complement strand
TAGACATTTTACTGATTAATAACTGAGATTTAGAGATTAAAGTTCAAGAAAACAGCCAGCCAATTCAATAAAATCCAGTAAATAGTGTCCCAATCTTGATGAGGGTCTGCACGTTCACGTGTTGCTCTTATCGCTAATGAAGAATGATTGATTATACATTTTACGGCCAAAGTAAGCAGCTATTTCCACCAACCTTTGTCAGCACCTTCTCTTATCATTTCTTTACCTTGCTGTAACAAGCAGCTCTTACTTAAGATGCATTCTGCATGTAAATGATTGTACCACAACAGAAAACATACAAGCTGAACACGGTATCTCCACACAAACCTAATGTGTGCAAATCTGTCAAATTTGCAATGTGACTCACAGTCTTTAGTCTGTAAAAATACTCACTTTTCTCACATCCACTGTCATAAAATGTTACTGCCTTTCAAAGCTTTGATCAGTTAACAGCTCCCCAGTGCTACCACACTGTTGTGTGCTCTGGCAATAAGTAAGACATCTGTGTTTCTATTGGACATATAGATTCCTGTACAGTACTGTCAGAAAATTATTGAGAAACAGCCATCACAATTCCCTGATATTGTGGAGGGATCTTATACAATGTCACTGAGCAACACTGAGGGAAGTGTCACCGAGTGCATGTTGCAGTCGGACAAAACTAGTCAACTGGTGTTTGCCATGATGTGTGTGAGTCATACCAAAGACAGAGTCCTCTCCTAGTTCATGGCCGTAGCGCAGCATGCAATCTCCTAGCACAGACTCAGCCTGGGGGTAGCCGGTGGTCTTCACCTGCCCTCGGATCTTGGACACCGTGTTCAGCATGTTCAATTTGGCTCGAGACGCTACAGAAGTGGATTCAGTGGATTCAGTTGGCTAGAGTGTGTTGTAAAGGCAGATGCGTTAAATCTAGAGGAAATTCAAACCTCCTCACAAGGCTTTACCTGGATTAGGCTGCAGGTATTCTGTTGTTTTGGACAAAAGGTCAAACACCGACTTGTTGGTGACCTCAATTTTCTGATTGAGGAAGAACATTAAAAAAAAGATGGGGAGATGGTGAAATACTAGGTCAATACAGTTTTAACACAATCAGTGATTAAAATCTTTCACCTTGATTCATCCAGAGGAATATTGAGTGAATACAACATGTAAAAGGTATTGTAAAGTGGCTTGTTTAGATACTTCTAATAGGTTTTCATTTGTGATTAAGAAGTGATGACATTACCAATGCAGCTCATTGGCCTCAACACCAGCAATAAATGATAAAATATGGAATATTCAAAAAGAGTGAAAGAGTGAGAGAGAGAACACATTAAGCAAACCATCAAATAAACTGACAGTGGCACAGTAAAACCAAACCATTATGATTATTTGCTGGTGGCACAAATTGAAGTCTCATTGATCCGGATCCATCCAGCAACCTCGACTACGTGCACCGTGGTAAATCTCTAACAGCCATCCTTAGATCATAGTTATTGCTTGTGCAGAACTCACCCTCTCCATTTCCATGAAGTCTTCATCCAGCTTCGTCCCCTCGGCTCCGCTGATCTTCTCGCTGAGTAGCTGCACGGAAATTAAGTGCGTCCATTTATACACATAGAACAGGATAATATTGATCAATGCATTAAAAAGAGTAGGACTTTGTTGATACCATGTAGTTTCAATACTACCTGGTTGTGATTGCTTATAGGCGTGTAATATCATAAGGTAAACTGGCATGGCATTATCTGCCTTATTTCCTGTGTGGAAGCCTGTTCAAATATTCATGATACACTGTAGATACACATGATACACAATCAAGGTCCCTGGAAGAACCACAGTGTCATCGCAGCAGAGGTCTGCTGGTGACAAACCTTTCATTTGCTCCAAAAATAGATGTGTGTTAACGTCACAGCTGCCTCCGGTACATAGTATGTACAGAGGGTAATATTAAGGGCTGCCGTGTTTGCGTCAATGGCCCCGAACAGGATAGAATATCCACTGGCTGCTTTATGGTGGGCTAGGGCGGGTAAAAACAAAGCCCAAGGCCATTTCAAGTCTCACTACTTTGAATGTTCCAATAACACAAAGAGAAAGACATTAGCCTGATGGACAAAGACGAGAATGCATGTTTGCGTCAGACAAGTTCCTGCGAGTGATTCAGCAGTTTCGGATATATGATGCACAAGGTTTTCATATGTAGCTTGAACAGGATTATAATGCTCCACTGAAAAGGGTTCTCTCTCCCCACTACAGTGAAGGGCGGAAGTCAGGGTCCAGCTTCAGTTTGAGAGAGCTTGCCGACAATGGAGCCAGGGCCTTGTGCAACTCTGCGGCCGCTGTCACAATATATACGCACCTGCTGATGTAATGGAACACACAGCGCATTTTAGATGCCGACCCTGAACACACCTGTGCCTGTAGTGTGCACCTTCTAATGCGGACTTTGAAAGCAAGAGTTGGATTTGTGTTCAATAGTGTTTATTTTTGGACTCTTCAGCTAACTATTGTCATTGAAACCTGCAGAGAAGATATTGAGGTGGATACAAAATACTAAAATACTTAACATAGCCGCGTACTTAACATAGCAATGCTTCATATATTTGACCCAATGCTATTGAAACACTAGTTGCTATTAACAAACACCTATCTCAGCCCAACATAAAAGCCTTATGGAGTATTACAACAGATCAGCCCCAAGGACTTGTGGGTAAAGATAAAACCCCGACTGTATCGAAACAGCATGTCCACCAAAAGAAAAACCCTTTGTTCCTTTTCCAACCAGTCAACATTAAAGATTGACAGAGTTCCTGTTTATCTGTCTGTGTATCTGTCTATGTGGTCTTATTTTGAAATCCCCGCCACAGCTCCTACCGTAATACCTGCCATACGCGCGCCCCAAAACAACGTCGGGGGGCGACTTTGATCGTGTTGATCCCACACAAAGCTCGCTCGCCTGCGGTAAAAACCTCCACGGGACCCCGGTCAACAGTGCACGGCCGGAGGGCAGTAAAAACAACGAATATGCCATCGCAGGCATGCGACTGACGTGCATATTAAGTATTTTACGGGGCTTGTTGCTGTGACAATACCGAGGTATGGAGGCTGGAAGTAACGTTACACAGAGCAGCCTCAAATGATCCCAGACCCGATACATCATGTCGATTGTTTCTGCTTTCTTAAAAAACCACCGCCTGCAGCACAGCTCGCAGCGAGCACGGTTCATCTCAGCAATCGTAGCGAGGCAGCGGTTCACGGGCGCCTCCGTACCTGACTGGCTTTATGGAACTGTTTCTTCAGCCCGGCCACCGACATCTTTGTTGACGTTTCCCCTCCTGCAGGGAGATGTTCCGCGAAGCTCTGGTTCGAAGCTCAGGGGGGGATCCACGGGGGAGCGGTGCCGATGGGGGTCCGAGCAGCCGCCCGGCACTCATCGGTGTCTGCCGTGCGGAGGAGGCGGCGGCGGCGGCGAGGTGTTTGTGAGGCCAGGCAGAGCTCAGACAGCTCGGGGCGACGGGACCGGAAGTGGTGCGACTGCGACTGTCTGACTGAAAGTTGACGACACCTCCTGTCACTGAGCAACCACGGCTGCCCGCACATCAGCTGTGAGGAGGTCCTGCCTTGGTGAAGTCCAATCAATTTACGAGTGTACTAATGGTTTTTGTTGTTGTTGTTGAAAATAACCAAAGGCAATATTGCCTTTGGTCTTTTCTCAACAAATATATACATATATATTATTATATACATATATATATATATATATATAATACATACAGAATCACAAGCGATTCTATTGCCAAGTAAGTTTGTGCAGACAAGGGATTTGCCTTGGTGTGCGTTGCAATTGTAAAAAGAAAGAAAGGAAGAAAATATAATGAAATCGGAATAACATTGTAAACATATACATACTAAAATATACAAAATATACAAAAATAATACAAAAAATATATACACTGTATACAACATTCCATTAGAGAGCAAATAAATCAACAAAACCTAAATCGTGGGGGTTTCCTCGATATGTTATGGACAAATGATTTACTTTTATAGAAATCTGATCGTTTCCAAATCACCAATTAAAATGCAATTTTATAAGGCTGTTAACGCCACATTTATGTATCATGTCACTTTATTGAGTCATTGTGTCGTCATATTGTTATATTACTTTGTCTGCCTTTGTTATCACACTACTTTACTGCCTCTCTTAGGGCCTCACAGAGATGGGGACTAGAGTCGTGGTGACTTGGAATTGAGTCGACTGAAGTCGCTGTTTTGATAGACTTGTGACTTGAAACTCGACTTGGATTTTGAATGACATGACTTGACACACGTGACTTGAATGCCTTGAGTGTTGTTGATTTTGTGTTTTCAGTTTTAATATTCATAAGATTAATATCAATATTACCACAGAGAATGGCGTTGTCATGATTGGATCAATACCCTGTCAATCAGCCATGCCCTATCTGCCTACCGTATGTGTTTATCAGAGAAACACGCCCTATGACAGTTACTAATATCTTGTCTTTTCACTTTATCAAGATCAGATTGTGCAGGTAAAATAAGGTGACTTGGACTTGACTTGACCTATTACAGGACTGGACTTACTTGAGACTTGACGGTTAAGACTCGAGAGTTATTTGAGACTTGCACATGCGTGATTTGGTCCCATGTCTGAAAGGCGGTCTTTGTGATGTAACTGACCGCCTTTTTCCACCTCAAGAACATCGCCCGTCTCCGCCCATCACTCCCCTTCTCCGCTGCCGAAACTCTCATCCACGCATTCATTACTTCACATCACTACTGCAATAGCATCCTATACTGCACCCCATCCCTAATAACCCACAAACTCCAGTACATTCAGAACTCTGCCCCCCGCCTGCTCACCCGAACCCCCTCCCGTCAACACATCACCCCCATCCTCCAAAACCTTCATTGGCTCCTGGTCCATCAACACATCCAGTTCAAAGTGCTCCTCCTCACTCACAAGGCTCTCCACAACAAGCCCCCCCCCACCTCACTGCCCTGCTGCAACGCCATAACCCCTCCCACAACCTCCGTTCCTCCCACACCAACCTTCTTTCTCCACCACACCAGACAAAACACCGGACCTGGGGAGACAGGTCATTCTCCATTGCCGCCCCCTCCCTCTGGAACTCCCGACCCAACCACATCCGTGACTGCCCTGACCTCCCCAACTTCAAGTCCCAGCTCAAAACCCACCTGTTCAAAATAGCCTTCAATCTGTAAACCTATCTCCTTTATTGTGTTTTACTGTGTTCTTTTATTTGTTCTACCTATTTTTATTTCACTGTTTTTAACATTTTTATTGTAAAATGTCTTTGAGTTTTATGAAAAGCGCTCTATAAAATACATTTATTATTATTATTGTTATTATGTCTGGTGCTTCAACACACTTATCTATAGATATATTTTCATTCAACTTTATTCGATATATATGCTTATTCTCTCCCTTGAGCTTGTTTTCTATGTTTGTGTGTGTATAAATGGAAAAGTCGTATCTGTCTCTATCCACATTTTATCTGTCTCATTAACACTAATCACAAGCAGGGAGGTTATAAGAATGTTATAATTATTGTACAGATAAAGGCCAACCCAAGCTGGTTTAGGGGCTTCGGTCACACCGGTGTGGGAGTCATGGTCAGGTTCCGCTCACCACAGCTACTTGCTGGATCTCACTAGAGTTCCGAAAAAGTGTGGTCTTCTTCTTGTGGTCAAGGAGAAGACCAGATTTTGATGGAATATTTTAAAAGTTGCAAATAATGCACTGCCTCCAATGTAAGTAAATAAACAGGGCTTGTTTTAAGTGTACAAATAAGTGTACAAGTTTTATCAATGCTCTTGTATTTCATTTTTATTAATATACACTAATAATGTTGTGCATATGACACAACATCCCTGGAGTGAATCCTTCCTCCATGAAGGATATTGAATCTGTCAAAGAGGTTTTGATCTATTACAGTGGTCATTTTGAAGGCTGTAGTTTGTGGTGAAGTGTTTATATATTTAAAGCTGTTTCTCATAGTGCCTCCAACATCAACAACACACTAATACTCCCTCCAAAAAATCAAATAACAGCACTCATAACTCTCCACAAATCATTCCTGTCAGTGTTTCTTGTTTGTGATGCTTTCAACGTGTGCTATTAGACTTGCAACATATTTGCTGTGATCTTAAGAACAGACGCACAAAACTCTCACTTGAAAGTTGAATTTCTAAATGTAACGTATAATGTAATTTGGAAATTGGAGGATTATTATTCAAGCACAGAGGAAAAATGAGTGATGAAAAGGTGAAAGTTGTATATTTTTACACCACAAGGGGGCACTACAGGATTTCAAAATTGTAAATTGGGGAAACATCAGAGATTAGCATCACTAGGGTGCAGACTGGGGGCAGTTCGAGTCCTGCTGTGGCATTAACACTGTCAAGAAGCGGAGTTGAGATGAATTCTTATTTTCAGGGTTTGTGTAGTTTTGTGTTGTGGTTCTTTATTGTCTCTTCACACTTTGTTTGTACAGGTGTGGATACCAGAACTGTGCAGATGATGTCTGGCAAAGCGGGACACGCAAATGTTTTCAATGATCATGTTATTGTCCAGAATGATGATCTTTAAAAACAAAAAAGAAAAAGAAAGAACGAAAGAAAAAGAAAAACTTTCCCAGTTCCACTTTTGCATGTCTCCTGCCCCCCCACCCCCCACCCCCACCCCCCGTGCTTGTTCTGCTCCCCACCTCCACCTCCTCCCTTGGCCTGCGGAGTATTTGGAAGAACAAAAGTCATCTGCTGTCCATCTGGCTGCTGTGCAGGCCGGTAATACCCCTCATATTCCTCAGCTTCCCAAGCACCCATGGACAATCCATTTTCTGCCCCTAACCCCCCCCCACCCCCACCCCCGACCCCCTTTCCCCACACACACACTCTACCTTAGCCTCCCACCCCACTGCTCCTGCAGGACCAGGAGGTGGGATCCTGTGTCAGTGCCCCAGAAAGACCCCTCTCTCGCTCAGCAACATGTGTGTGCGGGATCAGCAGTGTTGTTCACGGGTCCTAGTTTTACTACCCAGGATTCTTCAAGCATATATACATTTCCCTCACAGCAAATCTGATTTTCACAAAAACCAGTCAGCTGATGGATCTCCACAAAACAAACTAAATAAGCGTGAGAACTGGTGATATATCTTCATTCTCCACATGTGGCGGAGACTCGCACCGGAGTAGCTAGTTTGTTTTGTTCAGATTTGAGGGCTGATATGAATTGTCAAATACTGCATGTTTTTCTTGTTTTGTCTGCTGACGCTGTAACATTCAACAACTGTCCAGAGTTGTAGACAAATGCATCTGCATCAAATCTGGTGGACATGCAAAATGGAAGGAATAAACCATCACCATATTGTCCTCAGGGGCTATACGTCATGGATCTTGGAAGGATTTAGGATTGCCCCGGCCAATACTGATATCAGATATCGATCCTATATCAGCAACAAACAAGTGCATTTTTTTTATTTTGCATTTAAAAAATATACCATCTTATTTTTATTGGATATATTGAGGTTGTGTTTCAGGGTCCTCTAATTTATTTTTCCAACATTTTTTACTTTTCTAACATTCCATACAACAAAATAAGTAATAAAAGTATGTATGATTCGTGCTGAATCGTGTTGGATCTATATCGGTATTGGCCAAAACTCAAGGCTGCAATATCGGTATCGTATCAGAAGTAAAAAAAATTGCATCGGGACACGCCTAGTAGGATTAAATGATTAATGGAGAGTATTTATACACAGTTTTCTTTCCTGACTGGCTCTAAATAGAATTTTATATTTAAACAATCGCCCTTTCACAGTCGTGCTCACTCACACAACCCTGCTGCTTGGCCTCAGCATCAGAGTCAGACCTGTCAAGCTTTGACATAGACGCAAACCCTCCAATTCACCAAATTACATTTAATACACTATTAGCTGTATGAACAGATATTCACAAAATGAAATGTTTCAGTGGCTATTTTCTTTCTTTCTTTATTTTTGAAGTGCATTCCCCCTCTTTCACAATATGGTGAGAATCATTAAACCATCCAAAATTTCATTTATTTATTTTGCTGAGGTTTCATTCCCAATATATACTGGGACCAAAATGAATAAAAGGAGTGAGTAAAGTCAAAGTCAGTGTTCAATATCACACAGTGCCTAAACTGTTGCGGCAAAGTCTCGTTGTCTCCTCAAGCTGCTCAACATTCACCGCCCAACGTTGTTTGAAAGTCCGTTTGAATGTCCATTGCCTTGTAAAAATAGCCCAAAAGATGCAAGTTGTTCTTGATACGGCTCTGTGGAGGAAGCTGAGCAAGTGTTCCACCTCTACAGATCAACCAGGTTCTCTGCTGAATATTGTCGCCTACATACAGCGCACAGGAGGGACTGAAATAACCCATTGTGCCCTCTTTGAGTGGTACTAGATTTCTGCAATGTGCCAGAGAAAAAGGATGGGGGCCACTTGTCAGAACTGGGTTTTTCAGCTCCTAAGTGATGAGGAACTGCTTTACAGGATTGCTAATGTACAGTAAATGTGATGGGTGGGATGGATTGTTGAGTTATGCAAGGCTTTCAGCCCTTCGAAATAGTGCAATACTTTGGCATGTTGCGTAACAGATTTGTCCTCCTCGCTTTTTGAATGTGGGCCCAACGATACTTCCACTGTCCCTGGTCCATTTCCATCCATGCCCTTTAACTTTGCATAGCAGTATCACAGCAATTAATTCACCTCTTCAGCGACTGTGAGAGGTGTCGGTTTGTGTAGTGTATGCCATTTTGCAGCGATGCAAATTTTAATCACTCCTGAATGTGACTCCCATCCGTGTCACTTCCATTTTATCACGCAGAAAGAAAATTAGAATATGGCTTCCAGTGGCAATCAGATAAATGCACACATTAAACAACTTTTAAACTGCAATAACATGAGCATTGCCTGATATATGAAGTGGGTTTTTGGCTAGGTGAATAATTCAAACTGCTAATTTCCTGTAAAATCCATCCTAATGAATGGTTGTTTTGATAATCAGTTTGAGCTTGGTCATATTTTATCTTGCATTCCAGCTGCTATGGATTTAAATACTTTAACGTTTATAATTGTTTTCGCAATGGTGGATTTGATCACTCTTAGACATTTTTGGATCCATTAATGGCCCATTTAAATCGATCCATCTTTTCCTTTTAACCACCAGTCTGTTTGCAAAAGGACAAATGCTGAGGTCATGGTCCTGCCCGAGACATTGTGTAACAGTTTGCACAAAAATACCTCAGTAATCTAATTTCATAATTCCTTTGATGCAGTCAGTGTCTCCAGCACCAGAGGCACCATTGTCATCTACTCGTACACCAAAGACATTGCTAGAGACTATATACTTTCAAACAAGAACTCATTCTTCAATGCTTGTTCATCAAATCGGTCTTCATTCTTTGCAACCTTCTTTGAGTGGACCATTGCTCTTGGAGGCCTACTTTGTGGTTTTTAGTACAAACTGCAACTACATCTCGAGATCGCTCCACATCAGCCAGTATTTCACAGCTAACACCATCTTTGGACTTTTTACAGTTTCTACTGTACTTAAACACATTTCTAAACAGTTTTATGATTACTTATTAACAACATTGCAAGCTTTTGACTTGGAAAATCGAAATATTTTAATAGTAGATAACTTTATATCTGCATATCATAATCACAGTGACGTTAATAAACTGTATAATTAATTATAGGCCTACTATGTTGTCTTAGACTACTGTCGTGTCTCCGCATTTCTGAAAAAGAAACATTCACCCTTACTTAGTAAAAGCACCAATCACTGATGAATTCTGGTCTTAAACACAGATGAGTTCAGATTTTTTTAGTTTTTTTTTGTTTGAGGAACAAATGTATGCTAATCAAATAACAATGTTTTATGTGTCGATGAAAATTTGCTATGAACACCATTTAAATATTAGATTTTTACATTCAGAGTTGACCATACATTAAACCATGGCTCACAGGCCAAAAAAATCTGGATTAAAAAAAGAGTTGTGTGATGAAAATGTGCACTGTGAAGCTTTTATTTATAGCCTTGACATATAAATATTTTGTATCAATGCTGGTTTGACACATTACTAAGGAGTAATTCGACGCATTCTACTTGACCATTGGACTGCATAGTTGACATGTCTGAATGAAGAAAATACATTTCTCGGGAAGCTGTGTAGTTTTTCTGCGTAACTGTCGCACTGATGCATTTGAACGGTAATACATGTCACAGGCAAGCTCTTACAGACTGTCCGCTGTGATCGATTCGGCTTTGGCGAAACTCCACATCTATTTCACGAATTCCATACCCACAGGAGATTTTCCATGGTGGTCTTCTTCAACTTCCCTCTGCATGTGTTCACCATCTCTTTCATGCACTCTTCATCTTCTGTCTCTCCGATTGCTTTTATCCATTATCATCCTGGAGTGCATCAGTCTTACCTGTGCTCTCTGAGCTGGCAGTGTGCTTTGAAGAGTAAAAATATTGTTGCTGAAAGATAATTAATCAAAATTGCATAGCACTAAATGAAAAAACCATTATGGTTTTGCCAGAAGAAAGATTCATTCTTTTTGAGGGTTTAGGATATAAAATGATTTTTTATTCTGTTCTATCTCTTTTCTGCCAATTTCTTTTTTCAGATTGTCAGAGAGTCATGTTTATTTGTAATAGATTTAAAATAAATGGAGTGAGACTTGCAAACATATGGCTTTTTATTTAATTGGAATGAATATTTTAACATTAAATCAAAGGAAACATGAACACTTACCAACATGTGTCAGTTTTTTTTTTTTTATCCGTTAAAAAATCCAAACAACAAACAGATGGGACCATGGCCCATTGCATTGGAATGCAGATTGAAAAAGAAAAAGTTAAATACAGAGCATATCCGTAACAGTAAACCATGTTGAATTAGACATGTACAATGTTCTTTTTCTCTTTTTTTCTAGTAAACATAAGAAAGTAAAGTCAGTGATGAAATTACGTTATATAGTATATGTTTTGGTTTATTTCAGATAACAAATTACTCTATTCACAGTTCAATAAACATTGTGTTGTCTTTTTCCGGGTGTGCTCATGTGTATGGGATTTCTATAAACTGATTTTATTTCTTGGTCTTTTCTTTTTTTTCTCAGTGTTTGACTCATTCACAGTACATTTTGCTGGCCTCCAGACACAGGGTATATTCCTGCTGTTAGTCCAGTCAGTTGGGATACTGCAAGCAGCCACACGAACTATACAAGAGCAATGCCTTAAAGCAATTCAAGTCCCATGAGCAGATTTCTTTACAAAAAAAAAACAAAAAAAGAAACACTAAAATCCAGACTGTTTTCATAATCATAATCAGTCAAAAGTTGAACTTTTTTGTTTTATTTTACAAGAGCCCACACCTGAATACTGCTGTTCATCACAAAGTGGATTGAAAACTGATTGGACCCTTTTGAATACTGCATACCCTCGAACAATATGAAGAGGTTTCTATACACACCTGGGGGCTGAAAAAAATCTTTGGTCAACATTAGCAGTATGCAACAACCAGAACAGTAACGACAGGGAACAAGACAGATCATATTACACCGTACAATAACTTATTGGTCAAGCTCACAACACTATAGCTTTTAACAGACTCCTTTTTGATGACCACTGTCCAAATGAATGAAATGACACATGTAGAGGTTGTTTTTTAGTTTTTTTTCTTACTACCGCTGTCGATCAACACATTATGCTAACCTTCACAGGAAGGCACGGACATTTTACAACATAAACCACAGTAATCACTCGCATGGTACTTTTTCATGGATCACGTCTTACTTTGACAACCAATGGAAAATCTTATGAACCGACAACTGGGCAGTGATGCGAAAACAATACCAACAGATAAGCACCGCATGACGACAAATGGTTGTGACTCATTGACGATGCATTTCTAAATGCTCAAATCTAATTTTTTGACGGCTGTTCTTCATACGTGGATGTTCAAGACAAATATCTTTTTGTCTTGAAGACATTTATTACAAAATTAAGTTGCTTTGAAATTGAACCCCTGATTGTACTCTCTTTTTTTTTTTAAACTTTCCCAACCCCTGATATTGACAACAGGATGAATTGAAATATGTAATTTAAAAAGTGCTTAAGGACGAGCCTTTTTAGTCCGCCAAAAAGCAAATACTTAAAAACAGACAATTGAAATGAAGGAAATCAGTCATGTTGGCTTATCAACTGCAATCTCTACTCTTGGTCCATGGTGGCACTTGAGCTGACAGCTAAGTTCCTGTGGAGGTTTGGGTTCTGGCTGTGCCGGTTCCTGCTCCTGACAGAGGAAAACTTTGTATCACAGCCGGGGACTTTACACTTGTGAAGCAGTCGGAGATGGACAGTCTTATAATGGGCCCTGAATGTGCCCTTGTTGCTGTAGACCTTTTGGCAGACGTGACAGGTTATCGGACACCCACCCCCACCTCCCTGTCCATTGCCCTGTCCTCCACCGATATAACCCAGGGTCCTCTCTCCCCCAAGTGCAAACTCCTCGCCCCCTGGCTTCCCCACACCAATCCCATCGCAGCTTTCATCGGTGTCCTCCATTGAAAGCACCTCCTCCTCCGCCCCTTCTCCACCCTCGCTTCCAGCTCCGTCTGAGTCCCAGGAAGATTTACCGCTGCCGCTGCCACGAGGCGGGATGGAGGAGGAGGTGCTCAAGTCCAGGACTGTGCCGTCCTCCACACTACCACCACCTTCTCCCACTCCTCCACCCTCCATCTCGCCCAAGGGAGATCCCTCGGCGCTGTCCGGTGCCTTCGACATTTTGCTCATAGGGAAGACCAGGCCCATGCGGTTGTGTCCTCTAAAGATGACGGTCTGGCTGGTTTGATCCCGATGGGACGCATCCCTGTCATGCTGGTCCTGGCAGTAGTCCAGGGCCACAGAGTCTCTGTCTCTGCAGTGGGATGAGGGTGAATAGAGGAAGTTGACTGGGCTGAATGAGTCTTTGGTCAGCAGCTTGTGGTGAAGATTTGAATTTGCACTGTGCCTGCATCAAACACAAACGCACACCAAAGAACACCAGCATTAAAAGTCAGGCAAACATTGTACAAAGCACGCAGTGAATACCTTTTGTTCATTGACACTTTTAAAAGTGAGGTCATACCCGAAAATGTAATTGAGATGATAAAATAAACATCAGAAAATAAAGGCTAAAATGATGTGAGCCAGCAGCCATTTGTTTTTTCAAAAGCAGTGCGCACTTTCTGTAAATTACACGAATAGTTATGCTACATTATACTATTCCTGATATACGCCAAACTGTATGCACAATGGTGAAGTTCAAATTCATAGTCACGCTACAAACTCCTGTGTGTCATTGGAGAACAAAAACTATCTGATACAACATAAATTGGAGTCTTACCTATCTCGGCTCCTGCGGGAGGGGAAGGCTGCGTTACATCCATCCACTGTGCACATGTGCATCTCCTTCAGGTGGACATTTTGGTAGTGCATCTTGACGCTGTAGGGGTTTTTAAAGCTCTTACTACAGATCTCACAGTGGTGCAACAGGTCGGCTTTGGGGTCCAGGTGAGACAAACCCGAGTCACTGTAGTCATCTACACAGTTGTCAGAATCCTCCTTGTCGCGGTCCGAGCACTGGAGAGCACTCCCGTTCAACAGCCTGTGATCGCCCTCATCCCATCTGAGCTCTGATATCTTGTCAGCTACATGTAGTGAGTTTGCCCACTCTCTGCCCTCCCTTTCTTCAATTGCATTGGGTTCCTGAGAGAGTAAGTGGTTCTCCTGAATGTTCTCCATAAACCTGTTGTCGAAGGGAGAGGAGGAACAGGTTATGACACCTGCATCGACCTGCCGTAGCGCCTCATCTTTATCGCTGTCTTTCATCTCCAAAGGTTGGTCCAACAAATACTTGCTACTTTGCCTTTCTCTCTCTCCGTCAAGATATGCGCCTTTCTCCTCGTTCGCCTCGCCGACCATACGCTCGTCTGCTTGGCTACCATCACACTCCTCGGTGTCCCTACCCTGTAAGAGATCCTCTTCCTCAGAGCTGCTTCCCTTTTCCATCTGGTCATCTCGCTCCACCATCTCCTTCTCTATCTTTATCGGCATGCTTGACTTTCGGGACTTTTTCTTTGGTATGGGGTCTGATGTGCAGACCTCGTGGGCAGTGGTGGGTTTGACGGACACAGAGGAGGACAAGAGGGGAAGGGAAGGTAGTGTCCCAGGGGTGTTTGCAAGTTCTGCCGGTGTAACCAGGCTGCGGTAGAAAGGCAGAACCGGCTGCACTGTTTTTAAGTTGGGGAAGAGGATGCCGCTCTGTCCCATGCTGGGGAAGGAGCTGCTGTGAAGCTTCGACCCTGTGTCAACATGGCTCACCATGTAACTTGGAACCGACTTGTGAGATTCGGCGGAACAGATAGGGATAGGGGTGCCGTATTCAGGCCTCTTCTCTCCTTGAGAGCTCTCATCAGACAGGTTACCCCGCAGGTCTTTATCCCGGTTATTGCGGTTCATCGGCATGTGCAGCCTTGGGTTTGGGTTGGCACTGTGGCGGTTGCGACTGCGCAGTGAGCTGAACACCATGTTACAGCCGTCAATGGTACATTTGTGCTTGATCTTTAGGTGCACCGCATTGTAGTGGATTTTCAGAGTGCCCTTGTCGTAGAACGTCTTCTCACAGGCATTGCAGAACACGCGGCCTTTCTTTAGTGACCCTCCACTCCCGCTGCCTCCTGAGAGACTGCCGCAACCGCTCCCGTTTCTGTCCATGGATGAGCGCAGCTTGCCCTCGGGAGACATCTGTGTTACGTCAGAGCTCATGGAGGGCGTGCATGGTGCGGAAGGTCCATCAGAGTAGGTGTCACTGATGGAGAACTCCTCTGCCTCAAACTTTGTGGTGGTGGAAAGGCAGTCCATTGGCTTGTCTCCGCCTCTGTCTAGGTCAGCGTTGAATAAGACAGAGCCAGAACCGAGGAGTCGGCTCTCCGTGGGATGTGAAAGTGGGAGGGGGTTTTCTCTTGCTTGGCTGTCCCGTGCTTGATCATCCCGCCTCTGACTCTGCTGCTCCAATGACTCCCGGCATGGCTGCGGTTGTTGCTGGTGCGGCTGCTGCGGCACCCCCGTCGGTGAGCCCAGAAACGGAGCTGGAACAGAGCCCAGCAGTTGGAAAGGCAGCATGAAGGCGATGCTGTTCATAAAGTTCTCAAAGTGGTGCATGCTGTTGCTGCCTAGCTTCTCCACTTTGCATGTCGAGAGGTTGGCGGCAGTGCGTGGGGTGTTGCGCTCAATAAAAGTGCGGATATCGGAGTTGGTGCGAGTACTCGGAACTAACACCGCCTGCCCCTCCTTGTCCTGCAGAGCCATGAGCTCGACTATTGACTTAGTCTCGCCGAAACGTAGGAACTGCTGAAGGGTGGCGATTTCTTCCTCGAATGTCATGATTGCCCAGCGGTCCAGCACCTTCCCGGCTACATCCTACAGACAGAACAGGAGTGGGGAAGAAAAGGGCGAAATCATTAGCATTATAAGCGTCTTTTAGGTTGCTCATACATATTCAGAGTCAGTTCGATGACACACCCTATAAAGCAGACTGGCGGGGAAGCTAAATAAAGGAATCGGATGGAGTGTTAATCCAAGCAGGCAGCGTAGAACCCTGAGAAGCCTCATTACACAGACACACAGTGTTTCATCTTGCAGGTCATTTCTCTTCATTTAAATCATATGGTGGGTTTACCCACTCAGCATAGGCTGAGGCATGCAGAGAGCACACACACACAAACACACACACACACACACGATGGTTAGAAATGTTCGAGGGGAGACGCATTCATTTACACACTCGACTGAAACATGCAAAGATAACTACATGCACAAACATACATAAAAATACACAAGTTCGNNNGCGCGTTGTGCAGAGGGGGCCTGACATTGATCAAGAGGGTCTTCTCTCCCTTAGCCCAGCAGTAATCACATGTGAGTTTGGGCATCTTTGAAAGTGAGGAGCCGCTTCGTGCCGTAACCACGATTAATATTTAATCACAGAGCATCCATTGGGCGCCTGTCGAGGATTCTGACTCTACGTTTGCCATTAGATGAGCTAACATGAATTAAACGCAGCCCAACTTGAATACTTGATGATGTACTAATCGAAGTGAGAGCTTGCGCTGACACAGTGCTTGCAGCCATGGCTTCAGCCTGCTTGGCTCTGACTTGAGAGGGAAATGCGAGCAAAAGACATAATATTTACAAATCTGTCCACCACAGTTTGGAGACCTCCCCACAGCAATCATGGGAGATCATGGCACTGGTCGCGAGCTCTCTCCCGGCCTCTGTCCTGCTTCTGACCATGCGATTTCATTTTCTCAGTTCTTCAGAAACCGTCTCTTCCTTCAACTGAATTTAAGTATGAAATTCTTATTCTTATTTTATTTATTTATTTTTATTCCCCCAGATTCGGAAATCGCAGAATTCAATTTAATGTATGCGCAATTTATTTTTTCAAACCTGACAGAAATAAAAGAGTCATGATATGCTTGCATTTTACTTATGCAGGAACAGCTGTAAGGAGGCTTAATTTCTTGAAATCTCCCACCCACACACCCACCTGGAGCACATATCCTCGTATGTAGTCCTGCAGCGTCCAGTCAAGTGCATTCAGAATCTGGATGACCTCTTCCTGCTTAAGTACGGAGAAAAGGCGGTCCAGGAGGATCTTGAGGCGGACAGGAATGGCTTGTGTGCCGTATAACATCAGGCTGCAGATGTCGAACACCACGTTGGAGTGGACGATCTCCACCTGGCTGCTTTGGTACACGTGATGCACCTTCAGTTTACTCAGAGCTAGAATGCAAAAACATTGATTGCGTGAAAACAGCTGATAATAAGTGAATTGGACAAACTTCAAAGGTTTTTGAATAGTGAAAAGATAAACAACAGATTTGTTTACTCAGTGAAAAGCATTGGTGATTCATATTATATTATATTATATTATATTATATTATGTTATATTGTATTATATTATATTGTATCATATTATATTATATTATATTTTGTTATATTGAATTATATGACTGGTCCTTCTCAGTTAGTAGCCGTTTTTTTTTGTTTATCTATTTGATTTTACGCAGTGGTTTGCAAAAAGACATTATTTTTTTCTAAATTTCTAATTAAATTTGGTCCATTTTTCTCTATATTTGAATGGAGATTTAAAAAAAGAAAACACAGATAATGACTGAATCTAATTTGTTTCTTAAAAACATATACCTTATATCATATTACAGCAGAAACTCGTCGGAGAGCTCTTACCGTGCGCAACCCAGCCATGCTTGCAGTTTTCACATTGCCTCCTCTTCAGCTTCCCTGGTTTGAAGCTGTCACAGTTACAATTCACCAAAGTGCAGGAGATAGCCTGTTGTACAAAAAAACAAAAAACATTTATGTTATGATTTTTTTAGAATGGAGATTATTTTGTTAACATTTCTTAGAAAGAAAAAAAGGGGGCTTCGATATTCAGCACAGTCTTATCTAGAGGTGGACAAGATCCTGATCTGACAAGATTCGGAAATGCATTTTTCCTTCAGGATAAGTTAAAAGAAAGGTATAACATAATTAGTCATATTTTAACACATGCAGAATAAGCAACATAATAGCACAATACAAAGTACACCTGAGCTCATCCTGCTGGGACTGAGCAGTTGAAGAAGGAAGAAAAAAAAGTTCTTGCGTGTGTGTGTGTGTGATGCAGCTTTTCTTGTCTTACACAGCGTCATGAAAAATGTACAATCTTCAAGTTGCCCAGGGAAACAGAAAGCACGTCTGTTCTAAGTAATTTTGCACTCCTTTCTGTGTATATCGCCTATTGGCTGCTTTGCCTGTGAAAGCAGCGGCTGCACAGGTGTGACAGTGTGTGTGTGTGCGTGCGTGTGTGTGTGCGTAACTAGACTTTTGGACACACCTGGACCACCAAAACCATCTCAGTCAATCAGTGCCCGAGGTGCGCACATACACACACACACACGCACACACACACACACAGACCCACATGCGTGCAGGTT
>CAESWR010000592.1:201587-215078 GCA_903171835.1 Mullus surmuletus | reverse complement strand
CCCTAAAAAAAAAAAAAAAGACAACAGCTTCAGCTTCATTGTCGTTCTGCACGTGTGCTGTCACCAAATGTGTCACCAAATCAGCGCACTTCACAAACAAACTCTGTAGCAGCGGGCTGCGGTCCCACACGAACACTCTCTTATTTGTCTTTGTTAAACATATCCTGATCCCGTGCGCAGGCGGAGTGTGTGAGGGGAGAAGAAGGAGAAGAAGGAGAAGAAGAAAGAGGAGGAGGAGAGCGGCGGTGGTCGGAGAATAAAGTGTTGGAAAGCTGCGTCTCTTACCTCAGCCATTGTCATTTAGTTGGATGTTTCCAAGGAGACCGTGGAATTTGCCATTCCCTGCGAGTTCCACAAAACAACTGCCTCCAACTCTCCTGTTCGCACAAGTACTAGCGCAAAAGAGCCATCACACCCATGAGCGTCTCCTCCAACAACACAGGCACACATGTAGTCCGCTTCCCTCTGTTCACACACACACACACACTCTCTCTCTCTCTCACACACACACCGAGCCACCAACTCTCACTCCACACAAAAGATAAGTCACTCCGCTTGTACTCTCACCGCACAGATGCGCACACACACACACTCATACACACACACACACACACACGCCTCCCTTGCTTTCTCCTCTCTAATGTTGCCGTAGACTGGCTCTAAACTACTCAAGATGTTCAGTGTATGTGTGTCTGTGTGTGTGTTGAAACTGGGCACAGGGGATTGGAATGAGATCCTCCCACTCGGCATTCTCACCTCAGGAGCTGCCTGCTCCCTCCCTAGCCTGCACGCACCGCACACACACACACACACACACACACATGGAGGTGTGCATGCTCTTTCAAGCACACACACGCGCACACACACACACACACACACACATGTGTCTACCCCCTCAGAGTCACAGGGCAGTCCCCTCACAGCTGGCTGGAAGAGGGCATGACACTCATCTTTCACAGAGATTTGATCAAAAGGAATCACAAAGGCTGGAGGCTCTACTAATGCAGTCAAGGGAGACTCTCCCTCTTTCCCCCCGCGCGCTTTCTCTCCCTCCGTCTGAGTAATGCCCTAAATCAACGCTACCCCTCTTGGTGCAAACAGCCCGGTGTGTGTGTCTGGATTCACCTTAACACAGCCCTGTGAACAGCCTCCATAACAAGTTATGCCTTGTGCCGTCAGGAATGTGTCAGTGTCTGCGCCGAACGGTTTCTCAGCGAGAGGGGGGACATGGAAAGTCATCACTTTTTACTACCAAGCAAAAACTATCGAACTTGGCCATCTGGTCTATTGATAGGTCGCTTTTCATTCTAGAATGTGATCATTTTCTTATACGACTCATTCAAGGGGTTCCTGGAGGGTTATTTTTTCCCCCCCCCAAGTCTATGAATGATGAGAAAGTAATGATTCAAAAATGACTGACAAAGAAGAAGGATCACAAAAAAGGACAACATTATTTTTTACGGATTTCTTTGGGAATAATGTCGGGCGGCATAAGTTTGGTAGAAAACCTGCCGCAAATTCACAATTTTAGATGGCACTGAAAGCAGCTAAGCGACGTTTTGGATGCGAGACAAACTACAGCTTCCAGGCAAGTCAGTGAGGCCAGTGAAGGAAATGGTAAATCGATGAATGGGGTAATTGGGAGACACACACACACACACACAAACCAAAAACAATTAAAACTGAAAGAAAGAAAAAGGCATTCGTGAGGCATTTTTATTGCATAAACGGATGGTGAATGTTGGTAATACAGGACTCACGAAAAACTGTGATTCAGGCAGAACAACAAAAAATAAAAGTCCAGACCACTTGCCGATGTCAAATTGCATCTTAAATTTCCTTTAAAACCAAAAATTAGCCATTAGTAGAGGAATGACTAATTTTCATTTTTTTTCCTGCCATTTGAGTGAAATGAGTGCATCCTGGCTGAATGTGGACACGAGCGCATGGCGTCTGTGAATTCAAAACCGGTGTGGACCCATCGGAGGAGAGCTTTATAGGCTTTGACACGACCGACTGCCGACCGTACAAAAAAGGGAGGGGAGTAATGTTTTCTGCAGTCGGTGAACAAAATTGAAAATTATCTGCATTGATTCGCGGCAGAAACTGTTGCACTTTTGGAACCGCTGTTTGTCTCTGTTTGTCACTCTTTGTCCTCACCCCCACCCCCCCCATCTGCTTGCGTCGTATGTCTTTTTTCTCTTTTCATGTCACCCGCCTCTTCCTCTCTCCCCTGTGTGGCGCAAAAGGAAAGCTCAGATGATTTTAGCCATTAGAGTGTCTCCTAATCCACAAATTACACGGCAAGTTTAAACAGGCACACCTGGTCTGCTTCTACCTGTGGTGGCTTAAGGGTGGGACAGAAGCGGGGAGTGGCAGTGGGATGCGTTTAATGGCTCGGTGGCTGCTGGGGGAAGTTGCAAAACTCAACGTAATCTTTCAAGTTTCAACAAATTATTTTTTGCCCTGCGCCATATTTGATATCATTAGATACAACTCTGCAGCAGCTCTGTGTAATCTTGTTTTTTTTCTGCTTTGAGGTAGAAGGGTGGGTGGGGTTCAGTGCCTTGCTCAAAGGAAACTGTGCTGTGGGGTGTGGAGAGCGTTTTTCCTCCACTTCCCCGCCCACATTCCGCCAATGTGGAACTCAAACTGCCAACCCCTCCAATCATAAACCGACTTCCCTGCGCTCCGGGGGCCAGTAGCGCACCCCNNNCCCCCCCCCCCCACCACCACAACACCCCACTCCCCTCCGCGACTTGACATTCAGAAATTTGCCAGGCAGCCTCGCTAACTGATAAAAATGCAGCTAATGGCACTCGCAGGTTGGACATTAAAACTGCATTACTTTCCACATGAGATCAAAGCTCTTCTTATTTGTGAAAAGCCCCAAATGTTATGAGGTTACACATATGGATAAGAGACATCTCATCAAGCCGTGTAGAGCGCAAGGTTGGAAAGCCCTCCACTTCCCTGAGGTCGTCCAGGCAGGCAGATCTGCTTACCAGCCTTGTATTTATTCCATACCTGGGGGATGCATACCAAACACAGCCCCAGACCTGGCCTGGATTAGGTCTGCGCTGCTTGTCAGATTGCTGCTCTCCGGATTGGAGCGCTGCAGACGTATTTGTGCCCTGGGGGCTCCAGCATGGAAGTTGCAGCTAAAACCACAGCAAATAAAGTCCATGTGCAGCAGAACAGGTCACGCTGCCTACTTACACGTCTGTCATTAGCCTTCCTGCAGGGAAGAGCAAGAAAAGGGGCTTGAGTACTTGAGCAGATGAGCGGCTTTTTGGGAGAGCGTTACGCACTCCCTCCTTCGTTTTGAGTTGAAACGGAGGAAGGCGTGGCGGGCATCGCCGCTCGTACCGTGTTTCACGATTTATTCCACTGGCTTGATCCTTTTTAAAAAAATTCGAATGGGGCTCGTTCATGTATCGACACGCATGCATGATTTAAGGATCTACCTGATTTAAATTTTACAGATGGGTTGAACATTTTTATATTATAGTGTGTGAAGCGGTTTGAATTAGGGGTGCAACAAACATTTTTTTTCTTAAATAATCAGTTTTGACATCAATAAATGTAATCAACAAGGCCAAAAAATGTCATGTTTCACCCAAATTTCAGTCTTATAAGGAGAAATACACATATGGAGGAGCACATAGGGAGCGTTGACCATCAAATGTTTTTTATCTTTTTTCTAAATACATGAAGTGTATTTCATTTACTTCTGGTGACTCGTCCAAACATTTGAAAATGTATATATTGTTTTAAATGTTAAAGTTATATGTTATAATGTGATATGTATGGAAACTGACCCTTCAAACAAACTTCACAGGTGTAAGCTGGAGTTCCAGTTGGTTAATGCTCACATATTGTCAAAGTAATATGAAAAACGATTATTTATATAAAATATGTACAGTTGTTAATAACTTTAACTGTATTCTATTCAATTATCAGCACACTTTAAACAGCATCATCATCCAGTTGCAGCTCAGCCTTTGTTTTCACCCCTCACATTTCCACTAAGCCTTTTTTCTCTCCTGACTGACGACCATGTCATGCAGGGCTGGTGTGTGGGGGTGAGTGCGTGCGTGTGTGCACAAGCATGCATGTGTGTGTGTGTGTGTGCGTGTGTGTGGGTGTGTGTGTGTGTGTGCGTGTGTGTGTGTGTGCACATGCCACATGTGTCGTCCAAGTTTCGGCCTGCCTTTCTTCACACTAGTTGACAGTAAAAAAGGGAGGCTATTACCTCCCCATTCCTTCCTGACCGTACCAGGCTCCGGCCACCACGCCAAATGGTGCAAGGTTTACCTGTCATTCCACGCCATTATTCAATACGCACACTCTGTCTGGGTCACTGTAAATCACACAGGGAGCAGAAAACCCCAGAAGGCTGTTTTAAATTGAGAAAAGAGGGATGTTTGCAGGGGGGAGATTCGTGTGTGTGACAGTGGTTTTGTCAGTTTGGAAATTATATTTTGGTATCGTGGAGGATTTTTATTTTCGGCTGGTAAACATCATCACAGGGTTCGTTGTTTCTAACTCCTGCTTGTGTGGACCATGTGTGATGTAGGCATGCAAGTGCACAACCGTACTCGTGTGTGAAAGAGAAAACGGCGTAACAAGAAAAAAGTGAGGAGAGCGCTTTCAGCAGGCAGCGTAAGAGGAGGTCAGGACTATTCATGTGTGTAGGAGGCACGGGGCTTTCATAGAGATTGGTTTTATATAAAATAGCATTAGTGAAAGTAGAGCTGGCCACTGAGTGCACTTCAAATGTTAACAGAAGTTCACAGAATATCTGTACTTACTATGACTATATCCTTCTATGGATATAAGTATAGATGCAAGCAGCACTGATAGTAATTGTCTGTCATCACTGTTAAACAGTCCCTGCTGTGTGCAGCAGAGTTTATGTGTCAGCTGTGTTTCCTCTGTTTGCAACAGGGTGTTGGTTCTTTGATAAAGTTGCACATTACTGAGGGGAACATAAATCTTGCTTTTCACTTACAGCTCAAAGCTCCATCAATCCAGCCATTCGGTGATTACAAGTCCTCCCTTGAAGCATCAACATCTTTATGCTTTAGAAGCAATTAACAAGTGCATTATAAACATAGGTGTTTCACTTTGCAAATGGTACAAATGGAGAGTGTATTTTAATTTAATAAAAAGGCTGCCTTCGCCCAGAACACAACTAAAACTAAATATGATTTTGAAAGCAAAAAAAAAAGGTAAACTAAAGTCACATAGCCAAGGATGAAAACACATAGTTGGACCCATTCAACCATTTACAGTCCCTTGGAATTGTCCTTTTCCACTCCACTGACAAAAAACAGCTTCCTTCTTTTTAATTCAGTTCATTCCAGGTTTATTCATCTAGAACCAACTTATAACAAATAGTTATCTCTAGGTACTTTAACAAAGGGCTGGTCTAAACCTTACTCTGCAATAGTTGTGTATTAACATAGACCCAACATATCCCTAAAGAGCAAGCACTTGGCGACTAGGCCCTGAAAAAACTCCCTTTAACAGAAGAAACCTGGAGCAAAGCCATGGCTCTTGTGGGCAGCCGTCTGTTTTACGCAGTTATGCTTCAGAGCAAGTCGTACCATGACCCCAATATCACATCAGCGAGCTAAATAAACATGTCACCCCCAGCTGTCCTGACACCCCCCGGCCCCCGCCTGCCCACCGGATTGCTTCCCCTCCAAGTCCGTCACTGCCATCCCATCAAACAACGACAAACGTATCCGTCCAGGAGGTAGATTAATAAAGCTGCTCCCTTTCCTCTCATCCTTCATCCGTCCATCCCGTTCTCCATCCCCTCCCAGGAGTCTGGTATTGATCAGACATGTCCACATTAGAGGGAGGGGAGATGCTTTTATGATAATCCACCCACCCTCCCCGCCGGTCGTAATGGCTGCATTAGACGCTCACCCCCCCACCCGCACCCGACACCTGGCCTTCGCTCTCTTCAGACTTACTGTTTGCATTACAACACTGTTTAATGGGCTCTTTAGAGGGGATGGGTGCAGGGGAGGGTAGGAAACTTTCCAAGAGTTTCCAGTAGATGAGGACCCAGTGTGGAGCCACTGGGAAGGGTCCGGGGTGAGAGTGATAGATGGAAACGTCGGAGTGGAGTTGGTTGGAGGGAGGGGGGGGATTGGAGGTGGGGGCCCATTACCTATTACTGAATGCCCTCTCTGTCTAACCACACTGATAGGCCCGCTGTCTGATGGCTAACAAACTCTGGACGGGTGTGTGCTCCTTTGACCCAGGCCCGGTTCCAGACATAGGGCCAATCGATAGTTCTCTCTCATTACTTTCCAGTCATGGCATTCCAGATGGTTTATGGCACACATCCGCGGTCCGTCTGCAAAAACGTGCGAAGGATGAGAGTAAAAGATCCGGTAGGCAGATACCGGTGCAAATGTGTAGGTGATATATTAGCACGATAAAAAACAATAAGAGGTAGTGCCATCATTTCTCTCTGCACCCCTGTATTATTCACTGGGGTCGGTCTCTGCAGAGGAATGAGAGACAGAAGTGGGGCTCTCAAAGATGCCTGGCTCTGAAAATAACATGAGGAAAAAGCATGAAAGGCAGAAGGGGAACGAGAGAGAGACAGAGGGAGAGAAAGAGCCACCTGGACACCATCAGTCTCAGTGAAGGTAAACATCTCCGACATTCCTCCTGGCACACTGGCCTACAGGGGTCAAAGGTCATGATGACAAATGAGTGACCCAGGAGCCCCCGAGAGGCCACAAGAGGAGCCTCTGGAATCTCTCAGCATGGGGACGGGGGACACAGACACACATTGGCCGTCAAGCCCCCCAGATCCCTCAGAAGGCCACAAATGAGGGAGATAGTGGACTAAAAGGTCTCAGGGCCACAAGGCAAGACCCAACCTGCCGCATTCAAGAAAAAAAAAACACAGATACAAGCACTGAGGGAACATGGAGGGGGTGTGTGTGTGCTGTGGTGTTAATCCCCAGATAGCCACATCAGCCCCCTTTTGTATTTCCCTCTAATGGTGAAGGCACACCAAGTTTGCAGACTTATTGCTGAGGTGAAGGGGCCCATCAAATCCGCTCTAATGTCACACCAACACAAAGAAAATATGTTTGCAGGTGACATGACAGCGGATGGGATGGAACAGATAGGAAGCGTGCCTCCAATGTTACACACACTCACCCACCGAGATCCATGGTCTAGTAGGAAGTCAGTTGTAACTAAGGAATGCGTAATGATAATATTTCATGTGTGTGGAATGGGGAGTATGTGGGGGTGGGGATCGGGAGGTGGGGGTTTTCCTATAGGGGTTGGTGGTAGTGATGATGATGAGCCGCAACTGGAACTGTGTCGGGGCTCCACCCAGGTGGCAGCCATACTGTGACTGTTAACAATTTCCATAGGAAGGTCTTTTTTTTTTGCGGGCTAAATTTACACATGTAGAGTATTAGAGTATTAGCACTGGATGGTGTTTAGATGATGGGGTGGTACTGGTGGTGGGAGTATTGTCGCCACCAGTGCAAAATGAGAAAGTGAGTTCATGGTCATTTTCATCAACCACTTTTCTGGATATTCCTAAATAATTTCCCGAGAATTGAAAGGTCTTTTATGATGGTTGTTTTTGTCTGTTTTGTTAGTCAGCAAGTGCTTAAACCACAGAAAAGAATCGCTGAAAAGAACTGATAATATTTTTAGATATAAAGATAATATTTTTTTCTAAAACATTTTTTAAATGTATTTCTTTCTATTATTCTTATGTATTTTTTGTATATTTTACATATTGTATTTTGTATCATCATATGACAGATAGGCAATAATTATCCAAACACAACTGATGCTTATACTATAATCATGCTCATTGCAAACTACTGTATTTTATTTATGTTGTGTCATCTTGAGTATCTTAAAGGAAAAAAGCTGCTTACTGTTTATAGATTTCCCCTTACCATGAAGTATAATAATAATGTAATATCTGTATCATATCTTGAATGCTTCAACAGGAGAACCTGATATCACTGATGTCAGCACTGACGTTATCTAAATTCATTACCCGGGAATCTGGTCCCACTCCAGGAAGAATTGAGGTCTGTCACCAATCAACCTTTCCAGGCGTTCAGGAGTCACTTTTTTTGCCTGAAACCTTCACCCCCTCAGTCCCCAACACCATGATTGTACAAACTGGAACGACTGAGATCATGTCCAGACAATCAGCGAAGCAGCACCGGGACCTTGAGTCACAACGTCTCTCTCAGCAGTATTCCATGCGAAAGTTCCATCCACTAATATGGAGGGGGCAGGTTTGATGACCAATTCAACAACGAATCACAAGGGGGTGACTGATCTGCATCCAGCCTTCAAGTATGTGGTTTCGGAGAATATTTCAAACCAATTTAGTCTTGTTTACTGCGCAAGATGCATTGTCATAGCGTCTGGCCAGAAGCTTACGAATTCTACCCCTGAGGAACGAGACCGTGTGAAAGTGTCCTTGAGGAAGCCACCAAATGCAACATTAATTGTCTGTAAAGCACTTTGAAAAGCAGCAAAAGTCTAGACTGTCCATACACCATCAGCAATGGAACAGAGAAGCATTGACATTTTGTGATGCCCTTGGAGAGCTGGGCGTTGACGGGGTCCGCACCAACTGACTTCCATTATGCGCTAATACACACCGCACAGGAGAGCCACGCAGAGCAACTCAAAAGGGAATAATTCAATCAGTGTGCAAGACCTTTTATTCTTTCTTTGGGTCTCGTCACATCAAGCTGGGGCAGAGGTGTCACTCCGGGGGACGGGGGATTGGGTAACTTGGTCCATGTTAAGATTAAACATGCATCTGGCACGCACGGCGTGTATTGGACATCTTAAGCAGTGTGGAGAAGAACTGTCCTCTGTTCAATATCTACCCTGAAAACAGAAAATAAGTAAAGAAAAAAGATAGGGTTCAGTCGGTTGCTTGTTGTTGGGGTCAAACCCATTTCACTGTTTTTTTTATAAGTAATTGCATATTTATTTTCACACTGCACAATTATTCTCCCCTCCCTGGATTTTTTAATTCTACAATTTACCATGCTGAAAGAGATGACAAACATATGAAAAAAACATAAAATTGCGAATGTAATCGTGTAATCAAGGCTGCAAGCACAGTCCAAATACAAGCGTTCTGAGACCCTCCCATACGCTGCAGGACAGGAAGCACAACCAAACTTGTATCCGCGTTATCAGGGTGGATAACAATGACTAGACCATAGGTGGGATCATTCTGTTTCAAATTAGCCAGACATTTTGGCAACCCCCTATGACCAGGAAAAAAGCATACTTTGGCACATAATGATACACGGCTCATAAAGAAAAAAAAACGCACAGCTGTGCGTAGGTGTAAAGGAGGGAGATCAGTGAGATGTTGCCTTGTGTTAGGCTGCTATATCAATACACAATTTAGACGAACACATGGATGAATTTAAACTCTTTTGGATTGAGAGAAAATCTTCCTGTCATGACGATCTGTGTGCTCACTTGATCTTGACCTCTCCGGGGTCACACAAGTCTCCAGAGTTGCAATTGTTAGGAGGTGGAGATGGGGGGGGGGTTACCAACAGGTTGATGTAGAGGCCTTTGCTGCTGTGACACATTGTAACCTCCCCTGGGCTTTGGGCACAGTGCGAGCTCGGTAAAAAGGGGAGGGGGTGCCGCTGAGGAAGGGAGGAAAAGTCGGCGATAAAGAGGAGGAGAGTATCTGTACGTGTCCTTGCAGTGTTTAGCTGTGATTAGACTGAGCAGCATCTCTGTGGTGGCTGTGTATCCATCTGCCGCTCGGGGCTGAGCCCAGTGTTCCTGTTGTCACCCTCATGACCTCAGACCTAAACACACCAATTAACCACCATTGGACTTTCCACTTTCCCCCAAACTCAGGTCCAAACAAACACACCGCTATATCAGCCCTCCCCCTCCATCCACCTACCCTTCTCTCCATCTTTGATCTGCAGCCTCTTGCGCTGACCTAGAACACAGAACATCACCCCCTTTTAGCCAAAAGTAGAGACTAGAGAAAGCACTTTGTGGTGTGCTTTAAAAAATAAGAATATAAAAAAAATCTTATAATTTAATAACATAGTATTAAACAGTAATCGCTTAATAATGATAATAACGATAATAATGCTAATAATAATATAATGCTGATAATGATAACAATAATAATAATAACAATAATAATAATAGTATAATGCAGATAATAATAATAATATAATACTAATAATAATAACAATAATACTAATAATGATAACAATAACACAAATATAACATCGATAATAATAATAATAATAATAATAATAATACTATTAGTATTATTATTATTAGTAGTAGTAGTAGTAGTATTATTATTATTATTGTTATTGTTATTATAATGATGTATTTATAGAGCATTTGTTATTATACATGGTTACTTGAAAAGAAAAAATATATATAGTGCCAAAACACACAAACTCGGCACTTATATAGTCATAAGAAATACTGTATTAACGCTTTTATATTTACAACTGTTTTTCAATTGAATAAGTTCTGTTTTTTACACTGTGGGCAGACCAAACAATCCATAAAAGCTGCCTGTGTTGCACTCTATTGCAAAAAAAAAACCCAAAACATTAAATTGTTAAGGGCTGTATGATTAATTTAAGCTTGTACCTTCAAAACTGTGTCTATGTGAGTGACGAAGCCACGGGAGTTAGGTATGTATGCACCAGGAGCAAAAAGAAAAGAGTGTGATGTAATTATGAAGCAACAATTTACAAGGAGGGACAAGGTCAGTGTCAGTTTCTTTCAGACTTGTTATTAAAGTCCACATGTCCCTCAGGCTCCAGTAACCTGAATCCAAACCAACATGTTTCTATAACCTTTACTCAGATGTTTTTGTGCCCGAATCTGACCAAACCTTTCTAAGGTCATACAATGAAGCGTAATAATAAAGTGGCTCACATGCATACAGCAGTAGGACTAAAAGCAACCTACTATTTAAATGTTCCCCCTCTGAAAGAGCAACATGGGGATAATTGTGTTTTCAAGAAGTTTACCCTCTGAAATTGTACGAGGAAGTTTTAATCGTAATAACAGAGAAAATTCAGAAGACACAGCAATTTTGAACAATTCTTCTGAAGAAACTTGGCCTGACATGACGTCAAAGGAGTGACTCACCGCTGTCCATTAGGACTAGTTGCTACTGAGTTGTTATGCCGATGAGGGGGTTTTTTTGGTTGTTTTTTTGCTAACCATTATCAAGAGATAAATCAACAGAATAATAATAGGGGCCCCGTCCACTCCAATGTAATCCAATCTCTGTTCACAACAAACTGGAGGAGAGCAGAGAGCTGATATTGTAGATACAATACTTAGGGGTTATAAGGAATTTATACACCCCCACTTGAAAAAAAGTGGACTGTCCCTCCAACATTGGCTACATTTACATGCAGTCAATATGTGGGTTAAAGTACATATTCCGGTTACTGAAACATTGGGAATAACCCGTTTATATGTGTGGGAAAACAGGGTTATTCATACAGATGTAATAAATTGAGAAATCCCGATCAAACCGGCGACTCACAGTGTCTCAATCAAACCCTGCTTGGCGTAATTTTATGCTCACCCTTTTGTGTATCTCGCTGTCCCGGTATTTTCCACCATCTCCAAACGCCATGATGTTTGTGTCTTTCATCACACTTATGAACTGACTCGTTTCCTCCTCACTCCAAAAGTGTGCTATGGTGTTGTTTTTTCATTTGCATACTGTTTACAAGTAGTTACTGTTCTCAAAAGACCAAGATTCCTAACAAATAGAACATGTGCAGAACAAAAATTCATGTTCGGTTTGATTGGGATATCCCGATAGGCGTATACATGATCAAATATTCAAGTTAGAAAAGGAGAAACCCAGGGATTCGGGATTTAAAAACAACGGATTGTGAGCATATTCCGGTTATTCAACTGGTAATTGGTGTTATTGCTAACATTATGGTTAGAAATGGGGTTATTTGACTGCGTGTAAACGTAGTTAATGTCGTTCATGAGAGAGTGAATAGTTGACTCTAGACCTTATATAAGGAATCACTAATAGCCGAGGTAAGTTGTAGGCATCACGTCAGGATAAATCATTCCCTTTATCTGTTCTTTGTCCTGATTTGGAAGCGACGAGCCCTACACGTGAAGCGAGCAACGCATCATTAACTTTCATGGTAGCCGCCATCCACAGAGAGGCTGTTGTCTGTTGTGCAGTAATAATTTCGGGCGGCGTGGAGCTCTCTGTCGCTGACGGTGGTGAAATCACAAATATGAGAACCTGCCACCGAAAACAGCTTGTGGTTTGGAACGACCCACAGAGGCGCTGTAGAATAAATTAAAGACACACTATTCTCTTTCAATTAAATGTCACACATTTAAGTTTAGCGGCGCTGTGCTGAATTAGCGTTTTTTAAGTGTTTTATTTCTTCTTTCCATAATCCGTCTCTTGTCTCCGCCTTGCTGCCAGGGGCTTGATGATCTAAGTTGAGCTTTGAAAGTCTGTGTACATGTGGAAGCAAAGAGACAGATCACCTCGGGGCCTGTGTTGTGGCACGGCTGTGTCAGGACCCTGTTGGGACTTGCAGCAGCCGAGTCTTGACACTGAGCCCGGCGGCACCCGGGGCTCCTCGGCGCGCTACGGTGGCCTATGTGAGGTCCAGCATAAAGGGATGACGGCACCATTCGTCACTTTTGTTGCGAGGAAAGTGACAGGGAGGGGCGGCTGTTCCTGGGAGTGGTGAAAAATTCAATGGGAACAAAAGTGGAAAGTCCCAAGAAAATTTTCATTTGAAGTCAGCGTTGTCCTTGAACATTTTTTTTCATTTTTTCTGTGATTGTTCCGTATGAGTTGAATCATTCTAGTTTGGTCTTGAAATTACTGAACTGAAAGCAAGATGCAAAACTTAACGGGGAAGGTTGGATGGAAAACAAGCACAAAAAATGTCATCAAATGTTTGTCTATTTAAAGCTGCCTAGGGCAACTTCATTAGAATAAATATGTAAATTTACTGTTCAGTCAGTTGGTGAGCCTTGTAGAAAAGTGAATCAATGTCAATCATCCTTTTGTAACGACATCCATTGTGTTGTTAAATAGTTGATTTTAGTGCGAGTTTGCTGGTAGGACACTTGGGAAATTTTGAAAGAGCGCTCAAGAGCGCCAAATCAGAGATTGAATCAGAGGTTGACTAATGCGGCAAAATGATAATGACACGGGCACGCAGCATTGATATCCACAAGGTGTGTTATTATGCTGTGTTCCAGAGAACTTGGAACGTATGGTTTCCCTATAGAAAATGCACCTTGTCTGTTGTCTCTATACATTTCATTGGCATTGCACTGTGCATTTATTTTGTAATGCTGTGTATCTATGTTTTTTTTTATGTTTCCATTTATTTTTCCATTAACTTTTTCCTCTTTGTAAACCTTGATAGA
>CAESWR010000592.1:168610-182298 GCA_903171835.1 Mullus surmuletus | reverse complement strand
GGGGGCGAGTGGCGCTTTAGTGGGGGCTGTCTGGCTTAAAGGACCCAAACAGAGCAGGCACGAGGAAGATGTTTAGACTTGGGCAGAGAGCCTGTCAGAAGCATCAGGCTTTAGCCTTTGATGCAGACCTTTTGGTTCAGGACTCGAGAGTCACTTGACATCGAGAGGGTGTTAGCGAAATAATTGTTAAGAATCTGTCTTCATTACTTATCTGCAGGAATAAGCTCTGCTGTTATATTTGGTCATTCTGTCTGAGGGTTTGGGGGAGGAGGTGGGTGGCGTCACGAAACGAGCACACTGAAAAATGATGTGGAGAGCAAGTGCAGGTTGAGGCTCTATAACATTTAGCTGAGACGATGACGACGACTTGATTCCTCCACATTTTCTTATTTATGTGGGATGGGATTGCGTGATATTGAGGTAAATTTTATCAAAGATTTATGGGTATGATACCTTTATTTATTTTTTCTTGGAGTTACAAATGGGAGCAAGTTAAAGTGCGGGTTCTTGGCTTGGCCCTACACAAAGACTGGAGGGCTTCCAAGATGTACAAAAAGCAAATACAAAAGTGGGAAGGTTTGGATGATGAAACAATGGCATAATTCCCAGTTTACATTTTTTTTAAAACACCACAACAAATAGAATTCTTGTTAGTTAGGGATCTTATGAATATGTTCTTTTGAGACTTGGATGGTTGGAGGTATTTCCCAACCTCCTGTTTTAGATCAACTTTGTTCCAGACTCAGGTCCATATAAGATACATACAAAAACACAGACAATACAATAAAAAGCAACATAGGTTTAAAACACATACAGGCAGTGCTTCCAGTTCTGTTTTTTTGTCCTGGGAAAACACTCTTCACTTTATTCAGGATCTACTGGGTTCACAATGTTTAGTATTTGGCATGACTAAGAAGGCTTCCTGTTTTCTGTCCTTAAATTTTCTCTTCATAGTCTGAGTGGTTCAGCTGCTGACTCTAGCACAGTCAAAAAAATGTTCTTCTCTGTTTTTTCTGCTGAGAGGTTTTGCGGTGATTCAGTGGTGCAGCTGACAGTAACTTGAAACCTGCCCCCTTTCCTCCGTCTCCCACCTCGTGTTCTCTCCCTCAGCTATCTCATCTGCCGGGGGGATCCTCCCCAAAGTCCGGCCAATGCACATGTGCCAACCATAAGGGGAATGCAATGAGTCCTTTGCGACAACTTTTTGGCATACCGGGGTATAAATTAAGCTTCTCTCCTGTGTGTTTTCACGGGGTTTTGTCTCTCCCTCGCCTCCCTCAGGTCCTCTTTGGAGATCCAGCAGCATATGTACATGGTCACTCGGAGAGACAGCACTGCCACACACTGCGCTTCCTGCCACGCTAATACCGACCCACCAACCCTCCGCTCCCCCCTCTACTCTCAGAGGAAGTCCCCCTTTCCTGGAGCCATCACTCTTGGCACCCCTGGGTCAAAACTAAAATGTGACTTATGGGCTCAGACAGGGACAGGATCTGCAGCGTTGAGCAGCACACATGGCTGGGGCGGTGTGAGGTACGGCTGTATGCACTTGTGGGTGGAAACCACCATGTTTTCTCTGCCCACCCCCACACCTTTGATTGAAAGAAGGCTGCTTTTTCTTCTTTTTTTTGTACCACTGGAGTCAGCAGTTTGACCTCTCATTGAACTACGGTGTACCTGAACACGCTACAACTACTCTTCACTATTAGCTGCAGGAAATATGGTTTCCTCAACTGTCAAATTGGTTGTATGGCTGTGGAAAATGATTTTAATGAGACCCCACGAAGAACTGAATGCAGCCCGTAGCACACTAGACTCCACATTAAGGTTGTCTCTTGTGATCTACAGATTTTTCAGTAAAATCGCCCTGTCAGAGGGAAAGGCATCTTTGTCATCAGTACCGGCAAGAAAATAAATTAATTAATAAATCAGTCAATAAGAAATCAAACGGCAACGTACATTTAAAGGCTTATGATCTTTCAAATGGTGGATCAGAGTACTCAAATTTTTGCTTTGGACCAGCATGAGACTTTGCTCCTGTTTTACTATTTCTATTGTTTTTTTACTATTTGTATTGTCTTTTATGGTTGTTTATATACAGCCCTTTGTTTTCAGCTGCGGTTGGTTTTACAGTAAAGTGCTTTATGAATAAAGCTGAGTTGAGTTCTGTTCCACACGCACTTCATGCAAACATTCGCAGACGCCATTCATTACCAGTGAAGCACGCTGTGACGTCTCATGGGCTGGTGGTCCCTGCGAGAGCGACGTACTTTGCCTGCTCCAACATGTTTGTCCTCGGTGTCCTTCAGACAAAGTGTGCTTTCTCACTTGATTTCTGTCACTCAGTCAGTCAGTGGTCTACTACTATACTTCCAGGTTTCGATTTGTGTAATAACATTGTGATGGTGTCATTATTATTGCTAGTCACATGAAAATAAGATAGATAGATAGATAGATAGATAGATAGATAGATGTAACAAGAAAACAGAAGAAATAATTAGTCAAAGTCCTAGTAAATATGAGCTATGAATTGCGCTAAAATAAATAAATACATAGTTAACACAGAAAGAATGCATAAATTCAGTTAAGTTATTTTAAGGCGCTGGACAACCAAACATTTGATAACAGGTCTTTTGGTTGGTTGATTGTGTTGATGTAACAAACCAGTACTTGTTTTCTTACTAATCCCCTCTAACCAAGACAACACACAGCAATAGAAGCAAACTCTGACAGAATCATGAGCAAAACAACTTAATGAGTGTGGACAGAAAGTCAAGTTGCTCACCTCCCTATGTAAAGCCAGTCAAATATATCAATCTACCACCTGCGGACAGCCTGGTCAATACATGGACTTCCCTCAACAAACCTGCTCTCACTCCATCTGGCACTCTGCAGTCATCATGCGCGCTGCTTCAGGTGGTGCGGAGGCCAAGAGGTCACAGAAGTGGAGCACAACAACAACAAGCATTTTTCATCTTTAAAGTCAAGCTCTAAACTCTGAGCTTTATTTATCGAGTGGAAATGTGGCTGTGTTTGTGAGATATGTGTTGTAATTTTTAAACAAGGACCA
Source organism: Mullus surmuletus (assembly GCA_903171835.1). Classification (NCBI taxonomy): domain Eukaryota; kingdom Metazoa; phylum Chordata; class Actinopteri; order Syngnathiformes; family Mullidae; genus Mullus; species Mullus surmuletus. The sequence goes on along the minus strand of CAESWR010000592.1, from coordinate 179,228 downwards.
GCATTTTGAAATCATATATGTAATATAATATAATATAATCATCATCAATCAGAGCATCTACTGCGGCTTTCTTTACTCTTTTGCAACATGAATCCCTGTTTTTGCACTGCAGAGTCCAGACAATAACAGTCTGAGTTGCTGGAACACACCTGTTTGAAATGCGATGCAGTCTTGTGTTCGGAACCTCCTCACACGCATCGTTTCCCCCTACGAGTCACGGAGCGCATCAAGTGAAATCCTTGGGCAATACAGTGGAGCAGGGATGGAGAGAGGGAGCACTGACCATGAGAACACATCATCTGGTTGTTGTTGGAGTTGGGGTTTCCCACCCCCGAAATTTTCTACACCTGCCATAGCTGGTTAGGAAGGATGACTTAAAGCAATGAATTATAATGAGTCCTGTGTTTGGGGTGGCTTGATTTTTATAAAAAGGGATAGTTCACCCATAAATGAAAAGTCACCTATCATCTATGCAGTTGGAGGGGTCGGTGGCGTGAGCAGGATGAGCTCTTGCGTCATCGACATGATGTGAAATATTGCACATTTGCAAATGTGACCACCCCCTTCACCACCATGATCACACTGTTTTTTCCATCCATCCTTTTGTTTTTTAATTTCTGATTTAGCATTTTTAATTTTCCATTGTAATTTGAATTGTATCTCTTATTTTGAAAAAAAAAAAGAGTCACATGCTGTACCATGTCTTCTGTGAGATTTCTGTGGAAGACACGACAAAACAACATTACAATAATCAAGTCGAGATGAAATAAATGCATGGACAATGATTTCACAGTCTATGAAACTCAACATGGACCTTATCCTGGATAGATTCTTGAGGTTTTAGAAGCATGTCTTGAGGGCCCAGAGATTACTCCATTTGTGTAGGTGTTCAGGGCATAGTAGGTGGTCCTGGGAAGCAACTTTCATTCCATCATTTTTGATTACAACTTTTCATGTAAACATGCTATATTTGAACCATTGTTAGTACCTGACAGTTTTGTTTTCATTTCAAACAAAATTCATTCCATTATGTTTTGTTTTCATTGACGAAAAAGCACATTGAAACCTTGAATATTTATGTTTTTTGCTGCTTTATGCTTTTAATTGAATGTAATCATTTTGATAAAACATTTGTGGCCGCCAAATGTTATTATTATTATTGTTGCTGGTTTTGTTATTGTTATTGTTATCATCATTATTATTAGTATTATTACTATTATTATTAGTATTATTGTTGTCGTTGTTTTTGTTGTTTTTGTTGTTATTAGTATTATTGTTGTTATTATCATTGTTATTATTATTATTTCCCAGACAAATCATCATCCAAACTAAAAGGACAAAGGACAAACAAAAAGGGACATACTGGATTTTCACCCCAAAAAGGTCCTCATAAGTCCAAAATTGTCCCTTTCTGTCCGCAATGTTGACAAAATCTCAGTTTTGTTGCTGAGTTTCAAGAGCATGAGTGGAAAACCTTGAGCTGTTATAAATGTTGCGATTAGATTGAGGGACCCAGGAAGCTACACAGCTCTATTGTGCTTCCTTCTGTCAGAGCCACCTGGTTGTCCAAGGCCATCTTCTCCCTGCACAGGAAGCAAAGACAGACAGAGGAGTGAATTAGGCAGAGGAAGGATGGACTGATAATGATAAGCGCTAGTGGAAAGAAGAGAAGCTGGAGTTGAATATGAACACAGCTTGTATGCTGTGGTAACCGTCGGTAATGACTGTGCCCTCTTTCATGTTGCATTTGGGAGAGAGGTTGGGGTTGTGGGGGGGGGGTAGAGATTTATATGGATGTCAGCTTCAGGGGAGGGGGACCTGCAGGACATGGCCTGACAGGATGACCCCCCCGACCTCTCCTCTTGCCAGAGCTGCTTCGGGTCCCATGAAATACCCAAGGCACCCAGACACTGTGTGTCAGGGCCCTAAGCAATGTCAAACAGCTCGGGGCCCTTTTCAAATGTATTTTTCAAAAGGGGGGAAATCAATAAGCCGGGTCGGGGAGAGAGGCAACTGCAGAAACATAAGCCTGTGATATTTACTTTGCTGTGAGGCACAGCGTTCACAACACTTGTCAAAGATACACTTCCAAGAGCACATTTGCTTGTGAAACAAAAGTAAGTCGATAAATGGACCTACAGTCACATTTCTTTATTTTTTTTTCACAAGTGGCAGGCAGTTTGTGCACATCTTACATTAGCATTCGCTTGGAATTATTTCTAAGAACTGCAATATAAACTTAAGTCTTTTTGAGCTCTGTGTGTATGAATGCTGTGCTTATCTCTCTTTTTTACTGAGGTTCTCAGAACTGACACATTGTGGAAGAGCCATTTTTTAGCAACACAAAATGACAATATGGAGCTAACAGATGATTAACTGTACAGAGCGGAACAATCACATCAGAGTAAAGAGAAAATGTAATCTCCCGTTATTCCATTTTTTAAGAATTAATAACTTACATTGCTTAATGTATTAATGTATTATTGATGGTATAGATGGTTGGATAACTGTTGAGTTTTAGCAACTGTTATTGATGTGCTAAAATTGCTGCTTTGTTGTGGCACAATTCTTAGCATCCCTGCTATAATATATTATTTGGTGGTGGTGGTGGTGGTGATGGAGGGGGGGGTGTATTGTGTTATTGTGTTTGGTTATGGCTTCGAGTTCAAATATCAACATGTTTTCAACAATATTACTAAAGCCACCTCGTTGGGATGATATGCGAATCCAAAATTACCACTTTTTTGGAGATGAGATAAGATGAGTTGACTCTGATCTGTGGATACTTTTTAATTCCTCGAAGAGGTAAACACTACAAAAGCAAACACGATGCTTCCCTGATTACGTTCGCATAACGTCCATGCTGCAAACACGCCCAAATGCGCTCAACGTTAAGACAAACCTGATCATATTTTCCTCTTTACCCACGCCAAAGAGAGAATACTGCTTAGGGTTGAGTTGTGAAATTGCAATGACAGAAGTATTATTCTTCCTCACCCAGGGTTTCCCCACCATGCATCTTGGATTGCACTCTGGCCAGAGACAAAGCGGGTAATTGGATTCACATTGTGTCTGCGAGGGGAAGCAGGGAACAAACCCCACCTCTCCCCAGGCCGGCCCATGGCGGCCAGTGTGTTGGTGATATTGTACTGACCCTCCCTGTCAGGGGTCACAATGGGGAATTATAGTGTCAGCTGTCAAGCTGAGACCCATATTCTGCCAAGAGGTAAGACACATTCACAGTTCCAGAGGACTAAACATGCACACACAAAGACGCACACAAACCCGCGCGCGCACACACTTCAACTATGTAGTCATTCTCTCTCGCTGCCCTGCCCTGCGCTCACTGGGCCTGGCGGGGGGGGTACTGCTGCCCTCCAGGAGCCGGAGAATGGAGAGGAATTACTGGCTGCAGCAGAGCTTCACCGCTGAGTCAGAGTGACAGACACTTAGGGCTGATGGCCGCTGGTATACAAGCTCACACTCTATAAATCACACAAAACACCAGAGAAAGGCAAAGAACTGCCCTCAAAGGACACTGGTAAATACTGTTAGTGGCAAATATACAATTGCTTTGTCTATCTATCTCGTTTCTGCCACCAGTCAGAGGTCAAGGTCACGTCAAGCCAGTTTTAGTAATATAATGCCAAAGCAGCGCAAGTTGACTTGTCTTAGAGCACTTCTCTTCTCTATATATCCTTTTTCAATCAATAGACACAGATGAAAGAGTCAAAACAGGGGCGGCAGAAGCAAAGACAGTGATTCTATTGTGCCACCAGTTTGAGATTTTGGATGATCATGCCCGCAATCCAAAATTCAAAATTCCTTTATTTGTGATTTTCATTGACTGCATAGAAAATTAAATTCAATTAATTGCTTAGACCTCATCTCATTTACGCATGAAATACGGGAAAGGACCACCTAAGCCCTACTCACACGAGATTAGTATTACCTGGGGACCCTCTCGTCTGCTTTGTGTGGGGCACGGGATTAGCAAAGTCTGTGATTTTGAGCTAAAGCAGCCGTAACCTTATAACAAAGATAACACCAGTAATCGAAATCACTAAATTATACAGGAGAAAGATTGCCAAAATCATCTTAAACAATAGTATGATTGCAATATTTGCAGATAGATCTCTAGAGTGTGTGGTATATTTTCTACATGTGGAAGATGTCGCTACATACTGAGCTGAAGTATATTTCTTTGCACAAGTTTCTCTTCTGTGTATGAGCCAATGTTGAGAAAAGGCCAATAAGGAGCCTTCAAGGGTCATGGGAAATTCGGGGGCTGTTATAGGAGGATGGCAGTTCTGATATCAGGCCTGCCTAACATGATATAGAAATGTATAAAAACACTCGCAGGACAAAGGAAGTTGGGAATCCTCCTCAAGACCTCAGACACCGTGTCATTGCGTAGGGGTTCCTCTGGTGGGGTCCAATTCGCCGGAGTTTTCTCGCTGTACTGCAGACAGCTATTTGATGCTTAACTTTAATACATTTATTGAAATTGCATCATCAAGTCTCTGAAGATTTTTCCTCTCATCAAACATCGGCACCACAAGTGCAACTTCTGTTTGTGCAGCTTGTGTGTGAGTTTATTGGCGAATATTATTCAAAATATTGGGGTTCTGTTTTCAAATTTTTTCCCACATGAGTAATAGTTACGACATAGTTGGTAAATATAGTGTACAAATTGTATTCAATTGCTCCAGTTCAGGGGTCACCAACCTTTTTGACAGTGAGGGCTACTTCATGGGTCCTGTTGTTTGACACACTTCTGAAATAACATATTTGCTTTGACCTTTGAACAAGAATAGATCGGAGTTCACCAGTGGTGGACGTTCTTCAGTGACACAACTTTAGAAAGGATACAGATCTTTGGACCTAGTTTTTATTGCGTAGAATCCCCCCTTCACTGCGAACATAAACACACACACACAGCTGTGGGGTATCTGACCTCTCCGAGCCGCCAGCGATGCGCTCGAGAAGAACCTGTCTCATGTCCAGTTTTTTTTCCCTCCCTTCTCTATCAGCTCTCCCATCATACGCTGACACCGCCGCAGCACTTCAAAGAGGACTGCTTTTGATGCTAACCATCAATATGCATTTCATCCTGCACCACTTTCTCCCCAGCATTCCTCCTCTGTGTCTTCTCTCCGCAGTAATTGCCTTCAGAGCCAATTAGTGCAAATTATTTGCGACCATAGCGGCGGCGAAAACGTGGGTCCTGTTGGCGGTGGTGTCCTGGAGGTCAGACGTATTAGCTCGGTGACTTTCATTTTCTCTAATCTTTTTCCGGTCCGTACTTGAACAAATACGCTATCAGCATAACCCCTGTCAACCTCCCTACATTAATTTTCTAAATGTGGTAGGGGATGGTGGTGGTGTTGGGTGGGGAGTGTGTGTTAATGTATTATTAGGAGAGCGATGGCTTACGATTTTTCAAGGCTCACAGGGCGTGTTGCCCTAAACATGTGAGGCTGGTAAGTATGTTTATTTAATTTGTTGGGCGGCGTGTTGGTGGTTTGCATCCGCAGCTTAAGCCGATGTTTGGCTAATGCTGCCAGGCCATTTCACTGCGGTGCCTGCCTGTATTCCCCCTCGGTAGAGAAAAAAAAATAAAAATGTTTTACTCTGTGAGCCAGATCAAAGCATAGACGCGGGGATCAAAGAGCAACATCACGCCGCTTTGGTCACATCTGTGTTGTTTACATGAATGCTAAAGGCACTTATATCAAATATTACCAACTTTGAAAGATATATGTGTTGAATCAAAGTATTTTGATGTCACTTTTGAAGTACATCAGTGCGTTTGGAGATAATTTAGAAAATCTCGCCACAATTTCACAACAATTTCGCAAGGCCCCAAACATGACGGAAAGACTGAGCCCCGGCGGAGCGCGCGTCTGTTTGCATCCCCGCCCCCCCGGTACGTTTTCGAATTTTCAGGACATCCGTGCTATCAACAGCACAGTCCCCCCCCTGTAGGTATGCCTCCGAAGAGCTTAGCCGGGCTCCCGGTGTCCATGCAAAGGACTTAGCTGCATAGGATCAAACGCTCTCCATCGGCCCCTTTTAAGATATAAAAATAATGAACGACGTGAATGCTGCATCTCTGTCGGGCTGTTGTTTATCTAGTGACCTCAGATATTCTCTCCCCTGTAATCTTGCCCCAATGGGAGGCTGAGGGAGGTTGGGGGGGTACAAGGGTTGCAGCTGAGGAGGGGGTGTTGGGGGGCTCAGTGACCTGTGAGCTGGCCTGCTGTTGGGCTGGAGGCTAAACACCCACCCGACCACCGACCCCCTCCTCCCCTTTTACCTCTAACTGGATTATAGATCTTGCTTTTCCCCTTGCAAAGCGCCCCCCACTCTCTTCTAGCCCCCCACTCCCCCGCCCCCCCCCCCATCCCATCCCCCCCTCCACCTCCCACACACACACACACACAAATCACACATACATAATTAGTCCATCTCCGAGAGCTCGCCCACCCCTTCTCCTGCTGGAGGTCTTCCTTCACTGTTTCTCCAAGCTCTCCCCAGTCCCCTCCAGGTAGAGTGAGGGGCACCGGGGTATGAAGGGACGCAATGCACACACACACACACACACACACACACACACACACACACACACACACACACCTACCCTCCAAAACACTCCCCTCCCCATCTCCTCCTCTTTCCTCTCTCCCTCTCTTTTTGTCTGTGTCTCTGCCAGCAGCTGACCCCTGACAGAGTGGTATGTGTTGGAGATAAGTATGTCAGGACTCGGGAGGAATGCGAGCTTCAGTGGTTTGGGGTGATCTGCTGCGTCTGGCTCCGTTTCACCATCAGGACTTTTTACTGGCAAACCGAGACAGAAACCTCCCCACACACACACTCACTCACTCACCACTAGACGCACACGCAAAATAACAGAACCTGCCACACATGTGTAGCAGAGGACACACATGGCAGGTGGCATCATATTCCAGTGAATCTTCATCATATTGCCCAAATCACTCCTGACATTTGTTTTTTTTATTTCACCTTTATTTAACCAGATAAAAGACCTAGTGAGGCTCTCGGATATTGGGATCAGATTGAAGGGTATTCCAAGCAGAGAGGGTAAAGAAACTCACTGAGAAAACAGAGAAACCTTCATAAAATAGAGATTATTCACCTGCGGAAACACATATCACGCAGTCAATAGATTATATTTAGGGCTGGGTATCGGTACTCGTTACCTTTCAGGTACTGACCAAAACAACCCAGTACCAAGCATCGAAAATGCGCCTGTCAAACGATACCTGAGATCAGTTGTTTTATACCCAGAAGTAGAAAAAAAACGCTTTTTCTATGGTTTTATTTGCAGCCAATCACCACGAGCCTAATTTGAGCACTTTCAAAATGCATTTGTGTAAAAATCTTTTGAATGGGAGGGAGGGGTGACATTTGCACAACTGATTGCTTCCTATTCGCCTGATTAATATTGAATGAAGTAACAAAAGTATCAAATGAAGTGCTCTGCTGGTATAGAACATTTTTAAACGATACCCAGCCCTAATAATATTGCTGTGGTTGTTTGTGCATTTTATTGCTATTCCCAGTGTTGGGTATGATTGAGAACCTTCACACCATACTTTAAAAAAGAGAGAGAGAGAGAGACGGTGCAGATAAATGTCCCAAAAACTATCTGCACAAACAGATCTCACTTATTAGACTGGCAAAACAAGTCAACTAAGTCATTGAGAAGCGCTTATGGGTCAAAAATGAAAGCCAAAGTGCAGTTTTGCCCACTTATTTATTACTTCTATCCTAAATAGTTTGGGAGCCGAAATGAAACTGCATTCCCAAGCATGGAGGGAGAGTGGTAGTAGTGGTGGTGATGTTAGGTGGGAGAGGAGGTGGGGGGCGATAAAAGGCACACAGTGTGTATATCATATACTATTACTCCCACTCCCAGTGCAAGTGAGCGCTGAGCAGTGCAACTCAGTTCAGCAAGCAGGTCAGCGCTTCAAGGTCCTACGCCGGCTGACTGACAGTTTGCTCTCACAGGGCTGAGTGGCCCGAGCATTTCATGTGTAAACCAGCGCTGCTCTGGCTAGTTTCATATGTCATGAAAGGGAGCCAGCGAGCGGAGAGCGGCCGCAGCAGATGCGGTCCGACACTCGCGGGCCCCGGAGCGAGCGCACCGACCACAAACGCCTGCTCAGGCAGCCGGAAGAGGTGACAAAACACATCAGGTAACGCTGTCTTTCCGGATGGTTCCCACCCTCTCCTGTCACAGATGTTAGATGCCTTCACGTCAGACGGTAATGGTCACCGGAAGTGACAGGAGCCCCCCCGCCCCACCCCACAGCAGCCTCACCATGGCGGTGTGTATGCACAGGAGGCGTAACTGGTTGTTCACTGGTGCAGCAGATGCCAGTTGGTCACAACCAGCCAGAGAAAACAGAGCTGTAAATATTGACCTGCTTGCCAGCGTCAACCTCCGAGGTCATTAAAGCGATTAGGTGTTCATGCGCACGATGGACAGATGTCCTAAAAGAGGGTGCGATCTAGAAAACAAGACTCATAAGTGGTCCTGTCTATGGTATTTCCAGGTTATAACTTCCATTTACTGTGCAAAAAAAGCATATTTTCTTCTAAGGAAAACAATTTTCACCCTTAATTTTAGCTCAAGTGTTTTTCATTTGGACCTTAGCATGACGAGAATGTGTCCTTGTGTCTTTAAGCCCTATTTTATTTATTCATCCTCCATTTTGAGAGGCAGCACAGGCGCTAGCCAGCAGCCATCGCCTACGGAAGGCTGCCAAAGCTGCACACTCCAAACTGTAAATATCATCCAGCGTCTGATAAGATGGAGTCGTGGGTCATCAGCTGTGATTGGACCATGTCCAGGAGTGCGATGGGAAGAAGAGAAACTTATGGGAGTTTTTTCCATATGCAAGAGCTGTTCTTGCACCTGTCGATACTGTGTGAGATAGACGACAGGTCAAGGACCTTCACTGGCATCAAGATTGGACTTGGATTCATCCAAAAATAAACGAATAAATTCATTTCACTAGAGTGTGAATGATTTTCACCATATCTGCTCAAAATGGTCATTTACAGAGATGGCGAGTAACGAAGTACAAACACTTTGTTACTGTACTTAAGTAGAATTCTTTGTACTTGTAGAAGTAATTGTTTCTCTAACGATGTTTTACTTTTATATATCACTTTCTACTCCCTTAAATTTCCTGTAAAGGCTTGTTACTTTTTTTTATACATATATTTAATTTTTTGGCGCTGCGACAGCAATGCGTGTAAACGCTTTTATTTTGAAAAACGCACGAGAAACGGCTGCCTTTGTCTGCCAGTCAATCAGACCTGATACCACTCAACTGCCACTACGCACACACGCATTCTACAAAAATGGACAATGGAGAGGAATTAGGAGATTCCCGTTGAGCAGCAGCCATGGCCTTATTTAACAGACTTGAAGACTTGAATATGAATATGAATATGAATATGAATATGAATCATTTGTATTGGTTTACACAGTGTAAACCAATACAAATGCCTAAAATGGACTATATAGTGAAATATATTAGAATACCAGGCAGGTAAACTTAAACAATGTTTGTTCAAACAATAACATTGATGAAATAGATTCCATATAAATTATCCTGTGGTTATTAGCTTTGCAGACAATGAATTGTGCAATAGAAATACTTGAAAATTACTTTTCAGTAGATATCAGAGCCTGTACTCTTTAATTTTACTTGAGTAGAGATTTGGATCAGCACTTTTGCCATCTCTGGTCATTTACGCAATTTACACAGCTAACGGAAACCGTCAAATCAGAAGAAAGTGAGCTCCGACCATCGACCTTACAGGTGGGATCTGAAATGCAACAGGGCCACACAAAGCGTTAACTTGAGAGGAACAAGGAATTTTTCTCATCGATGGTGATTTTGAGAATAAAGAAATTGAACTTGAAACCAGCATAATGATGGCTGTTACATCTAGAAAGCTCACATTCTGTAAGCTTCATCTGAGCGCATATGGATTCCTTATTCTTGGTCTGTGGACAGCACAATTTTCACTGATACGAAAGAAAAAAATACAGCTTGTCTTCACTTCATATAGTCTCATATTTGTTGCACAACTTAATAAAAACACTCAGATTTTCTTTGTTTGACAAAAATTCCTCCTCCTGTGTGCTCTTGTGCTTTCGATTTGACAGATAAAAACACTGAAATTACACTAAATCTCTCTGTGTCAGAGTGGTTGACATCTTTAAAATGAAAATAGAGAATTTATAATTAAAAGTATGATTTATGCTATGTATAAATCATCCGGGGGAGGGCACACCAACAGCACACCTTTACAAAAGACCCGATCAATAAAAAATGGCAATTCATAACTCGGGAATTCCTAAACCTTTTTTTTTTTTAAAACATTTTTGAAATGATTCAGTCACGTCACATTAGGTCACATAATTTAATCCCCAAAAAGCAGCAGGCACGCACACCAGAAAATACAGAAATAGGGAATATTAGATGATAATTAGTTACAATTTTGTTCTCTCAGCAGATGTCCTTGAGTTCTCTGTTGGGGGATTACATGTTGAGCGAGGCGGGGGGATGGCAAA
>CAESWR010000592.1:150689-164710 GCA_903171835.1 Mullus surmuletus | reverse complement strand
TCCTTACAGTGGGATTCATTTGACATTACAGCATATTTGTAATGTAATATTAGCATCTGAAATCCTTGTGTGATGCTGTTTTTGAAAAAAAAAATGTTTGAATATTTGGAAAAAGTGTAACAGGGAATCCTTTTTTTGTGTTGATAGTTGATTGAATTTGAGTCCAAAAGAAACTGAATCCATACCTTGTTCTTCACTCCATCCCTCCAAGCCAAACATTGTGTGTGTGTGTGTGTGTGTGTGTGTGGGCGGGGGGGCTCGTGAAAGGATGTAAAGAGAGTCGACACACTGGGCAAATATCGTTTTAAGCCTCTGTCCCAGACGTCTCCTCTCCTGGGCCAATTACCCTCTGAATGTGAAACTCCAGCGGCCTGTAACAGTCGTGACCATCTGCAGTCTTCTCCCTGGATGCACAGAGCGGTGGCTCCACCTGATCGTCTCGTGGTCTACTCGGCAGCCGCGGCGTTGCATTGCATCGTCGATGAGAACTCAACCACACAAGACAATAGGTAAGTAAATCTTATGTCAAGTAACAACACGAGGGAACAGCGGAAAATTGTGTGTTTACTATAAAGCGCGGCTGAACTCAAAATCAACCATTAACAAAACTTCTTTATGGAGCATGAAGACTTGAGAGTGCTGCCTTACAGTCGGGACACAGGCTGTGGATATTGAAAACATAGATTGGTTTAATTGAATTTCCAGTGTCCTCCAGTCTGAGTCACCAGAGTAGAGATAATTCCCTTATCCACATCAATGCAGGCCCTCTGCTGGGCTCAGTGAAAGGGGCTGAGGACCTGCTGTTTGCTGGCAGGATCTGCCACAATCAATTACACAAGCCTTGTTAAATACCCCCGTGATTTCCTGACTCCACTCACCCCACACTGACGGTGAACTAAGTTAATGGAACCAAACAACAGCTCCGGAGACAAATAACCCGGGATCACTGTCCGTCCACAGTGCAATTTAGTGTTTTTAAGATGGCTTAAGCCCGGCTGATGTAATGCCACGAGATGCTGGTGGACTTTGTGCCTGTTGAAATGGGCTGTCCCGCAGCCGGCCAGGGGTCTGAGGAGCGTCCACCCCAACCCCCCCCCCCCCCCCCCCCCCCCCCCCCCCCCCCCCTCTCAGTAACTACCACATAGCTGTACAGACATACCAGCTGGGGGGCTCCTTTCATCCTGCCTGCTCACCCAGCGAGTCCATTCTGGGCCCAGGCTGATGCCAACACGTGTAAGGAGATGTTGGCATTCAGTCAAATGAATTTTTACAGTGAAGTCGCCAGTTGAAATTCCTTCTTGACCCCTCTCAGTAGATCTCAAAATCTGTACATGGAGATCCTAAACGTGGTATTGTTTAATTACTATTTCCAAATGTAAAGGAGGGAAATCACTGCATGGGAAAAGCAAATAATATTGACCATACATAGCAAAGCAAAGATATTTACAATGGGGTAAAAACTATTCCGCAGAGATATGATAATGCGGACACTTCAAATATTTCTACATAGCTTTTTGAGTTAGCGTGAGAAAATATATTCTTTATTTACAGCAGACACCACCAGGCATCGAATCAGACCGTGACTTTATAAAATACTGCCGCCAGTTACATTTGACACTAAAACCGTGGCAGACTTACAAACACCTTTTTTCAAAATCAGCGATCCTTCGTCTGCAGTTGACAAAATTGAGAGGACATCCAGGGACATGACTAAAACTACCCGTTTATTTGCATATAGTACAAAATAGATATAGTGGAAATGTTGTATTTCTGACAGCAGGACAGTGTATTGTTGGGATGTCATTATAATAAACATATCATATATCTACATAAAACCTTAAATGATGATTATGTTAAAAAAAAAAACATTGGGGTAATTTACGGAGATATCTACAACAGCCCGATTAACCATTCGGAGGATCAACCTTTATTTGCATCTTAGCCTTTTTTTGCTTTTACCTTGTTCGTTGATTGGCTTTCTGTGTGAAACCTGCCAAAGAAATAAAATGCCAGTGATCTAATGTTTTTTTTCTAAGTTACTTTTCAAAGTTTGCCGAGCATTGACTTCTGAAAGCCGGCTGTTGTGCGGTTATTTTACTGTATGTTCCCTCTCTTTCATACGAACAAATAGGTGCTCTTTGTGGATCCGACATTTCATCAAGTGTCGTCTTGTCAAAGTTTCTATGAAGCAGCAACTCTCATTGGATATGTTATCGTCTCTGATGCCGAGGATGATTTCTCTTTTGTTGGCAGCTGTATAGAGACGGGTTTAAGTGCCTTGGTGGAACTCCTATTCACCCCATGTTCGGCACTCTCCCATGGCCTCTTATCCATTTCCAGAGTCCAGAAAAAAACATGTCGTTGCGAACCCTGACCCCAACCTGATCCACATCCACTCTCCATCAGGAAGCCAAACACATGCCTGAACAATTAACTCCTGCACTGCCATCAATTTAGCCCAGGGTAAAGAAAAGATTGAGTCACACAGGTCTAGGCAAAAAAAAGAAACTGGTAAAAACATACGGATAAAAAGGTTTTCTACAGACACAGAGAGAAAAACATGTTTTTCAGTCCCTGCAAAGTAACTGTCACTGGAGTGACAAGGAGACACTATTGAGAGCCTCCCTTCATTGAGCTGGTTTGTCTGAACTGTTCAACAAACAATTACGGGGAGTCATGAGGGTTATGTTTATCTTGAGACCGGGCCTGTGAGGAGCTGCCTTAAAAGCCAGGGCAAATATAAGAGGTAAGTACATCTGCTTCATGGATTTGTGATGCTGGGTGTCAGTATTGATTCCCATCCGTGCCGTAGTTGATGGTCAGCGGGAGGCTGATGGCAGCGTGACCCGCTGTCTGTGGAAGTTACACCGAAGCAACTCTTCTGGAGTTAGACCGATGCACTCAGCTCATATTAGCCACCAGCCATTTCTCACCATCAAAGTGCCTAATACCCTAATACACACACACACACACACACACACACACGTTGAAACCACTTTGGATGCACTATTTAATTTCTTCTATTTATCTCAACTCAAAGGACGCCTAAAATATTGCTGGGGTGGATTCAGGAAGCAAAAGATGAAGTGGAAATTAATGTTAAGTGACAACTTTTTCTGTATGTGTGATGTTTTTTTTTCAACTAGGTACTCTGTCTGTCTATGCCAGGGGTCGGCAACCCAAAATGTTCAAAGAGCCATATTGGACCAAAAAGACAAAAAACAAATCTGTCTGGAGCCGCAAAAAATTAAAAACCTTATATAAGGCTTATATGAAGGCAACACAGGCTGTAAGTGCATATTAGCTATATTAGCCTACTATCAAAATGACTAAGTAGGCTACAAATACATAATGAGCATTCATGATTAAATGTTTATTTTCCCTGCAGCGCATCCTGGAGAGAATGACACACCATGTGACTACTCTGCTGTACTTTAAGTTCACATACCTGCATAACAGCGCTGTCTGTTCGATATCGATCACATCACACAACTCATCACAGGCAATTGAGTACGCTTGAGCTGAATTAAGGTCCTTGATTTGCTGATTGGTGATGTTGCCTGCCATTTTAATGGCCCTTTCTTTCATCGTCTTTGCGGAGAGAGGCATGTCTTTAATTTTCTGGATTATCTCGGTTTTGTTTTTGAAGTCTGAAAATAGGTGCTCTGATATTTTGATGAATGAATCCTTCATGTAATCACCATCCGTGAAGGGTTTTCCACGCTTTATTATCTCCCGGGTTGCAACAAAACTTGCAGCAGTAGTGGAGTTTGGAGATGCGATCCACTTCTTAAATCTACCTTTGCGCTCCTCTAATTTCTCCAGAAGTTCTGCAATCATACTTTTTCTCTCACTCCCAACTGGGTAGTCGGCTGCAAATTTAGCATGCCTACCCTGGAAATGTCTTTCCAAATTACTCTTTTTGTTGTTCGACAACTTCTCATTACAGAGCAAACATGCAGGCAATCCTTCCGAACTGGCAACTAATATTTTATAAATAGTACCTTGATGTAATGTAGTACTCCAAATTGCTCTCACTCTTAAGACCACTTGTTGAAGGTCTCATCTTACTTGAAGGATTTCTTACTTGGTCTGGACTTTTCTCTTTTATCCGGAGAGATGAAGATCACAACCGCCAAGCTTTTAGACCATGCCTGCTATGGATAACAACCAATGACTTCCACTTGCAGCCTTTTTCTTCTTATTAAATGTGTTTATCTGATTTCAGTCAAAGGCACATTCACCTGACAAATCCACATCTGACTTTGGAAGGTAAACAAAAAGTCTAAAATGCTTGAAATGGGTGGAGATAGCTGCCTATGCACCAAGCATCAGGTACTCAAGGTTTACTTAGTCAAGAAAAAGACAGATTTTCTAAGAGAAATAGACAAACTACCTTTGTGAATTTGTGGCTTTGTGTTCCTTAAATAAAATAATACAGAGGCTATTCTTGTTGGTGTAAACCAATTCAAATTAAAAAGGAAAACTCTTTCTGCTCTATTTTGTCATCATCTTTCTTTGATATCTACGGGCTTGGATGTGTCTCGGTTTTGTTGTCCTGTGGTCGTGCGGTCTTAACTACAACATTACCTTGAAGACACACATGGTACAACATTCACTCGGACCAGTTAGGCGTCCAGTGGGTCCATATGCAGCTCCACACATTGCAGACCCTCAGTGAAGGAGACTTAGAGGAATAATTTAGATACATAAATATATGTGTGTAGAGTGGACAGGATTAATATTAGATAGATACAAGATAGCAAATCATAAAATGTGCAAGAAAAAGTATCAATGTGGGGAACAAATAAGTCTGAATGTCTCAAAATGATAACCTGATGGCAGATATTTTCATTTTCAGTGTCATAAATAGTTCATTTCTGTGGGGGAAAAACACTAACACAGTGGCTAGGGTTGCAAAAATGTGTGTGTGACCTTATGGCATTATGATCAAAGGATTGGAGCTTTTCCTTCACTCTGTTTCAGGTGTAGTTTTTGCAGAGGTTCATACCCATTTTGGATAGATTTTGAGACACTGTAAATCTAAGGCCAGGCCCAGCAATCCTAGAAACATTTTTCACTTTTCGAGCATTGATCAGGGCATGAAAATCACAACATTTCTGTCTGATGAAGGTTAAAGTACTGAAACGTCACAATAAGAAAAATTGTGCTTGCACATTCTACAGTGTGAGGGAGCGTCCTCTTAAGCAAAAGGCAAGGAATAAAAAATAATAATCAAACCGAGAGGGTTTCAAGAGGGCCTTGCTGCAGAGTTGGCTCGGGCCCTAATAATGATAACTAGCAACTCACACCAAGGGGACTGACGGGCCCCAAGCCCCCTTGCGACCACTGCTCCATTGGACCACCTCTTCTGGCTCTTAAGTCGTATTTGTACATTTCCCTTTCAGGGGCATGCAAGGGCCTCTGTGTGTGTGTGTGTGTGTGTGTGTGTGTGTGTGTGTGTGTGTGTGTGTGTGTGTGTGACCTAATGACATTATGATCAAAGGATTTGATGCTTTGAAGTGACACCCCTTTCCCTCACCGTGTGCACTGTGTTTCATAGCCATTTTGCATTGATTTTTTTGGGACACTATGAAATTCATTTATTTGCCAGGCCTGACATATCCTGAAAAAATGTGGTCACTTTTCAAGCATGTTCAGAGGGGCAGGCTCTTGTTTAAAAGGGAGTGCAGTTGGCTCAGGCCCTACTAATAAAAATCCCTTGGGTTTCGAGAGGGCCTTTACAGCACTTCTGCGCAGTTGGCTCGGGCTCTAATTAACTCACGAAAAGATGGGGAAGGGGGGGGCACCTTGCATCTCTTTAGCCACTACCCGTTTCGACTTTCCTGACCCCACCGACCGGCCCCCGTCTGTCTTGGTGGCCGGTGGATTTATTGCCTAGGCTCCTCCCTCTGGAGCGACCAAAAGCTTTTGAAATCAATTAACTCCCCTGTGCACAACATCCAGATATAACAAAGGTCATATATTAGGACAGCCACAATAACAATAAACTTAAAGCCAAGTCAAACAACGCATGAAAATCACAATCTCTTCATCATGAAGAAAACATTACCCCTTCAACACGGGTGCCCCCCCAACCACCAACACACATAAGAGACAATCTGATCATGTGTAATTTGGTGGTGTATCCACTCAACACCAGATCTGTGAGAAAAGTTGTGAAAGGTGTGTAACGAGTAACATCAACCTTGCCATGAATTTCCAGACAAAGTTTCATGGGAGAAAAAGTGGATAACTTCCTTTTGAGCCACACAGCCTACATCTTCCCTCGTCCATCTCCTCTATTTGTCATATCTTTATTTCTTTTCCCTCTCGTCCATATACCCCCTCCCATGTTCCCCCTCTCTCTGACCCCCACCAATGCTGCCTGCCAATTAATGCCAATCAGGCCAGTGGTGGGCTGATGTGGTGGAAGGGTTTGGGACTGGGACCACCTGGCTGTCGCTCACAGCTGGCCTCTCCTCCCTGCCTGTCAGGACCAGGCCCCTCACAACCTGTGCTGCGCATCACGGAGGAAAAAGGAAAAGCTGCCACGCCAATCCGGCGTCCGCTGTATTGATGCTGTGACAGCGCGTGTGTGTGTTTCATGCTCTCAATGTGAAAAAACATTTCAGAGGGAATTTCAAAGCAAGCACCTGTTGTCTTTTCACGGCTGCTTGATTTGGGTGTGGATTAAGGGTCAGGATGACCACAAAGGTCAAGCAAAAACTTTGTCAAAGGGTATATTTGATATTTATTTTATACTAAATATCATGTGTACAGAATTGCTATAGGGGATCCACTGATCATAACAAATCTTAAACAACTCCAGGACAATCGCGTTTCTTAATCCAAAGATGGAAACATTACCCAGCTAGCTTGTTTTCTTCCTTCCTTTTTAATACTAGAAAAATATTTGGCTGAAATATTTAATATTTTAAATAAAATATATTTTTGGGATGCAGAAGATCTAACATAACTGTCAACCAAGACAAATGTTTACATGAAACCTTTGATGAACAAACCCCTTCAGTGTGCGTGTGTGTGCGGGTGTGTGCATGTGAGGAAAAGAGAGAGAAACTAAAGCAACCCCCACCGCCTCGCCATCACCCAGGAGTCTCAGTGGCAACCAGTCAGTTTTAGAACTCACGATCCTTCTAGAAATTGCGCCTGATCTCTGTATTAAATAATGCATCAAGATTTTTTTTTCTAATATAAAAAAGCTGGCTTTTAGCAGTGTTAGTGGGACAGTAATGCCACCTGACAATCACTCCCTGCAGTCTTGCCTGTGGCCTGCAGGAACAGAGTCAGGACTCCTCATGATTGACAAGGACAAAACGAGGAGTAGTCCCACTTCTGTTTTTAATTGTCAACCGCAGCCATGGGATTTAAGAGTGAAGGATGAAACCGTGACTTTGACTACAAGAAGTAAAGGACTTGAGCATGACAAGTGTGATTACAATATCTAGGAAAGTCATTTAGGGCACCAAGGTAAGAGACAGTCTCAGCAGGACATTCAATTATTCATAACGACGGGGAGAAGAGGTGGTTTGTGAAGGCCGCTCCAACTAAGGTGTATTCACGAATAATACTTAACTTTGTAATTCGCTTGACATGTCAGTGTCATGTTGTTCGTATACCAGGAGTAAAATAACTGATATGTCACATCACAGCTATGCCCAGCGCCAGCCGTTAGGGGAGTACTTTCATTGGTCTCCATATCATTGACAAGCCAGTGACACAGAATGCAAATTGGAAGCCAGATGTTGTTCTATCTTAATCGGTTCACAGCAAAGAGCCAATGTTTTATTCAACTTGTTTATTTAGCTTACTTTATTCAATGACAGTTCGATCCTGTCTGTTATCTGGACTACTGTGCAGAGATTGTGCAGAGCGGCATCCACAGCTGCAGCGAAGAGAATAGAAGAGGAGAGCCCGCCATTCTGTCCGGCAGATCATCAGCTGTTCACTGACCAGCTGAAGAACGTGACACTGCCAAACACCGGGGCGATGAAACTCACGCAGATTCCTGCAAGAACATTCAGTCGGGTGCAATGCATGTTTGTGAACGCACGCTTATTAAAGATGATGATGTTTCTTTTGTTGGACTTTCTGGATTCCTCCATAAGATTGAAACAATGAAGCAATTTTCATTTATTTTTTATGTCCCCTTTGCTGCGCCTGTAGACCTCATGTGAATTGATTATCTTCTTTTTAATTAAATATTAATACAAACATAGAATATTGTATAGCGAGCACTGCCGATTGTGTATCTCTCTCTGCGACTCAAGTGTGCACACTTCCTTCTCTTCCAATCGTCTCTACAAGCTTTGCCCTGTGGTTTCTAGATCTGCTCAGAGCCTGAAGGCACTTTTTTTCCCTTTCTTGTCATAGTTCCCAACTTGCAGCATAGCAGGGATGAGGTCGGCTCTGGTTACATCACAGACCAAACACACCCCGCGCATGTTGTCTTCTTTTTATGATATATTGTTTTTTTTGGTGTTATTTTAGTGTGTATTTCTGTCTGCACTTTTATCTGTACGAAAGTACTACCTTGCCTTACCTTGTGCTCATCCATATAATTACATGAGATGCTGACGATCATCAATATAAAACCCAGAGAGATGAGATGTAAGTGCAATGGCGCCTCTGTGGATATATTTCCTCTGTCCTTAACACACATTAAGACCCCCACACACACTCATAGTGACAGCCAGAGTCCAAGCTCACTAGGCTGCAAATGTGGTGTGAGTGGATGTACAAGTATCACTGATGGAGTCATACACTCTTGCAGCGAGCGGCATCGTGGACAGACACCCACAGCAGATGCCGTGTGCCCTGGGCACAGAGGCATCACCGCGAGGGGGGAGAGCCAGTGCAGGGAAATAAGCACCTGTCATGTGCCAACTGAAGTGTTAAGTGCACAAATTGTGGAGGCGAGGGTGATGTTTCCGCAGGGGTGACAGCTCCTGGTCTGGGTGCCACGTCAGGCCCTGGCATATCATGTGGAGCATTCCCCTCCCCCCGCCACCACCCCATCCCCGGCCCCGCCGCTTGCTGTGGGGCACAATGGCAACTACTATTTACTGGACGTCTGCCTCATTTCCTCATATTCATCCTGGCTGGCCATCACACGGCCACAGGGGGTGTGATGACCCTCCCAGCCCCCCCCCCGCCACACACACCTCCCCAATTCCTCCTCACCCATGTCTTCTCTGAGGGCCGGCAGTGGCAAAACAATATCTGACGCGCATTTAGATCATTTATTCAAAGCGCTGGGTGTCAGCCGCAAACCAAATTGCTCACATTTGTGAACCGGGGTCCATTCGTCCCCACCCCCATGCCTCTCCCCTTCAGGTTGGGGATGAGTGTTAAATCCACGGAAGGTGCATCAGGCTCGGTGTCAGAGGGCCTTTTCACAAACTAACACTAATGCCACATGAAGGTCTCACTGTGAAGAGTGTGATAGTGCGAAATGTATGATAAATTGAGCATGCCGGGGGGGCTGTATTGCTGCAAAGTGCTGTGGCTGGTCGCGGGCAATGTTATGACAATGACTATTTAGGATCATGGGAGTTGGCAGCGCACCACTGGCAGCCACAGTTTTATCCGGGGTTTGTGCGCCAGGGAACATAGCGAGAAAGTTCCAGAATAGGCCTGCTTTTAAGAGAACTTCATGGATGTGAACACATACACACACAACAGCTGATGGGATGATTTAAAAAGCCTATTAAACAAGATGCCAGCACCTTCTTCTCATGTGACCACGTGTTATCGAGGTGTTAGAACGTATAAATAAAAGGGTATTCATTTATTGCTAACATCTGGATCACGAAAGGCAGGAAGTGTTTGTCAGCCCTGCTTTTCTGATGTCAGACTAGAGATCCGTGACACTGGCTCAGTGGGCGCTCCGGCCCCATAAATATAACGCAGCTGAAAGATGAAAACCATGCAAGTTTGTGCATTTGTCCTTGCCTTTAATTTGGTCCAAACAACAGCTGAGGAAAGCACCCACGAGACACACACACACCAGTACAGTGGATGTGAACAATGGCTGTTTGCTATTTACACTGGTTATTTCCTTGCTAGATTAGCTGTAAGGACAAATGATATGGACATGCTTCATTACTTGTGGTTACCTCTATTGTCTTTCTTTCACACATGTAGTAAATGTTTGGTGATTGCTGCCACCTGCTGGAAGGTTCTGTGAAGCACATTTTGTTATGGCAGATACTCTTAACAGCAGAGATGAAAACTTGGATGGACGATTTATTAATTCGCATGCACGCATCTTTTTATTTGAGGTCCCATTTGAAGGCCATAAATATGGAAATATCTATTCAGCAGACTTGGATATTCACCTCAATCATATTGCCTTTGTTATTATCCAGATATTTATCCATGCTGTTTTTAGAGGAGGTGAGAAGGTGTAAAAGATGTTGACATTATAAATTTGCTTTACAAAAAAATGTCAAGAGCAATCATTATTGTGTTGACAGCCCTACTTTTTTTTGGTAACAATCACCTCAAACTAATCCCTTCCAGCCAGTCAGAAGCAAAGATGCCTTTCAAACAAGATATCTCCACCGATATATAGGGAAGTTTAATAGTCCACTGTGAGAGATATCGTGACCCGGATGACTTTTTTGAGCCTTTTCATGGGGCAGTTTCCTCCTATCTGACATTTCCACCAAGGACTTGAGTTGCACTCCCCAGACAATCTCGGCTTTCCTGATAAGCCTATTGAGTTTGTCGGTATCAGCTGCCCTCATGCTGCATCCCAAACACACACATTGTGTAGAAGATGATAAAACATCAAAATATTTGTCCTCTGAGAAATTACTGGCAGCTCTGAACCTTCAGGTCTGTTTTTCGTCTAGTCCAAATTATTTGCTACAGTATGTGTCTGACTTTTGTCCAAAAGTGTAGACAAAAGGGACGCTCTGCACTCCGGGCCGATACATCCTGCATAGGCATAGTTGTCTGCAAACTTCTGTCGGTGGCATCACTTTGATGAATAAAATCTCTCTGGCACATTAACGAGATAGTGCGATGCTGTCCAAGCACAGAGAATAGAGGAAATTAAAGGGATGTGATACATACATAGTGTATAGAGCAACGGTAACTAAGCAGCCATTGCCATGCCACCATCAAACGTCCTGCGAATCATCAAAGTCACAGGAACATCAAAGTAACCAAGCCGCTTTCTAAAGCCTCGCAACAGTTGCTAGGCCGGCGATACTTTGCTCTGGGAGTCTTTGCAACTACAAAGCGGACCGAGTGTTAAAGGGAAAGAAGTTCCAGGATCCTCCAGCATCCGAACCAGTGATGGTGTGAGCGGTGGCACAGGACACAGTGCACTTCTCGAAGGGAGCTCGCACTTTACGCTACACAGACATGGACATCACTCTGGAAAGCAGGGCGAGAATGAGAGTGGGTCATATCTTTGTGTGAGGATAGAAAAAAGCAAGTCGTAAAAGTATTGCAGTGGTCATATTACTTTAAATATGTTTATACCTGGCAACAAGGGCAAGACATACTGAGAAAACATGGCAAAAAAAAACAGAAAATGAAAATCAATAACCTAAGAGTATGTTTGAGGGACTGATTTTTGAAAAGGGATCTTCAACCAACCAGTGTTTCCCATTTCGCCCCCATCCCCCCCCCCCCTTTTTTTTTGCAATGTTTTAACCCTTATGAGTTCCTTAAAAAAACATTCTCAATCGTCCCTCAGGATGAAAAATGTCCCACCCCTACAAACTGCTGTAAAATTACATCGAAAAAAAGTTTCCACTTTAAAAGAGTCAATCTTTTTTGGGGGATTTTAACTCTCTAAATAGCAGTTCCTTTATACTCCACAGTATTCTAATGGAAAAAAAATCAAATCAAATCAAATAATTTCTAGAAAATGCAATTCAAGGAGGATTTAAATATTAAATATTCTTAGAGCCTCAGATGGGTCAATGATTAGCAGCAACATTGACTTTGAGGCATTCTTATTTTTTCTGCAGTCAAAATGGCTTAGAAATGAAAAGCGGTGTGGACAAAAAACATCCCCACCAACTCTTAAGGGTTAATCATTTAACGATGACACAACTGCTTTCTCCTTCGAATTGATTGAAGACTGGGATTTCAGCGTGAAAGCATGTGATTTTTAGACTGTAATAATGATCTATGATCATTTGACACTGACATTGTTTGTTGAATAATACGATACCTATCAAAGGAGAACCATTTGTGTAGAACCAGGTACATTTACCTTGTGTATTTATGCGCTGGTAGAAATGGAAATGTAATAATCAGTGCGACCAGCTCTCCATGTGTCACCTGCACCCCCTTTGCAGACAGCCATCAAAGATAAGCTGGAGGAAATTGGTGCCAACATCGATGTGTATATTGGTAAGTTATTAAATAAATCGTCTGTGAAA
This sequence comes from Mullus surmuletus, assembly GCA_903171835.1. Classification (NCBI taxonomy): domain Eukaryota; kingdom Metazoa; phylum Chordata; class Actinopteri; order Syngnathiformes; family Mullidae; genus Mullus; species Mullus surmuletus. The sequence continues at coordinate 152,282 of CAESWR010000592.1, read as the reverse complement.
TGTCTGCAATAATGAAATATAAGCTCAGGTTGCATTTCTATCTAGGGGTGTCCCAATCCAATATGATATTGGATATTAGTCTAATATCAGCAAAAAAAAAGATTATCGGATTATATCGGCCAGCATCTAAAATCTGCAATAAGCACTTCAATACAAGCAGTCCTTTCCAGACTCCGCTTGATCACTTATGTAACCCATTGGTTAATAATAAATGGGTCAGTTTTTCTCATAAATGCTGTTACTGACTATTGTTCTCTGTTTGAGTAATATCACCTGATCAAGCCTTTTCTAACACTCCACACTACATGTATGATTCAAGCTGATATTGTATCGAATCGATATCAGTATCAGTATCAGTATCAGCCAATACTAACGGCTGTGATATGGGTGTCGTATCGTAAGTGAAAAAGTTGTACTGGGACTTCTACTGGGAATTCTATTATTCTTCCGATAGATGCGGAGCTTCCTGACTTGGTCATGATGATGGTAGCGAGCAATAGAACGTCCGCGCACATGGCTGACAGACTCTCGCTTTTCCTGGGAGACTACGCAGTGCAGTTTATAGACTGGTAGGGTAAAAAAAAAAAAAGGAGAAGAAAAAGATTGCAATCTTGTGTATTCTGTCCTAAATCACTTCAATTTTTCTTCCTCACAAAAGGTTAAGTGGTTTCCAGAGGAAATCACTATCTGCAGTTGGTAAGTCCTTCTTGACCCAACAAGTTCTGGGGAAGAGGAGGTCGTTGTGTGTCGTGGTGCTGTTTAACAGATTCGCCTTTGTGTCTGCTTGGTAGAGCCATCAGCCGCCAAACGTCAGCTGCAATCTGACTGCAGCACCGTGAGCAATCAGCTCTCTCAGCTCTCTGTCAGTGAAAACAATTCACCCTCAGACCAGGCCAACAACAACCTCATCAGGTGTTTTGACTTTACGTTGTCTCTCTCTTTGATATAAATACACCAATATATAATATAAATGTGTAGACACACTAAAGAAAACTGAGGAGCGTTTATTTGTCATCAGGTCAGTGTCCAAAACGAAGAGTTCTTCCCCTCATGCCATTAAGCCTCACGTGGAGGTGTTCCCCTCAGAGGCCCCCGTCAACTTTGGATCAAAGCCAGACGACGGGCGCAAAGCTAAGGCACCAGACGAGTTTGTCGCTAAAGCTGCAGGGTCTCACGGCCCGGGAAGGAGGCAGGTGACCAAAGTCCATAGAATGCCCCACAGCAGAATGGTGTCAGCGTCCTCTGCAAATAAGTTCTGGCCAACGGAAGGACCCCAGAAGAAACAGGAGGGTCCTACCAAGGAGCAGACCTGCAAGCTGTGGCCGAAGCAAGCGCAGAAGGCTTATTCCTCTAAGGGACAAATCTGCAGGTTTTGGCCAAACTGTAAGAACGGAGATGGGTGTTCGTTCATTCACCTGGCAAAACAATGCAAGTGAGTATCGTTGCCTGTGATTTGAGTAAAATAGTAAAGTCCTGTGATTTTTCTAAATCCATATTTTCTTTCTGCAAATTGTGTGTGTGCATCTATTACGTATTGTCATGGACTACCTCATGTAAACAGATTGCACATTCATCCTGCCTTTGCTGGCAGCT
>CAESWR010000592.1:116093-134619 GCA_903171835.1 Mullus surmuletus | reverse complement strand
CTCATAAGTTTCACTTGCCATGTGCATTTGAAGTTAGTCTGGTGTCCAGGTTGCTCGTGTTAGTTAGAAATTAAGGCAACAATATTAAACTATTTTACCATGCATAAGCAAATTGTTCAATATAACACACCACCAAATTTTGTTCTAATCATCTCCTGGCATTACTACATCATTCCAGATGTGTCTTCTGTAAAACAGGAAAATCATCATCCTATGAAACATCTGTTCACCTTTATGTAAACTATGCTTGCAGCTCTTCCGCTCAGGTATCAGCAGAGTTACCGTGCACAGCATCTCCCAATTGCTTTTCTTGGCAGCAGTTGCTCAGAAAAGTTGCATAATGATGCTTTAATTTAGAATATTTTGCCATCTGCAGTTCTAATGTTAAACAATCATGCGTGTTTTGTCTTGGCACAGGCGGAGAACATCTACAATGACGAGGAGCCGGACACCCCTCAGTCAGAGCTGGAGTCCCAGGGATCATAACCCGGCTCTGCATACAGTCTCCCCCCAGGCACGACCCCCTCCCTCGTCTCTCCACACCCAGTCTGTCATTCCCCTCTGTGGCTCATCACCGGCACAGCATCTGCTCTTGACATGCGAGTCGTGCACAGAGTTAGAGGCGGTCCGCCCCCACCCTTGCTTTTCTCAACATGGCCCAGGTACCCCAAAGCACTTCAGCACTTGGAATAGTCAGCCCCTCCCATTGCGTTGCAGTGGTTGTGATTTGGAGTCTTGTCTGCTCAGTGTTTTGAGGAATTGGATTTTGCGGCAAAGACCGTATATGGACACAGTGACTGTAACTTGATGACGGCCTGTAAATTGATGTCAAGGAAATTAGAAGTACTCAGGACAAAAGTTACCTGAGCTTTTCATATTTTCACCTATCTAAAACTGTAATTGGTTCTAAGATGATCAGTCTGCTCATACCTTGCTTTTTAGTTTGGTTCTGTTCAGTCTCAAGCTAACACAACATTCCCTACTGTCTGACTTGGTTGTAAACTGGGGGCTCTTTGAGGTACATTAAACTCTTCAGTATTTCAATTTGAGTGGAAGGTGTGGGACTAAATAAGTGCACTTGAGGGGAACCATGTATTTTCCTTCTATTTCTTTCATGACATAATGTGAAACTGCCGTGTTTTGTTTCCTGCCCCACAAATTGCAATAAACCTTTTATAACTTTTCCAAAAAAAGTAATTTTGTTTCTTTACTTCCTAGAACTGAGGGCAGGAGTAGCATTCTTTTAAGCTCCATACTTTGGGAAAGGCAGCTCAACATTTACTCAACTTCTCTCCTAGCACACTGAGGTAAAATGAAGACAGCTGGTGCAAATTCTACAAAATGTTTATTGAAAAGCAAGACAAGACTATAAGAACATTGTACAATCAAAGAGGGGTTTGTGGGCTCATCTTGGGTTCTTTTTTTTTTTTTTTTTAGTAAAAATAAAGCTCTCGGAATTCCTGGTGACTTGTGCCTCTTTCACAGTCTCACCTGCAGAGGTAGATTCTGACATTACCTGAGAGTCAATCTGGGGCAACGCCAAACAAAGATGAGATAGATGCAGAGACCTGCAACTGTCCAACAAGAGTGTCTGCACACACCAGCTGACCCTGCTTGGACTCATTGATTCAACACAAACCGGTGACAAATGCAGGTTTTAGGAAAAAAAATAAGATGGAATGGCTCAGATGTGACAGAATTCACTTGGGCTGGAATGCAATTGCTTGCCAAAAACGGAACTTGGTTAGTCTACACCAACCAGCCAGAGAAGTTCAACTTCCAACTCAAAAATGGTGCTAGCGAGGTGGAATCATCATTTCTCGCGCATGCACTTCTCTCCTTGTATACCAAAGGAAGCCAGAGTATGAAGCCAATTGGTTTTCACTGTTGTACACCATCTGTCCTCTACATGGTCTTCGTCAAACAGTAACTGCCGGTCTCATCAGAGCTCCTATTAATGTGCGTCAGTGATGGAAATAAGTATTTTTATTCAAATGCATTAGGAAAAACAAATCAAATTCCATTTTTCTTCCAGTAAAGAGATCCAAAGATGAAAAGGCCCCAACTTTCGGAGGCACCAAATATCTTCCAACATAATTGACAAAGTGGTTTGTCAGGGGATGAGAGCGTTTCATAATCTCTGACGTGGCTTCTCTCAGAGCTGAGCAGGTGGAAATCAAATGACAATAGTTAACATAAAATAAGGATTGTGGAGATTAAGTCAGGTGACAAGTTCTGGTCTCTGAATTGAACAGTGATTTATGAGGCATTGAAACTGTTACTCCAAAATGCAAAGAAAACAAGTTTCCTCTTTGGGATGCAGATGTGAGGTGAACAACACAGCCAAAGTTACAATCTTTCAGTCCTTTCAAATCCTAATTAAGGATGGGGATCGGCTTTAGGGTGGCAGCAAACGCATTATCTAGATGCAAGTGTTACACCAGAAAAAAAAAGATTGCTAGAAGACACTCCTGGCAAGACAGCCAAGAAAGTCGCTTAAAGTTCTGAGGTCCACCAGAGCAGAATTAAGTTACTATTTTCTGAGTTGTGAACATGATCCAATATAACCTGCCGAAACACTCAAAAAATCTGACTTTGGCCCCTAGATACTGCCATCACTCTATCATCAACAAAGTGATCTAAATTACTGTATCAGAGTGGTGATTGATACAATGAAGATTATAGTGTCAAGTGTTACAACTTTTTATAAATGCAGCTACACTGTAACACTGTCATTAAATCTAAAATGTTTTTCAAACAGACTGAAGAAATGTTCTACTCAAGGTCCCTTTTAGAAGTTGATGAGGTTTGCAGAGGTGACCATAAATCACTGTCTTCTCAGCTTACCTTTTTTTCTTTCAAATATCAAATCCAACCTTACATTCCATGGTCTGTTTGGCTTATATGCTTAAGAATTTGGTTATCGCTGCAACCGAAAAGACTACAGCGTTACACTGTGGGACGTGTAAGATGATCAAAATGAATATGCAAATACCCTGTGGCCAATTCCAATGGCATAACCCAAGACCATATACGTACCCGTTGGCTCCTGCAGCGTTTAACATCGTGCTCTGACTGCGAAGCCTACATTATCACAGTCTACTGCTAGGACACAAGCCATACACACACTTGTGAATTGAGTGAAACAAAGAATTTGCATTGAGATGCGACTACAGGGAGAGACCATATGAAGAAACATTAAAAGACCGACTCTGAACTGACTCTGAATTTGGACTGCATGGAAAGTGGAAATTTCCTATGAAAATAGTTATGGTAGAAAACAGTACAAAGTGCACACCACAAATCCAATTGTACGACCAATGTAAACGTGGGCACAGTCTTAAGAGTTGAATCCTTGATACAATCATAATCTTCTTAAACTATCGCTCAAAAACATATCGGTTCAATTTCCTTGCAGGAATCAGGGGAGGCCAGTCTAGAATAACAAAAAAATCTCCACTGTAGATAGTTTTCTGGCTAGTTGTGGAACTAGGGTGAATCCTACCTTCTCAACCTTCTCACCTAACGCACACATGCCCCCCCCCCCCCCCCCCCCCCCCCCNNCACGCACACAAACAGCTGTGGTGATGTTGCCTGGCTCAGTTCTGCGGTATGGTTTCCGTCTCTGCGGGGAGGCTGGGTGTGGTCGGAGCAGTGGTGCTTTGAGGAGCGTTGGCCGGTGCCGTCTCCTCTTCGGGTGGTCTGGGGGCTTGGTGGACGCCCTCCGTCTCATGCCCATCAACCTGCGCCGAGCCCTCCTCCACCCCTTCGTCTTCCTCGTCGTCTTCCTCTGCGGCCGACTGCTCCTGCGGCTGGGAGTCGGGGGGCTCCTGGGTGCCCTTGTCGCCCTGCTCCTGCAAGAGGCTGAGCCGGTTGTTGAGGTCGTTCCTCTCCTTCTGCAGCGCTCTGCACAGCCTCTCCAGCAGCTCCAGCTTCCCCTGCAGGGCCTTGAAGTGGCCGTCGCGCAATGTTTTCTGCAACACACCACAACGCTTTAGGACGGCAATCTGCGCCAATGAGGACTGGAAGAACACTCCAAGGAAAGCTAGTGGGTTTATGTTGATGTTCAAAGGCTGATAAGCTCTTTGGCTGCTGGCTAAAAGTGCATTGCACCTCAGGACAATCAGCCTCAACAGAGGTTTGCAAGCCAAGATGGTTAAAACCACCTGCTGTTTGCACTTGGGGTGTCCCGATTAGATAGTGATATCGGATATCGGTCCTACATCACCAAAAAACGCAGATTGGATTATATCTGCCTGCATCTAAAATCTCAACAGCATTCCTATACGAGCAGTCCATGCCAGACTCCGCTCCAGCACTTCTAAATGGGTCAGTTTTTCTCATACCTACTGTTTCTGACTATTGTTCTCTGTTTGAGTAATATCACTGGATCAAGCCTTTTCTAAAATTCCATACTACAAAATAAGTATCAAAAGTATGTATGATGTGTGCTGATATCGTATCGTATCGAAATCGGCCAATACGCAAGGCTGCTATATTGGTATCGTATTGGAAGTGCATAAAAACACAATCAGGACACCCCTGATTAGCCCCCAAAACTGTGATTTCTATAGTCACCTCCTCGGCCATCTGCAGCAGCGCCTGATTGTTGCTCTCCCACTTTGTCCTCCACTGTGTTGTTTCCTTTTCCAGCTTCTTGATCTTCTTGGTCATCTGCGAAAGATGGACACAGGCGCCGATGATCAAAGAACACAAGAGGAAGCAAAAGGAAGCGAGTCGTAGTTCAACACTCGGGGCCCCTCTCCCTCACCTTCTCCATCTCTTGTCTGAATGTGGTGAAGACCTCGTTGCTTTTAGCCAGAGTGCTTTGGAATTCCTCAAACTTGTCCATGTAGAGCGAGAGCTGAGACAGGAGAGATGTGGTTAATGGCGAACAGTCTTGAAGAGACTTGAAGAGTGCTCGTCCAACACACAGAAATCACCATTGGTAGCTGCCAAGTGTGTGTGAGTCTGAGTGTGCATGCTGACCTGCTGTTTGAGCTGCGTTTCTTGGTCCTTCATCAGCTCACACTTGCGCCTGGACTCAGTGGCATCCTTCAGCAGCTGCGGCATCACAACAAACAAATGTTTCATTAGCAATCCACAGGCTGTTTACTGAAGCTAATATTCCTTTTGCACATGGCTAACTATCAATTACGCGACATGTACTCACAAAGTCCCTCTCTCGCTGCTGCTTTTCCTCCACTTCTTTCATCATCTCGGTGATTCTCTGCAGCTTGGCGTCCATCAGCTGCTGCTGGAGCTCTTTGTGTTTGAACACCTTATCTATGTGCTGCAGGAGGAGCACACGGCACATTAGGCAAGGAAGCAGGGAAACGTGTGGCAAGACCTGCTGTGATCGCGGCTGGTATTTATTTCATTTCCGTTTTCAATAGCTCAACTCTCTCTCTGATGGTGACGATTGAGTAAATCACAAGGCAACACACAGGAGCAGGTTTGGATTCACGGACAAAAGTATCCCACGCTTGTCACACATTTACTTTACAAAGTATTTGAAACATAAGGGGGTTAACTTTTTATCAACACTTCTCGATGTGCACAGTAAAATACAGCAGACACGGGGAATACACCTGCCCCCATGCGTATAAGTCCCGCCATTCCGTTTCCGGTACATAGGTCCCAAAAACGAGGTAAGTATTTCCTGGTCCCGGTTGAACTGTGGGAGTGATTTTTTTATACATGTTGTTTGTGATTTTTAAAGATAATTTTTCATGCAAAGAAGACCACAATTTAGCACAAAGAAATTTGATAATGTTAGGTTTTGTGTGAGGTTGCTTTGTTAACTACAGCTCTTGCCTGCTCTCGACACGAATTATATACGTCACCCCTCGCACTTGGAACTCTTTCCCGCATCAAAAGAGGTTAAAAACATTATAAGTCGGGGTATGTGGAGTTTCTGTTATGCCGACAGGAAAAAGCGGAGTGAAAGGGCGATGACATGATGTCACATATGTGACATGTAATCTTTCTTATTGTGTTATCTCTACAGCCTTTAACTGAACAATTGCAAAATAAAAGGTCGAACTCTTGAAATGAAAAGTTTTCATTTAAATCCACTAACAACATAATCCGGAGCTATGACAACTGGGACCAGAAAATAATTACATTCTCTGCATTGAAACCCATTCATATTTTACGATCTCAAAGCTCCCAGGGCGTCTACCATAAGGGGTGGGACTCAGCCACTAATGTAAGTACAACAGTGGAGGCCACAGCTGACGAAGAATAGAAATGCTGCTCTCTGCTGGTCCTGTCACTGCTAAATGAAGAAAGACCATTTACAAAAATGAAACCACGTTTGCAGGTCGTCAAGATAAAAAATATTTACATTACGCCGCGAGGTGGGCGACAATAAATCAATAAGTCCTTGAAAAACCGAGATACAGCCCATTCTGCATTCAGTGCTTGATATTGTTTCCTCAACCATGTTAAGAAGGTTCGCTGAAAAGGATGTACTTGGCCATTTTTAGCAGGCTGGGGTCATGTGATGAGTGAAGGTGAAGCATAGAAAAAGTCCATCACCTCCTCTCGGAGCTCGTACTGCTCAATGAGCTTCTTGAGCTTCTCAGCCAGCTCCATGTTTTCCTGCCTCAGCTTGGTGTTGTGAGAGCTGTGCTGCTCCATCTGGTCCTCAATGTCGCTCAAGGTCATCTGGAAGTGCAACATGGCCTCCTTCCGCTGCTCCTCGTACTCTCTGGAGCGCTGGGCATTCTCCTCCTTTCAGAGGACAAAAGTGGGGAAAAACAGTTGAGTGATGAGCACTGACTGAGTCCTCAAATCAATATAACCACCATTAGTCTGGCTAAAATACACATAATTTGAATATGCATAATAAAGTATATAATAAAGTTTGTGTTGGCTGTTGTTTACCTTCAGTGTCTTGTTGTGTCTCTGCAGCTCCCGACAGAGGCTCTCCAGCTTACTGCGGGCCAGAATAGCCTTGCTGTGCTCGCCCTGCAAGTGGATCTTCTCCTTGACAATCTGAGACTGCTTTTTCTGCAGGGCTTTCAGACGCTTTTGCATGCAACGGCTCTCCTCCAACTGCACACACGCATGCACACACAGAAAGGACACGTTATTTTTTTTAGTTCTTTGGTCCACTGACCAAAGGACAGGCACAGACAGTTGCACTTCCTGATTTATACGCATTCGGTCACAGAGGATAAGATGAAGGCTTTGGCAGTGATGTGCACAAAGATACCCCAAAAGGTTTGAAATAAGCCAAAGCGAGTGGAGTTCCGGTCAATTAGGCCCTTCCTGCCGCCTCAGGGCAGGGATTTCACTTTGTCACAATTTTACACATGAAAATTTTACGACTCAATGACTCATCAGTTCATTTAGGAAGTGTGGCACACCTTAGGCTAGGCAGCAATCTGCACACCCATGTTGTTGTCGATTTTTTTTAAACCTTAACAATACATTACTAATGTCCTGAGACACACAGCAGACATGCACTGGTGTGTTTCCACTAAGACTGTTTATTTGTTTGGAGCACTCATGTACTCTGCCTGCTCTACTGGATATTTTGTTGCACGATTTCAAAGTTCAAAAAAGAAATTGAAATGCAAAGCACATCTTTAAATGTTAAATTGCGACCTCTAATTTCACGTGAATTACATGACGCAAACAGAAAATTGACTGGGGTTATTTGTAAAGACTTCTTTTGATCCGAGTTGTTTTTCATTTGCATGCACGGCGCTGCACTGGTAAAATCCAAGAAGAGCCAAACGGTGTCCACATTTTGAACGGCTCTGGTTCCAGAGGAAATTTTTCCCTTTTCATTTCCTCCATTGACAAATACTGACATAAAGTTTAAGCTTGGAAGTGAGCCAGCTTGTGGAAAGGAGTGCCAGACTCGCACTGCTTGATTACAGGGAAGTAATCAATGGGCTTTATGGCTAATTATTGTAAAATTTTATTTAAACGTTCTGTTGTAAGCAACCTTTGTAGTTCGCTGATAAACATTCCTCTTCAGCATTGGGTTACAGTGTTTACAATAACAACATGCACCCGCGGTTTAGCAACCTAGCTGAGGGGTTTATTTGTTTTACAACATGACTGATTGTCTGCTTCTGCCTCATGTCTCTATCCCTTCTGACCTATTTTTTTTCCACATTTGTTAACATGAAACTAAGCTAAAACTGTAATCTTTGAGAGTTAGCTGCTGAGATGTCAAGAGTCCCATGATTTAAAACCTGACTTTCAAGTCGTCACCGACTGTTGCTTCATCATTTGAAAACGAATGGAAGCATTTACTGTACATAGACTCTAGCCACGCCCTGAACAATTCTCTAATTTTCAGTTTTGTTTCCACCTTGTGATTTATTGAGACACTAGATTCATGCTTGCTTCACATCTGTGTGTGTGTCTTTCAGGCTCAGACTTTAACCAAACCAAAGAGGCCCCACATTTGTAATTTCAGCCATAAACGCCGGATCTTACCAGGTCTGCGTATTTCTTGCACAAAGCAGCCAGTTTCTCCTCTGGAGTGGCGAGGGAGTTCAGGGCCTGCATCAACAGAGCAACCTCCTTCCCTGAAGCAACAACAAAAAAAGACGTGATGTGTAAACTGCTGTTCCGAGTTCTCTTTGCTGCGTTGTACTGGTAGATTCTGTTCATCCGTATGTAATGCAGATTCAGTCTGTTCCTACCAAAAGCCTTGTCCTCTGCAGTCTTAGGGTCGCCTCCGGGGTCCAGCTCAGACTCTACCAAATCGCTCGGACTGTCCTCTCTGCCTGGTGTCTCTCCTCTTTCTTCTTCAGCACAGCACAACCCCAAACCAAACGCTGCAACCTCCTCCTGGTGATACATGTGATGTAGCAAAATTGAATGACTGATGTCTAGTAATAACTCTAATTTTAGTTTTTCTTTAGAGGCAAATTTGGTAGTTAGCCCAAATCCATAATGGGATTTGATAAAAACTGAGATCTGACTAACAGAATTGGAGTTTATGCACCTGAATTAAAAATCAACCTTACAGCTCATATGTCTCAACACAGAAATCAGGTTCCTCTAAAGTATTGTCACGGGGATAACGTTAGCAAAACAGTGTTGTGTTGGGTATGCTTACCTGACTCGGGCTGTCCAGCTCAGGTGGTGAATCACTTCCCCCCACTATTCTTCTGGTCGCCACGTCGATCTCACAAACTCCTCCTGTCTCCATTAGTCCTGATCACAAAGCTAGAAAGTGAGCGTGAACAAAATTTGTTAGAAAGTACAAACACAATCAATGTGTATGCACACTCAATAAAATATAGCTAGAAATATAAATAATTATATTGAAAACCACCAGTCTGCCACAGCTGTTAATGTGACTTAGGTTGGAAACATAAAACAACACATCAATGGATGAAAAAACATCAGGTGAATGTTCTTTCAGAAATGTCTCCATTTGTGTGACTTCAACCATATCTAAAGAGAAAATGCCCAATGTGGAGAGAAGAGGAGAGCCCTTCTTACACAGGAGCTAAAAGTCAATGACGCATGTAATAAGGCAGAAACAAGCCAAGTTCTGTACAAATGACTTGGAAGTCTAAATTATGAGTTTAAGATTACATTTTGGAATCTCATTATTTCTGACTCAGAGTGTGGACTTTCATTCTTGTCATGTGTTTTGGGAGGGAGAGCTGAAAAGGCAAACACATAACCCACAAAATATAAACAATACAACGTTGGCTTCATTTTTGCAGGGCGTCTATCCCTACCATTGATATGTAACATGGCATGGGCAGCCAAGCAATGTAACAAGACCTGTTCCACACTAGCCCCACTGCTCAAAAGCACTTAAGGCTTTTACTTCAACTTAAAATCTGTGATACTGTTGTGGGTGAAAAAAAATAAAAGAACGTGCCATCATCGGAAGAACAGGCTCTTTCATACTGGCAACCACTGTCTATGACATCACCACCCCTAAGGTCCGACAAGTCAACCATATGAACAAGCAATTCATGTGTGTCAGAGGGATTAGGGACACGTGTGTGTCAAGATTAGGAACAATACATGGTAATGATATAAACTCAGTCATGGTTACAAAACAAACAAAACACAACAACGCGGAATCAGCATCTCTGACAAGAATCGATTACTTTTACTGGGATGGGCTTGGCTGGTGCGCATTTATATTTTACCAGGTGTGACTCAGTCAAGGATATTTCAGTTAAAATAATACTCCACATTCAACAAGGAACATTTTGACCCTCGCTACTTTATTAAAAATGGTGTTTACATTAAGGACTGAACCCAAAACAGTTACATTAATGGTGCACTTTTATTCAAACAATGACCACCTGACAACACAAAAAAATGATCTGATCTCCGATCACGCAAGACTAGCTGGGTTGATACCACAGACTGCTTCTTCTCCGCACGTCCAGAGAAGACACAACGACTTGTAGAAGATCGATTTTTGGATTCATGCATTGATTACGAACCATTTAAAGGGGGAATCTAAAATGGACTAAAATGTTCTTTTCTTTTCTGTTTTTAAACCCAGCCTTGGGAGGAGAGGAGAGACAGTGTGTGACCCACAGCAAGGTTCAACCACGTGTGTACAGCAGCAGCAGCAGCAGCAGCCTGAACACGCAGGCAGACTGGAGCATGTCAGAGCTGCACACAGCAGCCCCCTGCGTGGACCACCTCATCAGAACCTCTCCAAATCCTCCAAACCGCACCAAATCAAACTACTTATTCACAGTCGCTTCAGTAACACACAGGCCTGTCAACTCCAACCGACCCCCCCTTTTTCCCCCCACGTTGACAGCAGCGACGGAACTTACACATCATAAAGCGTACAGTTAGAGAGAACAATACACGTCTTCCTGTTGGTACTCAACTCTTTCTTTTCCTCTTATTAACGGTGGGAGGTACTGTAGTTGATAATCGCTCTCAACCCGGATTAAAAGCCACGTTATTCTTTAATCAGGGAACGTGTTGCGAATGCGGCACCAGCAGCCTGTGCTGACGGGAAATGTTCACCACCGTGTTGTCAACCCATGCGGACCGGGCTCCCGTTAGCTCAACGCACACATCTGTTCTCTGTGCGTGTCGCGAGCACAGTTCCGGCGGCCCCGTGCCGCGGTGACGGTAAGTACGTGGACGGCTGATCAACACTACTGAGCCGCGCCGGCGTGAGGCACGTTCCAAACGGCGGCTAACAGTAGTTTGCTATTGTTAGCCGTGCTAATCCTGTGCTAGAGGCTAACTGGCGTTAGTTGGCGGCTAACCCAGCTGGCTAACACTGGAAGTCAACTTGTTACTCCGACTAAACAAAAAAAACACGTGGGCGATGACAAATACACAAAGAAACGGCGCTCAGTCGGCCGCGGGAAGCAACACGCTGCCTGGATGCCGAATAAAAGCATTACAGTAGCTTAAAAGCGAACGTAGCCGGAGCGTTTACCTGTGTGTTTTCACTGTGGATGGAAGCAGGGCATAGTTATCAAGCTGCGTGACGCGGTTAACATAACCAGATCAACATCCGGTTAAGTATTTTCAGAATATAACTCCCGTCAGAATTATTCAAAAAGCAAATGTGACTTATATAGCTTCGTTTTTCTCAACGCCTGTCGAAATATGTTTGGTCGTTGTCGTTACACTGGCCACCGTCTTAATCCTGCTTTCCAAGTGTGTGCGCACGATAGCATAGAATCTGAAGATAAATCCATACTTTTAGCCTGAAGGCGCCGCCTTTGTGTTCGCGGCTACATCTCGAGTAGCTTGATTCAGACAAAGTCAAAAGCAAAAGCAAACATACTTGGAGCCCTTTTCCGGGGCGTCAGAGAGGGAGGAAAACAAGTGTCTGTCGATAGCCAGTGTTACAAACAAGTACAGACCCTCTTTGCGTACATCTGAACATGCCTATTAGCCTGCATCTTTAAACACAGTACAATATAGTAAACTAAGGGATAATAAAACATAAGAAAAAACATAATAAAAACATAAAAACATAATAAAACATAAGGGATAATACGATTCAGCTTCCACAGCAGTGTAGAAAAATATTATATTCATCATTTAGAGAATTTAGTCAATTAAACTAACTTAAATATAAATATTAATGCCCTCTGCATACATTTGAGATTCAATTAACACATTTTGACATGAGAGTGTCTATTGTTTGCACAGATGATTAATGTGAGCTATTTGTTTTTCATTTCAAATTTCCAAAGAATGTACGCTATCCACAAGGAGAAGTGAGCCTTTTCTGAGACCACAAGCTCAATTTTCTCTTTAGGCTTTCTGGGTAACTGATATGCACCACAGTTTAGAAAAAGCTGACACATATCCAAAATAAATCAAATGAAGATTCACTTCAGCTTTATGTGATAGAATTCAGCCCAGTGCAGAGGCAAACACCCAAGGTACTGAGTAGTGAGTGTCTCTAGCATACAAAGAAAGTAGATACTCAATGCACACATTTGGCACAAATTAACAAGCAATGAAACAACAACTGCTGCAACAAAACTATAACTGTTGAGACACATGGTTTGTTTTAGTAGAATTTTTCATCATTATTTCAACCAAAGTTTGTGGAGGAATATGTGACTTTTTACACTGCAAGAAAATTAGAATTTCAGGAAATAAGGTGTAGTACGTGATTTTGGAGTAGGGTCCCTCTTAAACAGTGTTGACCAAGGTTTTATGTCATTGGTTGTTGAATCATGGCAATATCTGTGCGAGTAAAAAGGTTCATGAAAACTCTCTCAAGCCAGTTTGTTCCAAATGTTCTGTAAAAGCCACACAATATCAAACCGTAGATCATCTAACCACTTCACAAAGTCAGATGATTGCGGGTTTAAGGGGGCACCTGTGAGATCTTTGCATGTTAACAAGGCCACATCATTATAGGCAATTAGGAGGGAACATACCGTACAGTAGAGCAATGGGGGCAGTGTAGTGTTGTGTACGGCCAGCAGAGGGCGCCCTTGCTGCGCTTCAGTATTAATTTGACAAACTCGTGGGGGAGCGACAACCTGATGGCAGTCGCTCTTTTTCACATTTAATAAATGTTATCAGTGTTCAGATTTGGCCAATCAAATTCCATTAACCAACACGTGGCATGGAAACTAAAGCCTCAAACGAACAAATAGTAAGGGTGAGAACTGGTAAAACTTCTCAAAAGAAAAAAAAAATATTATTGCAAATCAGATTCCCGATTTCGCAATAAGATTTGTTTGAGATTCCACAAAAAAATATGCTAATTGGTAACTCAACACGCGGCCTAACCTGATTTTGGTTGTAATGTGTGCTTCGGCGGTCGTACCCGCTTTGTTGTGCGACCGTAGGTGAGTGAAGTGAACACATTCCAGCAGCTCGTCTCCCGGTGCTGTCGGAGTTTCAACTGGGAGGTCTCCACTCCGCCGGCCAATCAACGCGCGACTGTCTGCGAGGAACCCGCGGCGATTGGCCGACTGCTATAGATTGTCGCCATATCGACAGTCCATTGGCCAGGTAGATTGTCCACAGGCTCGTGACCCCGCCCCCTTACCCTCCCTTCAGTGGGGACGACGTTTTCCATCCACGGCGGAGGGAAGAAAAAAAGCAGGAGCAAGCTAAGAAAACGAGCACCGGATGCAGGTTTGGCACGCTTTGAAGAGGAAACGTGGACTATTTCACCGGGATTAAGTCACGTATTCCGGGAGGAAACAGCGGCGGTCTTCAGTGGTGTTTCTTTTGAGGTACGTGACCCTCTGCTTTTGTTGTGGTCGTGGCTGATAGTTTGACTGAGACCACTGCCTTCCGACACACTGGTGTCGAATGACAAAAAAAAATCATCTTGTTTCTGTCTTTTGCTCTCCCCACGCACGTTTGCCCTTTGGACACTCATGTAGACGGAGCTGAATATTCACGACAAAGAGATAGTTTGTATACTTTATTATTTCTACAATGTCTTTTTTTTTTTTTTCCTTGTTGCATTCAGGGAAATGCACTTTTGTCTTTTTGAGGCTGAAGTTTTGCCTGCCCAGACATTGTTATTGTTGGCACCATGAAATGTGTTGACCCACCTTGTTGGCTTGTGAGGAAAATCTTTCATGAGTGGTCTGCAGCCGGGGTTCCTTTGGTGGGGAACCCCAGTGGTACCTCCCATTAGGTGCTTTCCAGCAGAGGGACATTTCATAGACGATAGAAGTGTTGGTGGAATGACCCTGTTTTCTCAGTATACACACACACTGCAGAAACATAAACCAATCGCGGTTCATCTGAGGTCTGTGGGAGTCTTTGTTGCTCTTGCTCGGGGCTGTGATCTTTGTGAGGAGAACCCTGGAGGAACCCCTGATGTGTGATGCAACCCTTTCTTGGTTCTAATGCAACACGGCCAACCGTCATGTTTTAAACCATAAGTTGTACACGATTGTGCAGGTCAACAAAACGGGCCACCCTGATTTTTTCCATCTCTGTCATCACCGAACCACGGCAAACAAACTCCCATCGCGCCGCCCGTCTCCTTGTTGTCTCATCTGCAGAAATGATGTTAATCCAACAATGAGAAAACTCACAACTGTTTGATTGCGTACACGTTAATGCTTTGTTGTGGAGGAAGCCTCCACAGAAAGTTCTTGTAGCTGTGCCTTTATGTTAAACAAATAGGCCGCATAAACCAAACAACTACAACTACACATAGCGCCACACATAAATCATGCATTCAGAGTGAAGCTGGAAGCCAGCTGCAGTGATTCCCAATGTGCTGAGATGTGGTCTTCTCCGCTTCTTTATCCGGGGGATCAGGCCTCAGGTTGACCCACTTACCTGTGTGCTCACATCCCCAAGAAAGGATTTCGTCTTCAATATTAGGAAAAAAAACACTTGTAGCTGTCTCTAAAGTAATTTATACGAATATTTACATAGTAATACTTTGATTTATTTGCAAAACTTCAGTTGGGTTCCCTTTTTAAAATATTTTCTGACATGTGCAGAAGAGATGGATAGACTGGAAAGCGTTGAACTAATCATCGGGTGTCAAATCAGCTGAATATGAAATTGTGACATGGTGAACGATACATTTTTAATGGTGATGGTTTAAGAGTAACAACTCCTGAAATGAGGGAAGTCGAGATGGGGAGTTTCTCTCAACACGTGTCATTTATTTTACTACAGACAGCTAACCAGCTCAAGCCGGCGCCGTGCTCAACCATAACAAGCAGGGAGCTCGGCTTACCTTGAGAGCATCTCCTCTTAAAGCGACGACGTCCATCTCGACTCGCAATATAAGATACCGATGAGGGCGATGCTATGCGTAGAATCTGTGGGAAAAGTCGTTCCTGTCATCGTTGTGTTTTGTTTGGCTGTATTGTATTAAATGAGGCAAGCAATGAAGCCAACTGCACATGGAGATGCTTGGAGGAAAAAAAAAATTCTTTAGAAGCAGTTGTGCCAATTTCTGTCAGACTGAAGATGGTTTACTTTGAACTTACTTATCCTTTTTGGGAGAGTTAAGTATCTGCTCTGTAGTTAGTAGTTGACCCCTTCAGAAGCATTTTATTTAGATATTTTAAATGTGAAGTGTTTCACCTATGACGCCCCCCCGATACATTATGACCATCTGTGTCCCATTATACTGTCATTGTAATTACATTCTAGGCCACAGCATTCAGCCTCTATCTCAAACCACAGTCCTTTATCAGGTCATTACATTTCCAAGATATTTTATTTTTCCAACCTGAAGACCTTGTGTGCTCTCTCACACATGCAGACTCACACACGCACGCTAGACAGACATGAAGACGGCAGACGGCATGTGATGCTTTCGCCATCAAAAGCTCTGTTTCCATGACAACCACACACATGAAGTCACTCCTCTGCCTGCAGCATGTGTGGCGTGCTCTCATCATTTTTGATTATGTTTATATCGGAGACTTTTCTAGGTAGTTTTTGTTCAGCGGGTGTCCACTGTAGACTGTCAACTGGAAATGTGGAAATTATTTTGGAGATAAGCTTTGCAGATCTTTCGTGATTTGATCTTGAGACTTCTTTCCCTGGAGCTGCCTTAGGTATTCTCTCTTCAGCTGAGGAAAAGTGACATTTGTGGACACTTGCGGGGTGTGAACCATCTAGCTACCACATACAGGTACAGGCAGGCTGCGTGTACACACACACACACACACACACACACACGGTTCCGGCTGTGTTTGCATGTTGCTCGGCTAATCACTCTGCCAAGTATCGCTGAAGAACGACAAAGCCGGGTTGAAGTGGATGAATGCTGTTGAGGGGGCGTGCCAATGATGTTTCATTCATGTGGCTGCCATGAAACCAGAGGAAAACAAACAGGCGAGGGTTAAGACGAGAGGTTAGGTACACACACCGGGCCTTATTGAAAGCCAAGGAGGTGACAACATCTGGGAACTCGTGGCAACTAGGGCACGGGGTTAAATTGTCACGCAATTTACAAAAAAAGGGAAAAAGACCCAGGGCTCAGTTGTTTATAACCAAATTACAATGTGCGACGTAACCACAGCGCAGCATATGTCATTTTCATCCTCGTGCACACTCTGCACAGCTGCTACCCTTCCCAACCATATTGTTGGGGAACTTTACATAGAGTTTCTTTGCTTTTACAAAGCAGGTACATGTTCCAGAGGAATACTTGGAGAGCAGGGTACCGCCCAAACCCAGCATTAAGTGTTTGATGAAAGCAATAAATCCCGCAACGTAAGGGGCTTTTAATGACAGCCCCTCACTGTTAAATCACGGCCCTTTCCCGGTTTATTGTTTCCATCGGCAGTGGTTTTCCAAACAGCCCAGACCGTGGGTCACGTTGTTTCACAGTGCCGCGAAGCCACATCACAAGAGTTAAGTGCTGCTCGAGAGGCTTTTCCACAATGCAAAGTATAGTGTTGTGAGGCTGCATCACTGCTGAGGGTCCAAATATGCAGCGCGTCTCCGTCCAGCGGAGCCTTTGTTTCTCCGTCTTCCTGTGCGGGATATCAACATCCTGTTATTTGTCTCCCCACCCTCTGGAAATCTGGACAAACATTTTCTGCGACACACGTTTTCATCTGCACACCTCTGTAAAAACACCTATGGATATTCAATATATGCATAATCACTGTGTTTTCCCTAAGAGCTGGCTGAGTTTTGCACACCTCAGCAGCCGGGTGGGAGAAAAAAAATCGATTCTTGGAAGCATCCTGGACAGTTCTGAATTGATTAAATAATTCAAACCATCAATTATCAAAAACTGACATAATTTGAAACAGATGGAACAAAAAGGAACTCGCCTGGACAAATAACTTGTTTCCGAAAGATGTGGATATCATAATTACATTTGACAAACCAGATTCAGTGTCCATGTCAGGAGGCTTTTGAAATGATGAAAATAATAGAAGTAATGAGATAGGAAAGAGAGGGGGGAAGCATGAGGTGTAGAATAACATTACAACAGTAACAGAGAGGCAGTTTTTCAGATTAAATACATAAGCTACAAAGCAAATGTTAAAATAATGCTGCTACCTTTAGTTCCTTATACTGTATTGTAATTCTGCATCTTGCATTTCTTCCATTGGTGTAATAAAAGGTAATGCAAATACACTCATCAATTACAAATGCACCAATTAGAAAAAAAAACTAGTAGTCAGTGGTCACTTCTATGAGGAGAAAAAATGATGCACAGATAATAGTTTCATAATTAAACCGTAGCGTCTTGAATCGCGAGCGGCCCAAAGACTCCCGCCCCTACTTGGCAGAAGAATGCGGCCGTATTTGTTCTGCTGCAGTTGGTATGTATCTGACAACCTGTGTGCCAGTGTACCGTCAGTCAGGCTGCTCAAACACATTCCAGCCCCCCGATGCTGTTTACATTCCTCTCAGCATCTCTTTTCTCCCCAGACCTCTTTGTCTTTTTCGACGTTCTCACTTCGCATGGGAAACTGCCTGTTTCAAAAATATGCGCAGCTTTGTATTGTTTTTGTAAAAAGTCAATCCGAGCCTCGGTGGGACCAAACAGGCTCCTTGTTAGCGTGACTTATGGTTGTCGATGAGGTATGCAACACTTCCTGTTGATGCTGCAACTTACTCGAAGTGCGTGTATAAGAGACTTACCCTCATTTGTACACACTTGTGGGGTTTGAGAGGTTTTTTGGGGGGCGTGGCCTATATCACAAAGTTATTTGTGGAATCGTCTTCTTTTTCTTCATTGCAGAGCTGCATGCAACTCTTTGCTGCCATCTCTCCCAGACACTTATTGTGCAAACCCACAGTGTTAAAGCTGAGTAGGTGCACGCGACACCCATGCACAATGTATTTTATGCGCCGTAGGTACAAATGCGACCACAATCTGGTAAGTATTTGGTCAGTCGTTGACGGCGGGCAGTTTGAAGTTACTCAAACTCAATGTGTCTCCGTGCGAGTTGGAGAATGTGTGTGTGTGTGTGTGTGTCTATGTTTAGCTGTGTTTGTTTAAGACTTTGTAATTATGGCTGGCAGCAGTTTGATTTCGAGCGAGCAGTGGATGGCCTTTGGTCCGCCAAAGTTTTTTTTTTTCACACATTTAACCCAAAAGAGTATTGAT
>CAESWR010000592.1:102641-115222 GCA_903171835.1 Mullus surmuletus | reverse complement strand
CAATTACAAATGCACCAATTAGAAAAAAAAACTAGTAGTCAGTGGTCACTTCTATGAGGAGAAAAAATGATGCACGGATAATAGTTTCATAATTAAACCGTAGCGTCTTGAATCGCGAGCGGCCTAAAGACTCCCGCCCCTACTTGGCAGAAGAATGCGGCCGTATTTGTTCTGCTGCAGTTGGTATGTATCTGACAACCTGTGTGCCAGTGTACCGTCAGTCAGGCTGCTCAAACACATTCCAGCCCCCCGATGCTGTTTACATTCCTCTCAGCATCTCTTTTCTCCCCAAACCTCTTTGTCTTTTTCGACGTTCTCACTTCGCATGGGAAACTGCCTGTTTCAAAAATATGCGCAGCTTTGTATTGTTTTTGTAAAAAGTCAATCCGAACCTCGGTGGGACCAAACAGGCTCCTTGTTAGCGTGACTTATGGTTGTCGATGAGGTATGCAACACTTCCTGTTGATGCTGCAACTTACTCGAAGTGCGTGTATAAGAGACTTACCCTGATTTGTACACACTTGAGGGGTTTGAGAGGTTTTTTGGGGGGCGTGGCCTATATCACAAAGTAATTTGTGGAACCGTCTTCTTTTTCTTCATTGCAGAGCTGCATGCAACTCTTTGCTGCCATCTCTCCCAGACACTTATTGTGCAAACCCACAGCGTTAAAACCGAGTAGGTGCACGCGACACCCATGCACAATGTATTTTATGTGCCGTAGGTACAAATGCGACCAGAATCTGGCAAGTATTTGGTCAGTCGTTGACGGCGGGCAGTTTGAAGTTGCTCAAACTCAGTGTGTCTCCGTGCGAGTTGGAGAATGTGTGTGTGTGTGTGTCTATGTTTAGCTGTGTTTGTTTAAGACTTTGTAATTATGGCTGGCAGCAGTTTGAATTCGAGCGAGCAGTGGATGGCCTTTGGTCCGCCAAAGTTTTTTTTTTCACACATTTAACCCAAAAGAGTATTGATTTGATATATTTTATGCATTTAAATGTAGTGTGTATTCAAGAGATTGCTTTGTGTTTTTATTCACCGTTTTGTGCAATAAGTGTGCATTTGTTGATTCAATTTCTGTGATATTTTTTTTGGGTCAGTTGACCTTGCCGAGGAGTGTTAACCTCTGAACATACATTGTTTTTCCAGGCCTTAGCTAGAGGAAAACCCACAACACACACACACACACACACACACACACACTTTTGAAAAGACACGCAACCTTCCTGTCGGTGGAAACACTGGATGACGTCGTTGGCTACTTCTGGTGGCCCCTGTGTGATCTGTCTTCCAGATGTGGCCAATAGCTGCCTGAGATGCCCGAGCTGGGCGGGGTCGTCTTTGACAGATATGTAAATCCCGGGTTTTATCACAGTGGACTTGTAAATCCGCTCCCTGAACCAACGGGCCGATCTGCAGTCAATATATAATGTTATCCAATAAATTTCACACACATAGTTGTATTTCTAGGAACTAGCAGATGTCGGCGTGCGCAACTTCTCAACTCATGAAAAATGCACACAAGTCAAATTAAATCAGTGCGGACTGCGGAGTAAGGCTGACTAAGATTTTGCTGTGTACTCGCACCATGTCAGTGCTGCGTACTTCAAAGCTGCCTGTGTACTTCAAAGCACCCTGGCATATTGTGCACACTACATGCAACTTGTCTGATTGCATCACTCAATTCTAAAGTGCTGTCAAACCTGTGAATCATATTCATTCAGGAGGATTTAAATCTATCGTGTTAATCCAGCAAAATCTGGAGGCCCCTTGACGGGACATTCAAAGACGACACAGATGGTGATATTTCTGGACTATTTATTGAGACACAATCCAATTGCCATTTGCCTCAACTATTTAATAATATTTGGCGCCAGCATGACCATCTTGCTGGGGGAAATTAGCCTGTAAAACTGGTCTGCTTCCCTTTACGGTCTCTACACATCTTTATGTGTCTACGCATACACGGGCTCAGTGGGCATATATATATATATATATATATATATAATAAGATGAACAGCCAAACATCTCATATTTTACTCAAGTATTACATGTAGCACTTGGCGCTGGGAATATTTATATTTTTCATTTTTTCCGGGGGAACTTCTCATGCAACACTCCCACTCCTCTTTCGTGTGGTCACAGACAGATTTACTGGGGTTTAATCGCCCCTGCTGGCACTCAGACAACACCAAGACCATATGCTTCCTCGGGGTATCTGCCTCAGAAATCACAGATGTCAGACAAAGGCCTTATCAGCGTGCCTCATCTATTTTTTTTCCTCTATAAACTCAATAGTCTTTCTTTTCTTCTCAATCTAGATGGATTTAACTAGTGATTTACTTTTTTGCGTGGGTAAACCCAGAGCTGTATTCTTGTGCAATTCAACTAATTTGAAAGATTAAAATATTTAATCCAGATATATAGGTTCTAATATTTTCTTAGTTTCATTGGGTTTTTTTTAATTGAAACATAACATGTGGTTCTTTCGTTGCTAAAGCAATGTATTATGACGCAGTTAACCATATTTTTCAGTTTAGTCATTAACAAGTCCTCCAGCAGGCGAGGAGGTCTTTGATTTTGAATGATTTTGGTTTGGGGTGGGGGCACATGTCTACCTTTCTTTCCCAGTGGTGGTCTCTGCAGTGGACTTCGATGTCTCAGCTTCTCCATGTGTGGTTACAGGGCCAACTCGAGAGTACTAGGGCGGCAGGTGAGCCGGAGGAGGCAGAGTTAGTGAGAAGAATGTTCTGTGAGTGTACAGACTCCATCATCTAAACATCTGAGAGTGCATCAGAAATATCTGAATTTGTGAAAAAACTCACAGTCGGGTCATGTGGTCACCAAAGGGAGATGGTAGAAAATGGAGTCAATAGGGGTGCAGTGGAGATTATCTGCTCAAATGATCATGTAGTGTGAGGGCTTTACAGGCAAAATCTCAATGTTATTGACCAGATGGCTTCCCAAGTCTCTGGAATCACCCATGAAACCAGTTAATAAAAAAGTGTTATCCATATAACAATAAGTGGTGTGTTGATCTCCTGCGTGTTAAAAATGATTTGTAAATCCCCTGGTTGTGCACCAGCCATTGTTCAACATCTACTGGAAACATTTGTTGTGGTTTATGTCATATTTGCTCCTTTCTAAATAACAAGAAGTATTAATGCATCGAGCCTGCAAGTTTGAATGCTCGGCTCATGCCTTTTATAATGAGCTAAACATTCTTTCTGGGTGTATCGAGCTCCTATTGTGTGACGCTTTTGCAGCTGCACAAAATAAATACTCTTGAGTGATGCTCCCCGGGCCCATGTGTGCCAGTATGACTAGTATTATTTATAGGTGGATATTTACACCAAAATAGGCTCTTACTATAGCATCCAAGGAGCTTCTGATTTCAGCACAGCTGTAAGGAGGTGAGACTGGAGGGAGTCAGACATGCAATGTCAATAGCTTCACTCTGATGTACAGCTCAGGCGTGACCTTTAAGCTTCATCTGTCAAACAATTAATTAACCTTAAAGCGGTGTGTAATTAAAGACTCTTCGGAGGGCACTTACACACTCAGCGTGACAGCATGGTTTATGTGTTTACAGGCACACCGCCGCGGCTGGAGGCGAGAATAATTGACCCATACTCTATCTCTTGTATTTGTAAGATTTTATTGTGTCTACGTGCAGTGGAACCTCAACTAACCATCAAACCATGTTTCTTTCTTTATGCTTTTTGATCCACATTCTAATTTGTGACATTGGCGTTCGTTTTCCACAACAATCAATGTTCTACAATCTATGCTCAATTATGCCACCTTTCCACTGACCGTATCGGCTCTACTCTACTCTAATCGCATTTGTGTGCGTTTCCACTGAGAAACCTGGTACCTGGTGCTGCTTTTTCAGGAACCTACTTCTTCGGGGTTCCAAAAAAAGCAAAAGCACATTGCCGGCACTGATTGGCGTAGAGACTCGGCACAGCGTCAGCACGTCACCAACGGTAGCCACGCACGGAGTAAACAGAGCAGCGCTATTCTTCTATTTTATTCTTGTCCTTTGTTATAATGACAGCGAAAAAGGACACGCTGTGGTCTTTTGAGGATGTACAAACCTTCCTCATGCTGCTAGCTGGCGGAAATGCAATGGCATACAGAAAGAGCAGACGTCTGCTGCCGCATTTTCTTGGAAAATGCTAGTACACTCGCTCATAACGAGCTACAATCAGACCTCCGTGCAGTGCCGTGAAAAGTTAAAGAAAAAAACCCCAAAAAGCACAAGGACCACAACAGCCACTGAACTGAGCCGCTGAACTGATGTCACGGGAGTGTCGCACGCCATAATGTTTTTGCAGTGGAAACACTCCCCAAAAAAGTACTGGCTCCCAAACGCCAGTAGAGTCCAGTCAACTAGAGCCGATACCGTCAGTGGAAATGCGGCATTAGTCAGATACTATGTTTTGATCATTTGTTGGTGATAATGCATACACATGCATAACATCAATCATTATCTCTCCTCCACGTGGTTGAAGGAGTAGGGATGGGAACATTTCACATCTGAACCGATACGGTACCGATACTCAGTACCTGCAAACCGATACTGGTATTTTTCAGTACCTGTTTTCGGTACTTCTAATTAAAATGATTTTGTATATTAGAAAAAATAGTCAAATTTTGAACATTTATTTTGTGTGTGGAAGAACTTGACAAAAATGTGTGTGAGAAAGTAAGTAACTTAAAAATAAATAGGTTATAATAAAAATAAATCACTGTATACTGTACTTTTCTACATTAGAACCTATAACAAACAAACAAGCCCAGCGTTTCCTCCCTTCAGTCCTTTTTCTGTAAATCAGCCACAAAAAATGTCCTGGGAGGAGGAGCTAAGGTCCAGCGATGGTCCTGTATCGGTACCGGCACCGATCCCCGGCTCGTCTCTGCTTCCTCGGGCTGTGAGTGTGCGGACTCGTCACCACGGAGGACGATGTGACGGACATCCAGGCGTTCGATCACATGTCAGAGGGTCTCTGCATGGAGAAACGCTGCCTCCTTATTAGTGTTTAGCAGACGCGTGTTGATAGCCGCAGTCTTTGTTTACTTCAGCAATTCGATGATCAAATGCCGTCACCGCGGCCGCATGCAAGACGAGACGTGAAGGTGTGTTCAAGTGTAAAAAAAGCGGGCGTTTAGGCACCAAAACGCGGTACCGATTGACGACACGTGAATCGATTCTCGGTACTTCAAGCCCAATTCGGTCGGTACCAAAAAAGTACTGAATTTCGGTACCCATCCCTATGAAGGAGTGAAGTCTATTACTGCTTTCACATGCATCCTCTTCATTTTTTGAAGTGCAGGTCACAGCATAAGTTGTGATAAGTTGGCTTGGCCGTTAGCTCGTCTGATTGATTTGTTCACATTGCCGGTAAGATGCCCATCAGGAGGCTCTCTCACGATCCCTTGTACCAGCTCAGTTGCCCACTGAGATTTGTGTTTCTCAGACCGTGAACTCTGCTTCCTTGTCTTGGAATCTTGGAAAAGGATCAAAGTAAGACAACCTTCTGGTCATCTAAGGCTACCCGGTTGGTATTAGGACCCCCCACCGAGATTCATAGCTCTAATCCCAGGTCCACGTTTAGCCATTGGTCTCATCCATAACCACATCAGTTTTGGCCAGAGGGTATCGATTACCTTCAACAAGGAACTTGTGATCTCAATCAGCTGTCATTTGCTCTAAGCAGGCCGTCTCATTTCGAAAAGACACAGTGACCCTGCTGTGGTTGCTAACAGTCGCCTGTTTATTCACTGCGAACCCGTCGTACATCTCACACTCATCAAGATTAACATTCCTCTAGAGTCATGTCATGCCACCTGATCGTGGTCAGTAACGCTGTTTGCCCTGATTTGCGTTGGGGGGGGGGGGGGAATGCAGTTGACTGTAGCTTAATAAGAGCTCAGCTGCCTGCTGCTGATGAGTAGTGAAAACAGAATAGTGAAGCCAGGAGCTATAAAACCCCCCAAAATGGGTTGATGGATGGCGAAATATTCCATAGAGCTGTAGGGGACTAAAGGGTTTTCGTGATAACTTGCTGAGCATCCAATTCATCACCAGCTTTTGTATTCTAGGTTATCATTAGACCTGTAGGTGTGTTTTTAATCTTAAATCTTTGTCAGAAAAGCAAGACGAGTGCAGCTAAACTGAGATTACACTCCTATCGATAATCACCGTGGCAGCCAATGTAGACAATGCCATCTTTTATTACAAATGTAGAACCTGCTCTGTCTTTAATCTCCGTATGTTCTGCTTTGCTTCCACGTTTCCTTTCAACTCTGTCTCTGAATTTCATCATCCTCCATGTCTGCCTAGGGAGCAACGGCCTCCCATCTGTTTACCTAATTGTATACATTATGCAGACCCATCTACTCATTTTCGGGAGAGAATCTTTTAAGACGCTGTACTCTGAAAACATTTTTTAACTGTGTTTTATCACTGCTGAAGGCTTGTTAAGAATGCTTAGATGACTTCTAACATCGAAGAGAGTGAAAAACTGTTACGTTTGATGGTGTGCAGCAAAAATCATATATATTATAAATCATATTGTGCAAGATTCTGTGATGATCATTATCACAATAACTTTAACTGGAGAATGTGAGCGATCCACCAAAGTGAACCATCTGTTCCATCGCTAACACCATGAGTTCCAGACTGAGGTGTTTTGTGTGAAATTGATTACAGTTCACATATACTCTAAGCAGTCGTTGCGAATCTGCTCTCACGGAGATCAGTGAATCACATTTTGACAGATTCATAATTTGCTGTTAGCTCTAATTTATTTACAAAGGACTCCACAGCTCCATTCTAGAGTCGGTATTGTTTCCCCATTTTGACTTTTTCAGTTGCCCCACCAGAGAAGGTTCCTAAGCTACTAGTGCCCTCTAATTGTGACCTCATCACCTATGCCACCAGAGCAGGAATCCACTCAGTGTCTGCAAGTAATAATCAGCCCCTTTCTGAGCATCCACGTTTGGAACAGGCACTGAACTCAAATCAAATCCTGAAAGCGTTGTGCGCCACTCTGAATGGTTCTTTGGCAGAGTGTTTTCAATGGACTAGTGGGTTTAGCACCACCTTTTAAGGGACCCTGACCTCTACACTTGGCGTCCCAGCAGTCAGGATCCAATAAGCTGGACCTGTAAAGATTATTATTTTTGGGACCGTGCACATCTTGTGACAGTGGAAGGGTGAATAATTGCATTGAGCTGAGCTAAAGATTTACCATTTGGTGAAACGGCAACTCCAGTTTTGTCCATTGTGACCTTACTCACAGCCTTAGAGGTTTGTTTGAAATTTCTAACCTTCATTTTACCCACAGATGACTTGAAAAAAAAAACCCACAACCACATCCGAGCAGTCTAACCCAGTTACTGTGTGTCACTTATCCAGAGATAATTTCTCTTGGATCAGTTCTCAGATGTTCTGAGCATTTGAGATGGATGCTGGCAGTGATAGCAAGTGTGAGAGAGGTGCCCCCCCTCCAACATTGCTTCCATTCATCTTGCTCCTCTACCTTGTCAGTCCTGTTGAATAAATGATGGCAATGTTATACTGCAGCATCAGACTGTGCTGGGCTGGACAGTGACACACTGATACCTTCCAGTCACAAGGACAACACAAGCGTGAACGCACACATATGCGCACTTGGATTGTGAAGACAGCACTCAGACAGCTTTTCAGTTTTGGCACTGTCCTTGAAGCACCGGCTCACACGCTCACTCAGGTTGCTGTCATTCACTCTTGAGTTTGTAGCATTAGTAAGCTGACCTTGCGTGAAACCGCTGGCTGTTAGCCTGGCCTCTGTGCTCCGTGCATGTTTGAGTTTGCATGTGTTTCTATTGGCATGGTGGGGCGTATGCTGTGTGGAACAAGTGTGTGTGTGTGTGTGTGTCTGTGTGTGTGTGTGTGTGTCTGTGTGTGTGTGTGTCAGAGAGAGAGCAGGAGACTCATGGTTCAGGAATGTACTGTATAATTTGCTACAGTGGAGCCTCCTGCTGCAATAACACCTGAGGACCCCAGGGAGACGAAGTTATCTTGTTTGATATTTTTGCACAGATTTGTGAGACATTTTCACAATTTGACTCATAAAGCGACACAGTAGAGTTGTCATTCTTCTATATCCCAATTTCAGTTTAATTACTAGTACATCCTGCACTTCAGGGTTTCCAGCAGACAACTTCCGAGCAGATCAGCTTGAAATGAGCTGCTAGAAATATCACTGTTTCCCATTCTTAGGCTATACTTGGTGGCTAACCCAGATAACAAATTGGCATGGTAGATAAAATCTGAATTTCCTTTTTTTCAAAGAGCATTTAGAGTTAATTTTTTATCAAGTGGGAACTTATTTATTTTGTGAATAGAAAATACTTCTTTCAATTGGTTACTCCTTTGCAAAAATAAAATTATTAGTCTGTCTGTCTGTCTGTCACAACGTTCTATATCTGTGGGGAAACAGTAAGCCAGTTATGGGAACTCACCACTCTGCTACATTCACCTTCACATGGTCAGAGCTGACTTCATACTCAATGTTTCTTAAATAGTTGTGTGTGTGTGTGCGTGCGTGCGTGCGTGCATGCGTGTAGCTCCATGCCGTATCACGTTTTTTTAATTATTTAGCTAGTCCCATGATGAAGCAGTTTTCCATTACCCCAACTTCGCCTCCATCCTCAGTTGATGGGGCTAATAACGGCGGTCTTATCAGCCTCAGTGGCTCTGTCCATGACCGTGTCTACTTCCGATTTTTTGTCTACTACAATTATTTTGTCAGAAAAAACAAGGTCAAGAAAACCAGTGATCAGCTGACACCAAGGACCCTCTATGCATGAAAAGGTTTAGAAAAACTGCTTGCTATCTTTTGTTATCTTTGGTGCACTTGTCTCTTCTCAGATTTATCAGAACTTTTCCATTTAATTGCCTAATTTGATGAGGTTGCTTACACTGCAGACTAGCCAGCTATGCAGATTTTTTCCTGCAAAAAAGCCCTGTTATTTCAGTTGGCAGAAAAAATGGGAACAATTTCTGGCTTTGCTTTGATGTTTAGAAATCACCCACTGGCTCTGTTTCAAGAAGTCTGATGTGGAAAGGGAAACAAAGCTACCATGATTGGTCTTGCATTAGAGCCACAGAATTGTACTGTCAGCCACTTAATGTGTCAAGTGTACCATGTCTACTCTACGCTTTCTGTTAAAGGAATTTCAATACAGTCATCCAGTTTAGTATAGGTCTTATTACTTTAGGATCAAGTTTGAGATATTTGTGAATTAATTGGGGGAACAGTAAAGAAGACTCAATCACGTGGAGATATTTGTATAAACCAGGTCTTTGTTTGAGCTCGACTCACATATGCCACACATGTTTCTCTGGATCAAGCTTCAATTGAAACAGTGGACTTAACTGATCATTATCAATGCTGGCTTGAGCGAAAATCTAGCTGTGACCCATTAGTCCTCTGATGAAAAGAGCATTTAGCTATAGAAAATTACATTTTTTCATTTTCTGTGAAATTTTCTACAAACTATTGCAGAGTTTCCACATTTTAATCAAACAAAATATCAATTAACTATTTTGCACTGTCTCCAGGCGGGCCGCCACTCCTTTTTTGCACGTTGATGCAGATTTTTATCACCAGGATAGGGCGCTTTCAAGCTTCCAGCAGTCGCGGGTCTGAGACACTGTGAGGGTTGCGTGCCTGTGTTTTTCTCTGTCGTACGTCATCAGACTGAACAATCGATCGCGGAAGTAAACAAAGGCCACGGCTATCAACACGCGTCTGCTAAATACTAATAAGGAGGCAGCGTTTCTCCATGCAGTGACCCTCTGACATGTTGTCCAAACGCTTGGATGTCCGTCACATCATCCTCCATGGTGGCGCGGCGGCGCCTGCATGTCTGACGGAGCGTCCGCACACTCACAGCCCAGGGAAACACCGCCAGCCAGCCGGACCACAGACGCTTAAGACACCGCTTTCTGCCGACACAGAGCAGAGACGAGCCATGAATCGGTGCCGGTACCGGTTGCGGACCATCGCTGGACCTTAGCTCCTCCTCCGAGGACACTTTTTGTGGCTGATTTACCGAAAAAGGACTGAACGGAGGAAACATTGCAATAGTGTGGTCTTTGAACTTGGTATCGGTTCTTGGTATCGGCGAACTTTAACGAGTACAAGTACAAGTATATTAGACCAGTATCGGCCTGATACCCGATACCAGTATCGGTATCTGTGCATACCTACTTTTATATATTTTTTATTTCGCCCCTCTTTTGTATACACATTGTTTTGCCATTCAAGGCAAATACTTCTGTGTATAAATATTACAGAGTGATGTTAACAACTGTCAAAGAGTCCCAGCAGAGAGTGGGCAGCGCTGCGTGCGGTGGCCTTGATCTCGGCAGTGGAAGCCGTGAAACCCAATGGGTGGGGATTGTGGCACAAATAGATTTCATATATGTGTCAAGCGCCACACTCGGCTGCTGTGAAACCTTTCATCTCCCTGAAATCAACTCAGACAGTAGTCGAGTTTATCTTGTAACAATTACCATAATGATCCTCAGTTTCACACAGCAGGATTTCATTATAGTTTGCTTATATTACCCCCACAGTGCACCACTCCAGTCCATAGAAAGAATTCTCACTTGTATCATTACAGTGTCACATCAGTGGGGTTTATCCAGAGCTGCCGTACTGAAACCAGCCAGTGGTTGCCTTTTAGTAAGCGCTTGTTTGGTTTTGATCAGACCAAATACAGTAGCTGGTTCAATCCAAAACTGCTGCCCAGCGGAAAACCAAAATAGGTGTGTCCAGTGGAGTTGGTACACTGCAGCGGAAAGGCAGCAATTGTCCCTCACTGCGTGGTTGAACCATATACATCCAGCCAACCATGCTGAGCCAGAGGAAAAACCGCCAGAGCTGCTTCTTATTTAGAGTAACAAGCACCCTCGCTGACTGACTGCAGCAGCGAGCGCACACACACTTGCACACAGTTTGGCGAGCACTGGGCGAAATCCTTTGTAGTGCCACACTCCCATAAAGCAGAAGACGGCGGTGCAAAGCCCTACCATTGCCCATTGTGTGTTTTCATCTCAGCCATCAACTCTGTCCCTGTCCTGGGTGTTGTTCATCCAACAATATAAGGAGTCGCACTGACATGGGGAATAAATAGTGTATTTTAGGACCAGGCCATAATGAGACAAGACATTGAATTTTCAAAATGGGGCCTGTTGATTTGATTAATGCTGAACACACACACAAGCCTTCTGGTTGAACATTAGTCAGCATGGGGTGTATAGCATATGGTCAGTGAGGACAGATGTTCTGTCAAAGAGTTTATTACCCCCCCACCACCTCCTCCCGCCCCCCTGGCCTGTCTGCCTACTTTATGGGCCCTGTGATGACAGAGGGTGGGGTTCAGATGGAGGTTTGGTAAAGACAGGGAAGAAAGAGCCAAAGTGAGTGACAAAATAGCAGAGGCAGGAAAAGCAACATGGGGCAAATAGCAGAAAAGGATACAAAAAAACGTCAACCTTGAGTTTGGACTGCAAGCAAATGCATTGTGTTGGGATTCATCTCCAGATAAAGCCACTGTTGTCGAGGTACGAATGACTTTCAATCTAACCATAGCATCACATGGAGCTATATTTAACTTTGATCTTTTGTACCCTGAGAAAGTCTGCAAAACAAAGTTTTGCTTCAGTTGATTAAATGTTAAATTAAATGTTGATGTGTAAGTGCTATAGAACAATGACACCCTTCTCCACCCTTCTGGTCCTTCTGTCACCATGCAGTGGTGTCTGCCATCGAGAGGTTAAATGTCCTGCCATGGTTGTTAAAAATATAAACGGAAACGCTGGACCGATCTTCGAGTCTTTTTTGAGCTGTATCCTAATGTATTCTGTCACTTTAAGGAGATATTTTGAAGGGGACAGAAGCTGCTGTTTCTCTTTGTTTCTGCATATTTTTGAATCTATTTACCAGAAATTGTGTGTTAATGATGGTGATAGTAGATGTTAATAGTCGATGAAGTCTACTCTCCTCGGGACTCCTAACCTTTATGGCCTCACACTTTATAGTGTGCAGCAGGGATCCCTCAAGTGTAAGTTTAATACATCCACTTTGATTTATAACTGTTAGACCCATTCTAGTTTAGGGGGTACCTCCTGTTCCTGAATGATATAAGCCTCGGCTGAATTGTTGGAGATGCAAGGATTTTCGGACCTCAGTCGGTTGGGTTGCAGTAGACCATTTGGGACAGACCATTGACCTTTGATATCGTGTTCAGATAAAGATGGGAGATGCATATTGCCGAACTGGCCCCCTCATTCTGAATGAAAACAAGAGTGCTGGAACTGACTTAATTTTAAGTGTCAGAATAGGTTAAAAAAATCAGAACTCTTCACAACAATAAATGTGTTGTTCTAGGGTGATGAAAGTGTGAATTCCAATGCAAGTTAGCACAAGCTAACATTGAATGACACATTGGTACTCAGTCTTGTCAGCTAAATATTCACTCTCCATTTCCCCTTGTTTCATCTGTTGTCCTGATGGTTGAGACGC
>CAESWR010000592.1:64835-80649 GCA_903171835.1 Mullus surmuletus | reverse complement strand
GTGTGTGTGTCTTGCCTGTCACTCAGGTTAGCTCTCACAACTCTATCAGCTCGCCACACTCCTCGGCTCCCCGCTCTCTGCCTTTCCCTCTGCATTCTCCCCCGTTTTTGTCCACGTCGTCCCTCCTGCACCCGGGCAGCCAATCACAGAGCTCCCAGTTGCAGGTTACCGTAGTAACAGGGAGCTCTCTCTCATCATGCCGCTGTATGGCAAAGTGACAGGCGTGTTGGCATAGTAACGGCTTCAGGGGCTGACAAAAAAAAAAAAATATGCGCATACGTACTGGCAGAGGGTGTAGCTTAAAGCTTTGCTTCATTCTGATTGTTTTTTAGTTCATTCACTACCAGTGTCTGCGTGTGAGTGTGTGTGTGTTTGAGGCTCTTGCCGTTGCTTTATTATAATGAGCGTCAAAAGGCTCCTTGCTCGCGCTTATGGATGGCCACATTCTCACGACATGTGCCACTACCACAGTCTGAGCCAGGGGTGCTGTCAGGAGACGCCTGTGCTGGCATCCAAACCTCAAACTGGGAAATGAGGGAAGGGACTTGGCAGGAATCATCATAGTTAACACCATCTCATTTATCTTTATTTTCTCATGTGTTTGTTTTATATTTATCCCTGGAAATGTCAACGTATTGGAGCGTATTTGTTGATTTTCATGGCTGCGATCCTCCGGCAGCACAAAGGAGTTCGAGCAGAGCGTCCCCGTGGTCGCGAATCTTGGGTCCTGAGGAGGTCGACAGCACTGAGGCCCCCTACACTGACCTCAGTTCAGATGTGGGAGTCGCTGCAGTCGATAAAATGCATTTCCAAAATTAGAAACCCAGTTGAAATTGATTGCTCTTTTTTTTCCCCACTGATTTATTTTGTCGTGTGAAGCGTTTTGCCTTGACAACATTGACTGTGGTGATTGGAAGTGAACAGGGACGACATCATCCATCGTTGGTGTGGGTCTGAGAGCCCGACCCCAACCACATATACACACACACACACACACACACACAAGCAAGATTACATGAAAACTACCAGAACAATTTCAGTCAAATCTGGTGAAAGAATAATTAATTCATTTTCGTTCAATTTACTACTTCATTTGAGGTCACCTTGAAACACGCCAGTGTTATCTGGACATCCAGGCAAGCGGGATCAGCAACTCCAAGCACTGAAATATACTTTTCACAAATATGAAGACGTGCTCTCATCATCCAAACAATGAATAAAATTGAATGGCCAAATGTCTGTTTGAAAAGAGACAAAGCTTTTGCTTGAAGGAAATCAATATCGCTTTTCCTGCCTGTTAGGAATGCGTGTGCTTCAGGTGAAACAGGATAATTTTTTTATTTATCTGGCACTGACTGAGTTATCTTGTTCCTCAGTGTTTTTATTTATTTTTAGATTGCAGGTAGATATATCCAGTAATGCGTCGGATTAGGCTGTTTTTTCATGAAATGTTTTTCAGTGGGATTACCAGTGTTGATTTGTACAGTGGAATCTCTTTTTTAATTGTAATGTGATGATTTCATTTGATTTTCTTCCTCTGTCTCAACTCTTTCGCTCTATCAGACTACGACGGCAGCAGCAGAACCCGGGTCTGTTTGGGAAGATGCGATCGGCTCGCTTCAGTCCCGAAAACCCAGAGGGTCCGCCTAGCGACATGGACGAGGAAGAGGAGGACTTGCAGCTTCAAATCCCATGACGCACTTACAGCCGCGTCCACAGTAAACGCGCATTGTGATTGCGAAAACACAAACATTGGCAGTCGCAGTTTCCCCTCTGAGCAGCAATATGAGAAGCACACAGCGAAACCTGAAGCAGGACCTTCACCGCAGCTCGCACCCACACATCCAGAGCTATGCAAAAGTTTGGGCAAAAAAATATATTTGGGAATTTTTTTATTGATTTATTGATGATTCATTTTCAAAACCTGAAGTCTCAACCAGCCAATATTATGTCTCATGATATTTTGGTTGCTTACGTTTTTTATAATCACTTTTTATTTAACTCACACAAACGCAAAGGTTAACATAAACGTGTTTTCATGTAAAAAATCGACGTGCAAAAACCTTTTTTATTTGTGTAATTCTCGTTTTCATTTTGTTGTATTTTTTTATTTTTTGAATTGAGAATGAGATTAGATTGTCATTGTCACAGATCCCCGCAATATATATTCGCACAAAAAACAATCAAAGCGGAGCAATTCCTCTACACATTTCATAGTATACAATACAACCTGGTATGATGCTGGTATCATCCCTGGTAGTGAATCCTCACATTCCTTACCAAAGGATGGGATAAACAATTGGTGATAAGTTAGTTTCCAGATAAGCTTTTCCTCAAAGGGTTTCTTGTTTGTCGAGAACTTCTTCGTCAGTCGACCCCCCCTCTGCAGGCATTGATACATTTCATTCACATCTGCTTCGAGGAACCCACAGTGTTTCCCGGGAGGATCAGAGAGTTTCCAAAGCTTTGAAAATTGTACTTGGTGACATTTTCCTGATGACAAGCGCCTCATCCCCATCCAAGCTGATGATGGTTTGAGGTCTTGCAAGAGGAATCACGGGCTCAGGACGTATTGGAGTGCCCAGACTTTTGTCAACGGAACTTATCCCCATTTAAGTCTGAGATATGCAGTAATTAGGGTTGCAATATTCTGGGAGTTTTCAAAGTTGGAAGCTTTTCATGGGGATTTACAGATGTTAACGGGAATTAAGGGGGGACATTTCAGGAATTTATGTTAAATGCATTTACCTGGTCATATACATGTACTAAATAGTTTGGTTCGTTATAAGCAGACATGCATGCAAACATGTCTAATGCAATATTTTTGAATTACATTATAAATGAATTGAGTCTAACTGGCATCAATATAGGCATCAATATTTGTCGAAAGCAAACATACATGCAAATATGCCAGATACAACATTTTATAAATGACAATAATCAGTTTTTAGAACTGTAGAACTTGAATGATTTCTTTCACAGAAAAACAAAAACAATGAATGGCGAAAAATAAAATACGGTTCAGGTATTTATATTCCATATGCCCCCTCAGCACCGCATCAAAGTCCCATTCAAAAATGTCCAAATATTTAATTGAGTCTTTAAATGCCTGCTGTCTTGTTATGACTGGTCGTCATGGCAACAAAACCCTGAAAATGTCCAATATTCCCAAGCTAAAATTCCCATTGAAATTTACAGGAAACTTTTTTGAAATTTTCCAAGCCTTTGCAACCCCAGCAGAAATCTTTTCTAAAACAAATTTTTCACATCTTGGCAAAAGTGTCTACACTTTTTCAATCAGAAACAATCACTCAAATTTACTTATTTTTGAAACCATGCCCAAACTTTTGTATGACCCTAAACTAAGGACAAAGCATAGGCACACAACCAGCAGCAGTGATGTACATTCACACAGGAAGGCAAAACTAAGCCCATCTACATCAGCGTCTCCGCCCCAAGGCACCAGCGACACATCTGTGGGCTGAAATCTGCTTATTCATTTATTACACGTGAATATCAGTAACTCATGAAATGTTAAAGAATGCCTCCAAATCTTAGAATGTTTTCCTTACAAATGTTGAAGGTTTCCGCGTCTCTATTTTCCGAGATGTGTCACGTTCATGAGCATTGTTGGGCGCACTCTTGGTTATGAGCACAATGATTGTTTTAGGATCCAAGTATAAATTCTGCAGCAAAAATTGACAAAATGAACAGAAAAAAAAAGATGTGGTGTGCTTCCAGCAGCTGCTCACACACAGGTGACGGAGCGAACGTTTGACATTGAACATAACAGGGCACGCCATGTTTGTGTACAAAGTAGAAGGTAGACATTAGTACACATGAAGGAAAAATCCAGGATTTTTGCTTGAGACCGCTAAGGAGCCGCGAATGTCTGCAAACCTGCTTGCTGCAGCATTCACATCCACAACCCTCTGCAGTCGCACAACATCTCAGTGGAATCACGACAATCTGTAGACTTGCTCACATGGCAGAAGTTTAAAGAAAAAAAGATTTCAATTAATTGAGCGAACACGAATATGATGTTACGGTTTTCTAGAAATGGGGAGAAGTGAACTAAACATTATTACTGAAAAAGCTTTTTTGATAAAAAAAAAAAAAAAAACTGTGACTGTTTTTCTGAGTAATTAATTTCACTGCCACTTCCTGGTGTGACTGGTGGACCATAGTGACCTTTTCTGAGGAAGACTAAAACTCATTGATGGATTTCTGTTTTAGTTCAGTTGAGGTGGAGTCTTTTATTTTTTTTGTCATAAAAAAAAGAAGTGGTGGGCAGATACGGTTGAAAGTGAAGTTTCCATTTTCTGCATCCATTAAAAGAAATATCAACATTCAGATTTACAGCTCACAAGCCAGTGGAACCAAAGTTTCCCTGAGAGGAAACCTTGAGTTGTTGCTCTGCTCTGACTCTGGCGCATTAATGCAGCAGTTCTGCTGACGTTCAGTATTTCAGGAAAACATTTCTGTTTTCTGTTAGAAAACTCCATCACAAGTATTAAGTCTCTAAAGCAGCATTTAGAGCGTTGTGGGATAATTAAAGATTGACTGAAGGGCAAGCCGATGAAATATCTGCAGTCTTCACACTCTGGCTGCTTTTCCTAAGTATTCAACAAGGTTTTTGAACATTGTTTTAGTATAGAGTTCCTTTGTTTGTGTAAAATTCCTCCGTCTCTCGCGTCTGTGAAAGAGTCGCAGTCGTGCGGCCGACATTCATGGTTGTGAAAGCAATAAACGCTCTTTGAACTTCCACCGCCATCCGATGTCACTCCGCCTCAGTTTCACCTCTGACGCTGGAAGGGGACCAAGATATTTTTACTGATCAGGATTCTGAACTATTTATGTTGTCATTTGTTACCATTTAGTTTTTATAAATGATCTGTACCACAGTGGTTTTGTATCTGCTCTATAAATGTCAACTGTACATGTACAGAAAAAGTGGTAAGAGTGTCTTTATGTGTTTTATTGTTTTCATATTGTGTGTGTGTGTGTGTGTGTGTGTGTGTGTGTGTGTGTTTAGTGGTGGACCAAGTTTACTAAGGGCCCAGGGGCAGCAATAGGTAAAGACAGGGGGGAGGGGTTAACTATAGAGGTACATTACTTAACATTACTTGATGCACTAATAAGCATTAACTTGCATGCTAAATACCGATATCATACCAAACCATCTTATGCTGTTTACAGTGTTTGATGCTGGTCCCAAGTGAGGTGATGCTTGTATGATCAATCAATCAATATCCTTTATTTAACCAGGTAAAACATTTTTTTTTATTGAGATTCAAAACCTCTTACCAGCATCATACCAGCAGCATACCAGCATCATCCCTGTTGGTACCAGAGTGATCCCTCTTGGCAGAAGCAAATATTTACCACCATGCTATCGTGCTATTACTAGGTAATTACAATGCAGTTAATAGTTCCTTACCGGGCTATATTATAAAGTGTTGCCAGTTTTCTTTCTTTGTTTTTCCTCATTCAAACTTGTGCAGCATCAAACTCTTTTGCTCATGCGCCCCACCCCCACCACCACCCCAACCTGTGCATGCGAACATATAGCTCATGCAAAACGCCTAGGTTGAATTCACAAATGGATCGCGTGGAGTTTGACTTAGCTAACTGCGGGCTGGGCCCCCTGCACGCTATTACGCCCACATTTAAACGACATGATGTGCATACATTTGCCTCAATATTTCCACACAATTTTCCATGCAAACAAGTTTTATTTTTGCACAAAATCACCCGCATACATCTAATACTCACACTCAGTTCGAGCCAAGTCGTGGTCGTTCTCAGAGCGGCGGCCGTAACAGAAACGTGTTGATAACCGTTGCCGGTTCCTCACTTTTAACTCCGCTCAAACTGTTTCCAACTCTCCCCGCTCTGGCTGCTGGCTCCTCTCGCACGGCAGCAGTGGGCGCCTCTGGGCCATCGTGGGCCATCCATCAGCTGGCCCAGGTGGGAGGTTGTGCCAGCCATTTCTCAGAGAGGGGCGAGCTGTATTGAGGCTCTTCTGGAAAATGGATGGCAAAATGTTTGATGTTGCCAGTTCACACACACTGTGGTGGGCTGGCCCCGACAGACCATCCAGTACCAACATGGGATAGACAAAAGCTTTTTAGAAATGGAGGAAAATACATCTAGTGGGTTCGCAATGCTCTGTCAACACGACCATTGTTGTTGTCATCACTTCACATCATTGGATTTCATCATATATTCACTCTTATCTATCAGATTTTATGAATTTTATACGTCTGCAAACAGAACTGAGATCAAAGTATTACGTTTTGTAACGCAAGGTATACGACACCGGCGCTTTTACACAAATGAACGGATAAATGAAGTTATTTGACATTAAAATTGAATCAAAGCCACATCCAACACAGATTTTTTTTTTCCTCCTGCTCTGACAGACACCCATAATGATATCGCTACACACCTATGATTACAACATTAGATATTTTCCACTCAAATGCTTCACACAAAGTAAATCGTTTGAAACAATCGATGCGATTGGCCTTCTCATTTTGGAAATACGATTGGGATCGGCCGTATTGATTGGTCAGCATGGTGTGCTGAAAGATTCAGGACCCCAGACAGCTCAGCTCATCACGAAAGATAACTAAATGTAAACCTCCCAGAGTCAGTTTTGGAATAGAAACGATGTAATTAACTTTAATAGTAGCTGCAGTGTTTCCATTAGCATTACTCTTATCAGCATTGCTGTCATTACTCTTCTTTCTTTTGCCGAGGATTATGTCTTTACTGTGTTTTTTTTTCTCTCCACCTGCCTTCTTTCCTTTTTCATCGCTCAGGCAGATGGTCGCCCACCCTGAATCCTCCTCCAAGGTTTATTTTTCCATTAAAGGGGACACTCTCCTCAACGCTGCTGCAAAGGGTTTGCTCGTGGGTCTCTCTAAATGTATAAAATATGTACATAAATAATGGAATGATGTGGAACCCTCGGTGTGTGCCCTCGGCGACTCTCCGCGATTGTATATGTGCTGTCTGGACAAAACCTCAACACAGGACAAATTTGTCGACGGGGATTGATAAGGTATTTCCCTCTCTACTAATATATAAATAATTGAAGCAGGTTAATTGCTGGAGCAGAGCAAATAAGAGCAAAGCAGAGCAATAAATGCCACGCAAAACCAAAACAAAGTCATAAAAGAGGCTGAAAGAGGCCGTGAATGCGGTGTTTTTGTGCGTTTATTGTGATGATTAATGGTCGTTTGATCCGAGAAGTCATTATGGCGGATGGATTCATATAAGCACTTTCTATTAAGAGCTTCACACTCACGACGCAACATCACTCACATGGGACGCAACAGGGCCTTGCTTTATCCAGAGGTCAGGAGGTCACGTTTAAGATGCTTTTTTACACTCGTTTAACCTTCAGGGAGGTGGGATATTAAAGGGTATGGAAACGCACCAAGGAGCTGCCTGACACACACATTTGCAGTGTAGTGCAGAGGACGGCACGCTGTACAGAGAACACACACTAATGAGAACGAACGTACGGTCTGAGCCCCCACCCTACCACCACCACCACCACCACACCCGCCCAACCACCCGCGCACAGCGTGAAAGCACAGTTCACATCCTCCTCCGAGATCATTTTCATTATTGTGTGTGTTTGCATGTCTGAGAGGGAAGCTGGGATGTGTAATGAAAGTCTGACTTTCCTCAAGGATGCACATGAACCACTGCATGTGTGTCTGCATATGTGTGTGTGTGCCCCACTTTGCATAAAACAGCATCATATATTGACAATTTAGACATCCAACTTGCATTGGCCGTGTTTCCCTTGGAATGACAGCGTGCATACACTGCTCACACACACACACACACACACACACACGCCCAAGCCGCGAGCCGGGGATGGTGTGTTTGCATTAATGTTTAGCTCCATCCCCCGAGTACAATAGAAAGGATAATTCTGAAAAGTGTTGGCTAAGCATGACGCACACTGTAAAGTGCCGGGTGTGTGTGTGGTGTTAAGTGCGTGTTGTTGTTTTTTTGTGCCTTATTTGAATATCTGCAGGTGCGTGCGAGTGTGCGTGCGAGCGTGCATGCGTGCGTGCGAGCGTGCATGCATGCGCGCGCCACGCTCAGCCCGAGTTCATTATGTTAATTTTTCTCAGTGTCTTTCTCATTAGGCCAGTAATGGTTGACAGCAGGAAGGCAGAACATTACATTGATCCCTCGCTAATTATTCTGCAGCTCCCACCGAATCTCGTCTAAAACACAGTGATTGTGCTTAAACAGGTGATATTCATTTGCAAAGGGTAGATTCTTTAATTTCTTTTTGTTCCAACATGCACATTAGTCACTTCGGATAAACCAATAAAGGCAAATTTGATTAAGAAAAAAGAGCAAAAATTCCCTTTCAAGTAAACGTTATAGTAATAACTAATCTCTCCACTACTCTGTGTGTAACTCATACATTTGTGCATTAATTATCCACACGTTTACACATCGTCTCATGAGGTCCTCTGGCAGAATGAACACACTTGTGATCTTCTGCCCTAACAGAGAAGATTTGTTTTGGAGCTTTTCTCCAACCCACTCAGAGAGGTTTTCATTATTATTGAGCATTTAATTTGCAGTTGTGCTGACTGAAGAGTGAAGTGCACTTTGTATGTGTACATGTCGCACGGCTGCTTTAAAACACTGTGCTCAGGCTCCTAATTCATGTATGTTGATGTGTTGTCATTTTCATTGATTTTACTCCACTGTTGTCACTTTTATTTTGATACTGCTGGAGTCTGGGAACAAGATTCCGTTCTTTTAAGTCAGTGCGCAAGAAAATACGATAAAGATCCATGAATTGAGATTGATTGAGATTCTAATAGTCAAGTAGAAAGCCATAGTACATCAAATATTGTAGTACAGTGAAGAATTACCATTGTGTCATAATTACACACACATATTTTTCCTTAATTGCCCGATATGAGGATATATGTTTTCCAATAAAACCTAGTGTTCTTTCTGGAGCTTCACGGAAAAGTGTGTCCTCTACGAATCCTCACAGTCTGAACATGGTATCCACAAGCATGAACAGGATTTGAACACACACTTGATAACTCACTATAAATATCATACAACAAAGTATAAACTGGAATTGGACATTTTAAAATAAACCATCATATGTTACCTATAGATGAAAAACGTCCTCTATTCAAATTAGATAACTAATAGTGATGTGTCGTTCGCAAACGAGCCGGCTCTAAGAGCCGATTCTTTGATGCATCAAGAAGAGTCGTCGGGGAGAGCCGTCGACAGTTGCTCCTGACTGGCTCCATTGCAGGCAAGGGTGGGACTTTATTTTGATTGACAGGCAATGCGGCCAATTTACATGCGAGGACAGACTCTAGGATCATACCATTATATGAAAGAAGGAAGGGGGGCAGACGCTCCAAAGACAGCTATTGTAGTGGTGCATGCCTCTGTCACACAGAGTGACAGAGAGACGGGGAGACTGATTATCAGGACTTCGATAAAAAGTAAAATGAGCGAAAAACTAAAGAGAAGCAGCATTTCCACCACCTTGGAGACGGCAACCTGCACCCAAGACCTAGTGTTGTGATGTTAACTTTATTTGTTTGATTTGTTTGCTGTAGTTCAGTGCTCAGTTGTTCAATTTGATTGAAATGTTAAATAATTGTATCTGCAATTTTTTTTTAAACTAATACAAATAAGGCTTTTATGAAAACTCTGAATGGAAAATATCTAACCACGATAAAAACATTCATAATTTCTAAATTAGGCTAAAATAGAATGCTCGGAGTGATAATAAATGACGAGCCATTTGGGAGCCGGAAGAGCCAGCTCTTCTAAGTGAGCAGAGCCACAAGAGCCGAATCTTTGAAAAGAGCCGAACTTTCCATCACTAGTAACTAACAACAGCAACATGCCCTCAAAACACATCCAACATGATATAAACCTGATTGCAGCTTTGAATACCAACAGTAGGAGTAATGTAGAAAATAGCCGTGCAAGTGGGTTTTCGGTGTGATTAATGAAACCGTACTTACGATAATTCAAATAACCCAACATAGAACAACCACCGTGTTTACATCACAATACCTCGTAACCGCACGCCATCGGTCCATCACACGCAACGGATCAATCCAGGCGTGTCCCGTGAGAGGGCAAGGATTTGAATGTGTTTTGACTGGGCCAAGGGATTGATTTCATCAGGCAAACCAGTGTCACTCCTTGGACCGTAAACATCCTGGGTTACTGCAGAGTGAGACCTCTGAGTTGAAAAGGTGAATTACCTTGTTTTAATCTTCTTCTTTTCTTTTAACCTTGGCATGAAACACAGTGATGAGTAGAAACATTTCCTGTATGTACTTGTTCTTTCTGTATACTTTTAGCCTGAATGATTCTATTATTAGAAGTGACTGGATGAGAAATTGGATCTGTACAACTGTTTATATACTTTTAATGACTGTGCATGATGATGGTTTCTGTCACCAGATCTCAAAGGGAGAACTGGGGACCAGCCACCTACACGTCTATAACAAAAGTCTGTAAAACAAAAGAAAACAAACAAAGAAAAACGTCAGGTCAAACACCTTCCCTGTGACAACTGGGCTCTGCTGTGGTCGGAGTCTCATAGTTTGGGGCCCCAGTGATGATGACGGCACTGCTGCCTTGTCATGTCTCGGGGTGGGTTAGGAACTGGGACAGCCTAGGGGAGCTCAAAGTCCGACCGCAGCACAGGCCTTTGTCCGGACCCCCTTCTTTGGGGAATTCTGTGGGCACATCTGACCAAGACCTCAGGGCTGACCCAGAACTTGCTAGAAGGATAGTGTCGGCCATTTAATGTTGGAATACCTCACGGGTCTCCCGGGAGGAGCCGACCTGCCTGCTGCCAGCATGACTCAGGTAAGCTGTGATGATGGATGGATGGATGTACTCATTTAAGTTTGAGGGTAATCATTTTTGCTTTAACATGAAATAAAGGCACCTAAAAATGAGAATATTGTGGTGAAAAGATGAGGGAAAAATGCTGGTGGAACAAAGGGATGCCCTGAAATGTATATTTAGGGTAATGAGACAAACTTTCTAGGCTATGATGAAAGATTAATGTTGCTAAATCAGTGTTTCTCAATTGGGGCTCCACAGACCCCTAGTGGTCTAGGGGTGTCCTATGTCCTATGACATTTATAGAAATAGGATAATATTTTATCAAAAGGCGTCCCCCCCACCCCCACCCCACAGGGTAGATCAAAAATATACAGCAGCTCCAAGACCCCACAGGTCCTGCAGTGGGCCAAAAGTATAACATTTACCTCATGATGTCACCGCGGCCAATCAAAACATGTCTGAAAATTCAACTTCCAAAACAGAAGAAATTCACTCAAATTTGAAGTTCTATCATGTATGAGCGGGTCAGCCAACAGGTCAAAAACAGGGTGAAGCTCTATGGAGTGAAAGCGATAGTCGGTTGCATTTGTGTGTGTGTGTGTGTGTGTGTGGGGGGGGGGGGGGGCAGTGATTTGCTTATATCCATGCAACTGGGTCCATAAATTAAAAAAATTTAGACTTTCAAAATAGTTTTCTATAATTTTCATTGGAACTGAGCACAATGTTCCAGAGGCCCGACCCACTCTCACTATTCCTGCTTTCCATATGAAAATCATATCGGACAGATTGCATTTCTTGAATTTTCATTATTTTGCTCCCGTGTTCAGGGTCCATTAGTTTAGTTTGGGATTTTCCAGCAAAGAGATCACAGCCCGGCATCGGACCTCAGACCCTGGACCGGTGAGTGGACTCCAGAGGAATAACTTGTCATCCGCAACTTTAAAATGTGGGAAATTCCTGGAAAATATGATCAATCAATTACAACAGGGATGGAAATTAGTGCCGAGCTGATAAAACTATGGTGTTATAGCAACAGGAACGCGGTCAGAGTGGCACTTATGTAGGTCTTAAAAGCTTCTTTAAAAAAGTTAATAATAATAACTGATTCCTACTGCTTGCTGTTTTTAAATTAAATTAAATGTTTTGTTTCTTTTTTATCGCCTACAGTAAAATCCAAAATGGACCGTTTCATGACTCTGATTCTCCTCTTTTCAGGTAAGGTCAAGAGTTAATTTTACCTTTCATTTATAATCTGTAATCTTAGTTTATTGTCTTGGATTGAAATTTCATGTTGTATGCTTTCTTTCAATTATCAAAGAATGTAC
This sequence comes from Mullus surmuletus, assembly GCA_903171835.1. Taxonomy (NCBI): domain Eukaryota; kingdom Metazoa; phylum Chordata; class Actinopteri; order Syngnathiformes; family Mullidae; genus Mullus; species Mullus surmuletus. Next base: position 68,431 of record CAESWR010000592.1, on the reverse strand, counting down.
AAATATACACTGCCGCCAAAGTAAGTAAGTAAGATTATACAATAAGCATGTAACAATGACCTACATGTACAATGATTTGATAGACCTCTAATGTAGTACTTAAAACCTCCCAGTTCACCTCTGCTTCTCTCAGAGTCCATCATCATCTTAAAAATGTTCTGCTCATGAAATACCGATATGATAAAGGTCACATGAAGTTTAATAAAGAGTAAAAATTAGTAATTGTGAAAAAAAAGAAATTTAAAAAAAAATTGAGCTCATTATCATGCTCTCTCTCTCTCTCCTTCGTCCCACTTCAGGATTGAGCTCCATCTCCTGCTCTCATTTTCCTCTCCGGAAGTACTTCTACTACACCCAGGGAATGACGATGGCAGAGGCTCAACTTTACTGCAGAGATCATCATACTGACCTGGCGACCTTTGAGAGCATGGATGAAATAAATCAGCTGAACAGGCCCGCCGGTGTCAGAATATCCTGGATTGGACTGATTGATTACCCAGAATCCTGGGTTGGAACGATAGGCACTGCCCCCAACTCCTGGAGATGGTCGACCACTGGCCAAATGATCAATAGTCAATATCATTCTTGGAGTGAAGGGAAGCCAAATTTTTCCGGCGCAAACCAAAAATGCACAGTAATGTATAATGAAGCGGGAGATTGGAATGATAACCCATGTACAAAATTGCATCCTGTTCTGTGCTATAAAGGTAAGGCCGGATTTTACTTATGTGTTTTAGCCAATAAGTGGTCGGAAAAGCACACTGAAGCTACATCAACTCTTTCTGGTCCCTTGACTGCTTAAATGCATCAAGTCCAGAACAAACAACATTTTTTGGATTCAGTGTAGACTAGAAACATGAGGACAACCAACTGTGCAAGACTGAAAATGTCAAGGATCAACTGCTCTGCGGTTATTATTTATTATTGTCCAATCAGCAGATCTCAGAGATTTTGAATATACCGCTAAATGAACTTATCAAAAAGTTTCAAGTTTACATAGAAATGTGAAGAATGGACAATCAGGACAAGATGTCGTGACAACACGAAGCATGCGTCGCACCTGTAAATATATCGACACTGACCATGACTTTGTCCATTGCAGACAACGGACAAAACCAGAAAACCTACGTGCACAACTCAACTTCTGTATCATGGGAGGATGGTCAGGCCTACTGCAGACAGCACTTCACCGACTTGGCAGTGATTACAAATTCTGAAGAAAATGCAATGGCCCAATCGGTTATACCAGCTTCTACAAAGGCTTGGATCGGCCTGTACCGAGAACCCTGGGTCTGGTCTGACAAAACCCCGACCACCTTCACTTACTGGCGTTCCAGTAGTCCAAATAACTTCAACGGCAACCAGTACTGTGTGACTGAGCTTGAAAGCCATGAATGGGAAGATGATCGGTGTGATTGGAATCTCCCTTATATCTGCCACGAAGGTGACCTTTTAACCTTTTATTAGGCTAGTGTCTCTGTCTCGCATGTTTAAACTCTGTCTGTCTGGCAGACTGGCTGATCCCACAGAGCGCAAATCCATCCATGAAGTATCAAATATCATATGTTTAGAAGAGTAAATGTATGTGCATAAGCATCAGTCTCATGTTGCGCCACGTTTACCCAAGCCTCTTTCTCAGTTTTAAGGGCAAAGACGACAATAAAGATAAGGATGAAGACGTCTGCCAACCTGACGATTCCTTCCATCAAGGATCAGATCCTCCAAAAGGTAAAGTTCCTGCTCATCTTCCTCCTTTTGACTCATTGAATTCCTATTGGATTTTCTATGTATTGTTTTTATGTATTGTCTTCATGCATTGTTTTATGGCTTTGTTGTAAAGCACTATGTCTACCTCTCTGTTATTGTAAAGGGCTATGCAAATAAATTTGATTTCATTTGAATTTAGAAATATCACAGTCAGAAGAGGTTGTTACCACTCTCATCATGGGAACAAACAAACTGTTTTTCCATTTTCTCAGATAAGAGGAGTGCTGGAGAGTCGCGGATGGACCTCTGTCAAGCTGCTACTAAGAGTTCATAAGCAACAGGCCTAACCTGTGTGTGCTTGTGTGTGTGGAGGATTTAAATGGTATAATGATGGTTTAGAAGTGAGTTAACATTAGTCCATAGAATAATATGAGAATACTTGGTGTCATATTTCTTCTTCTGTGTTTGGTGCACCAGTAGCTCCAAAAAGGAATTCACATAGTCAACTTTGATTTGTTTTAAGTGATATCTTATGTTGGGTGTGTGTCAGAAATGTTTATCCTTTTTGTTATTTTATCCAGGAAAATAAGAAAGATAATCGAGAAAGAAGTACAAGAGACAAGATTTCTTTGAATTTTCAAGATGGTTTAAAAGAGCTGCGTGTGAACTTACCGTACAATGAGTTGTTCCTCTAACCGCGACTGAATTAAGCATATTTTGCTTAGTTACAAAAATATACCATTCTGTCTTTCTAAAACCACAAATAAAAAAAGTAATTCTATCTAACAACATATAAAAAGTATATAAAAGTCAGCCCCTATCACACAATATGCAAATTTTAGAAGCCCTGCCCTCTCCTCATTTATTTATTCATTGACTTATTTCTTAATCGTCTTTTTATTTGCCAGCAGGTAAATTGTCTATCAGCTCAAAGAGGTATCAGAGGCTGTGTGGGCGTATCATTCAAATCACATCTAGTGCTGCTGATATCATCTGACGGTCCAGACATTCACCTTGAATGCGCTTGAACTCAGCTTTAGAATAGAAACAATGTAATTAACTTCAATAGTAGCTGCTGTGTTTCCATTTGCATTATTCTTATCGTCATTGCTGTCATTACTCTTGTTTGTTTTGATTATGTCTGTACTGTTCTTTTTCTCTCCACCTGCCTTCCTTCCTTTTTCCTCGCTCAGGCAGAGGGTCGTCCACCCTGAATCCTCCTCCAAGGTTTACTTTTCCATTAAAGGGGACTCTAACCTCAACGCTGCCACCGAGGGATTGCTTGTGGGTCTCTTTTAAATGTATAAAATATGTACATTAAAAGATATTTCAACCCAAGCCAGGCTTTTGATCTGGAATTTGGTGTGAGTTTCTGCCCTTGTCGATCCTCTATGTTTGCAAATGTGCTGTCTGGGCAGCACATCAACACAAGACACATTTCTCTATGGGGATTGATAAGGTATTTCCCTTCTCTACTAATGTATGAATAATTGAAGCGGGTCAATTGCTGGAGCAGAGCAAATAAGAGCAAAGCGGAGCTTATAATACACGTTGAGCAAAACCAAAACAAAGTCATAAAAGAAAGCATAGCTGCTGTGTTCGTGTATGTGTTTATTCCGCTGATTGATGTCTGATCCAAGAAGTCATGAGGGTGGATCGTTTCATATAAGCACTTTCTATAAAGAGCTTCACACTCAAGACACAACATGGCTTCGGTTTATCCAAAGTTCAGGAGAAGTCACATTTAAGATGCTTAGTTACGCACGTTTAACCTTCATGGACACAGAATATTAAAGGGTAAGGAAAAAAACAAAGGAGCTGTCTGACACAGACATTTTCAGTTTCGTGCAGAGGACGGCATGCTGCACGGAAAACACATTTATGAGACC
>CAESWR010000592.1:46679-59958 GCA_903171835.1 Mullus surmuletus | reverse complement strand
AAATTTCCCGAGCCACTTCCTTGTCCCAGTCCAGCATTGGTCACCAAACATCGCCACACAGTGTCGCCAATGGACCAAAGTGCAGCTCACGCAAGAATCTGGCTTCACGCGCACTTCTATGGCACCTCCGGAGCTGGCGTGACAGGCGCAAGAATTGACGAACTTTTCAAGATTGATACATCCCATCATGAGCTCCGATCCTTGCGTACGCACCTTTTTCTTGCGTAAACGGCGTTGATACATGACGCCTCTGGTCTTTGTAAAGTCTGTTGATGGCAGTGCATTGGCTCAGGTGGTGCTCGTGGTTGTCACAGAATGCACAGTAGGGTGACAGCTTGTCATCTGTGAGAGGGGTACTGGCAGGCCTGATGTCCTTTGATGTGTCCTGGGACCCATGTAGCACGGTGACTGGACTCGTCCCCCATGCATGGTGAGGCTTTGGGCCACACTGATAATTCTTGGTCGCTGGAGAAAATAGCTGACTGTTGAAATCTTGGCCACAGAATTCGTGCTTCAACCAGTCGGCTAGATCGTTGACCGTTGGCCACTCTATCCATGTGAGTCATTTGTTCCTCTTCATGCCCATGCCAGTGAGCTCCTGAGCTGGGAAGGGCAACCTCATAATCTTTGAAATTAAGAGGGGGGGGGGCGTGTGGCGTCGGGGGCGGGCACCATAAGCTTCATACTCTTGAACATCCATCCTGTTCTAGATTGGGGCCAGGGAGTTTGAGAGCGATGTTTTCAAAAGATTGAACAGAGGTTGTGGGAATGGTGGTGATCGTCCAAAGTGGCTTGGACATTTTGTTCCTAAGTGCTAATGTCCTAATGGTGAATATGAAAAGGTATTAAAAGAGTTTTGGTACATCAAAGGGTGTGGCCAGGACCTTTTGGATCAAAGTGGCTTCAAGGTTTCAAGAGGATTCAACAGGGGCGTTTCTAGGACCTGGAAACATTGGGGGCTGTGTGGGCTCTCGTAAGGGAATCGAGGGGATCCTACCTGGAAAAAAGCTTCATATGTATGCTTTCTTCTGTTCCGTCTTTATAAAATATGAATTGTTTTCTAACTGAAGTAATATGCTGTTGTTATTTTTATAAGATCAAAAAAGAAAAAGCAAAAAAGCCAAATGAGCCAATTGTACTTTGTAGCTTTAAAATTATACTGTCAGCAGACCCCTACACTCACGCCCAAAATATGCCAAGGTGCCAGAGAAAAATATATCAAACCCAAGTGTGCAGGTAGATATTCTTTCTTACGCAGGTAACTTCCATTTTTCCGTTTATGTGATGACTTGGAACACTGTCAGAGTGCACATTAGATAGATAACTGTCAGCCAATCAAACATGGATGAATTCCCGCTCATTTGTTGAAAACCTTACGCATGTTCTGTGGGGCTGCCTACACTTTGGTGAGTTTCCCTTTGGTTAAAACGCCGCTGCAGCAGCAACACACTGCACGTCAATGCGTGTAGACAATGCAGAGGGCTCCGCAGCAGCGCAATGCAGAACTACTGTCGGGCGGCTCAGTAACTCAGTACACTTCTGTTTCATTCCTTTTGAGGTAAGAAAAACATCCAGGGCTAAATAAGACATGTTTGGGGACAGAGCTGGGAATGCCCAGGCCAGGTCACACCACTGGGATTCATGAGGGCCTTGCTGAAAAGCTGATTCTCAATACCCACACTTGTCTCTACTCCCGTCCTGGCGAACTTGTGATATGTGATCAGTCGGTGCCCAATCCTCAAGTTCGCATCTGACCAAGAACAGACCATATCCTCGGATGTCAACTTGATCCGCCCTGATCCTCCCACACCACCAAGTCTGCTCTGGAGCTGACTCTTGCAGACTTTTCACAGAAAATTTCCCAGAATGCTGTTCACCGCGAGATGGTGACGTCATTGAGTATGCTTCTGTCCCAATAGCAGAACTACCGTCCTCCCGTCCTTGATAGTCCCTACTCCCGAGGACAACTTGCAAGTCTAAACTACCAAGGAGGCAAGTCCGTGCTTCCCAAGTTCGGGTATTGAGAATCGGCAAAGACTTTTGCTACATCGAAGGAAACAACTCTGAGGCGTGCAGAGGTGACGGTTGCAAGGCAGAGGAGGTCACGGGGGGCAGTGGTCACCACGGGGCTCAGACCCTTTATTCCCCCCCCCCAGGGGCCTAGTTTCTTTTTGTTCCAACACGAATATTAGACATTTCAAATAAACCAATAGAGGCAAATTTGATAACAAAGGGCAAAATTTCCCTTTCAAGTAATTATAAGTTGAATAACTAATCTCTCCAGTGCTCTGTGTATAACTCATACATATGTGCATTAATTACCCACACATTTACATACCATCTCATGAGGTCCTCTGGCATGATGCACACACTTCTGCCCTCATAGAGATTTGATTTGGAGCTTTTCATCAACCCCAGTATTTCCAGATGGATAATGGCAAATTATCATACCAGAATCTTAGAATTATAGAATTATAATGCAGTTTTACCTTTAAACAAACTAACAACTTCATTGGAAAAAAAGCTGCCATTGGCACAACAGCCCCACCTGTGTGGCGTGTTGTGAAATGTTTTGTGTAGTGTGTTTCCATTCTACGTCGTGCCTTGTCATGCGTTGATTGGCTGTAAAGAGGTACATGAGACAATGCGCAATGCAGGATATATCCTGTTTGTTTTTGCTTATAACCATGTATTGAAGGGGTCAAATTATCATACATTATGTGATTATTGGAATTATAGATTGTACATCTTACAGAGGGTGAAATTATCGTACAAATACGATAATTATCGTGCGTCTGGCAACACTGATCAACCACTATTGTGGTACTGCTAGAGTCTGGAAACAAGATTTCCTTTTTTTAAGTCAGTGTACAAGAAATTACTTAAGATCTCTTGAAATGGACCAAGTTACAACAAGAGATTGTTCTAATAGTCAAGTAGAAAGCCATACTACATTCATTTTTATATTTACAAAAAACACAAAAATAAAAGTGAACACAAACCCTCCTTGTCTGAACATGGTATCCACAAGCAAAAATACTCAACCCATTACACATTCACATCCATACCCATTTGTTCTTTTGCACTGCTCCTTTTTTATTTTTCTATTTATTTATTTATACTAGTACTTTTTTATCGTGCACTGATATTCCATTTCTTTCTTTCTTTTATTTTCTTATTCTCCTTTATTACACTAGTTCTTTTTTTCTTTATTTTTTATCTTACTGCATTCTGTGTGTATGTGTGAATGTGTTTTGTTGTATGTACGGCTGCTGTATACAATGTCAGTTACCCCACTGAGGGATAAATAAAGGTCTATCTAATCTAATCTAATCTAATCTAATCTAATCTAATGAACATGATTTGAAGACACACTTGGTAACTTGCTATAAATATCAAGTATAACAAACTATAAACTGAAATTCTAATATTTACTATAAATCATCATACGTTACCTATAGATGAAAAACAATCTCTATTTAAATAGCGTAACTAACAACAACAATACGCCCTCAAACTTTATCCAAAATGTAATAAACCTGATTGGAACTTTGAATGCCAACAGTAGGAGTAATGTACTAAATGGCCGTGCAAGTGGGTTTTCGGTGTGCTAAATGAAACCGTACTTACGATAATTCAAATAACCCAACATTGAAATCCACCGTGTTTACGTCTTGATGCCTCGTACCCGCACGCCATCAGCCGATCACACGCAACGGATCAATCCATGCGTGTCCCGTGAGAGGGCGAGGATTTGAATGTGTTTTGACTGGGCCAAGGGATTGATTTCGTCAGGCAAACCAGTGCCACTCCTTGGACCGTAAACATCCTGGGTTACTGCAGAGTGAGACCTCTGAGTTGAAAAGGTGAACTACTTTGTTTTAATCCTTTTTTTTTTTTAACTTGGCGTGAAACACGGCAAGTTAAAAACGACGAGTACACGATGAGTAGAAAAATTTCCTGTATGTACTTGTTCTTTCTGTATACTTTTAGCCGGAATGTTTCTATAATTAGAAGTGACTGGATGAGAAATTAGATCTGTACAACTGTTTATATACTTTTAATGACTGTGTATGATGATGGTTTCTGTCACCAGATCTCAAAGGGAGTACTGGGGACCAGCCACCTACACGTCTATAACAAAAGTCTGTAAAACAAAACTAAACAAACTAAACAAAACGTCAGGTCAAACACCTTCCCTGTGACAACTGGGCTCTGCTGGGGTCCAAGGATCATAGTTTGGGGCCCCAGTGATGATGACGGCTCTGCTGCCTTGTCATGTCTCAGCCCTCACCTGCGGTCAGGAGCTTGGGTGGGTTAGGAGCTGGGACACCATGGGGGAGCTCAAAGTCCGACCACAGCACAGGCCGTTGTCCGGACACCCGTCGGGCCATTTAATGTTGGAATACCTTGCGGGTCTCCAGGGAGGAGCCGACCTGCCTGCTGACAGCATGACTCGGGTAAGCTGGGATGATGGATGGATGGATGGACTCATTTAAGTTTGAGAGTAATAATTTTTGCTTTGAAAAAACATAAAAGCAACTAAAAATGAGAAAATCCCGGTGAAAAGATGAGGAAAAATGTTGGTGGAACAAAGGGAGGCCCTGAAATGTATATTTAAGGTAATGAGACAAACTTCCTGACTATATAACATTTACCTCATAATGTCACTGCGAGTGGAAAACACAAACGAAATTCAACTTCCAAGACAGCAGAAATTCAGTCAAATTCAAAGTTCTATCATGTATATGCGGGTCAGCAATCAGGTCACAACGTGGGCGAAGTCATGTGGTGTGAAAGCGATGTTGCATGTGTGTCTGTGTGTGTGTGAGGGCAGTGATTTGCCTATATCCATGCAACTGGCTCCATAAATGTAAAAAAAATAATCAAAATTAGACTTTCAAAATAGTTTTCTATAATTTTCATTGGAACTGAGCACAACATTCCAGAGGCCCGACCCACTCTCACTATTCCTGCTTTCCATATGAAAATCATATCAGCCAGATTAAATTTCTTGAATTTTCATTATTTTGCTCGCGTGTTCAGGGTCCATTAGTTTAGTTTGGGTTTTTCCAGCAAAGAGATCACAGCCCGGCATCGGACCTCAGACCCTGGACCGGTGAGTGGACTCTAGAGGAGTAACTTGTCATCCGCAACTTTAAAATGGGGGAAATTCATGGAAAATATGATCAATCAATAACAACAGGGATGGAAATTTGTTAGGTATTTTGTGTGTAGTAGTGTAAAACTATGGTGTTATCGCAACAGGACCTCAGTCAGAGCAGCGCTTATGTGGATCTTAAAAGCTACTTTGAAAAAAATAAAATAAATAAGACATTCCTACTCCTTCCTGTCTATTGGATTTGCCAAGGTTTTTAAGTTGAATGATTTGTTTTGTTATCTTTTGTTTTTATTATCATCTAGAATAAAATCAGAAATGGACCATTTCATGACTTTGATTCTCCTCTTTTCAGGTAAGGTCAAGAGTTCATTACACCTTTCACTTGAAAACTTTAATCTGTAGTATCAGTTTATTGTCTTGGATTGAAATGTCATGTTGTACCCTTTCTTTCAATAATCAAAGTATGTAAAATGTACACTGTCGCGAAAGTAATAGTAAGTAAGATTATACATTAAGTATGTAACAATGTAAAATAATTTGATAGACCTCTTATGTCGTACTTGATGTACTTTATCAATCTGTACCATGCATAATCACCGATGCTCCTCAGAGTTCATTGTCATCTAAAAAACGTTCTGGTCATTGAAACGTCGATTTGATAAAGGTTACATGACGCTTGATCAAAAGTAAGAATAATAATATATTTTTCAAAAATAATTGTTAAAAAGGGTCCATGAATGATAATTACTTTGGAGATTTTGCTCTTTTACTTTTTTTGGTCAAATAATGATCTTTGATTATATTTTTTTTTATCCCATGAAAAGTGATTTGGACATTTTTTCCTTTTTTTTCCCTTTTCCCGGTAGATATGGACTTTCATATTTATTAATGCATTTTTTTGTTGTCCTCACACCAGGATGTTTCGTATATTTTGAATTGTGGTGATACAGTGCAAAATATTTCATGAACTGGTTGAATTTCCTGCCATTACAAGTATTCACTCTATTATTATCATACTCTCTCTCTCTCTCTCTCCCTCGTCCCACTTCAGGATTGAGCTCCATCTCCTGCTCTCATTTTCCTCTCCGGAAGTACTTCTACTATGCCCAGGAAAAGACGCTGGCAGAGGCTCAACTTTATTGCAGAGATCATCACACTGACCTGGCGACCTTTGAGAGCATGGATGAAATAAATCAGCTGAACAGGCCCGCCGGTATCACAGTATCCTGGATCGGACTGATTGATTACCCAGAATCCTGGTTTAAAACGATAGGCACTGACCCCAACTCCTGGAGATGGTCGACCACTGGCCAAATGATCAATAGTCAATATCACTCTTGGGGTGCTGGGGCTCCAAATTATAATCAAGCAGCCCAAGAATGCACATGTCTGTCCACAGAAGGAACGTGGAATGATATGCGATGTACAAGCCAGTTCTCTGTTCTTTGCTATAAAGGTAAGGCCGGATATTACCTCTGAGTTTTTGCCAATAAGTGTTTGGAAAAGCACACTGAAGATACAACACTCTCTGGTCCTTTGACTGCTTATATGCAACAAGACCAGAACAAACAAAATTTGGGGGATTTTTTTGGCCTGAATGGACTGCTTAATTAACTCATCATTCGTCTTGATTGTACACTTTTCAGAGATTTAAACTTACATAGAAATTTGAAGAATGGACAATCAGGACAGGATATGTGACTGCATGAAGCATGCGTCGCACCTGTAAATATATCGACACTGACCATGACTTTGTCCATTGCAGACAACGGACAAAACCAGAAAACCTACGTGCACAACTCAACTTCTGTATCATGGGAGGATGGTCAGGCCTACTGCAGACAGCATTTCACCGACTTGGCAGTGATTACAAATTCCGAAGAAAATGCAATGGCCCAATCGGTTATACTAGATTCTACAAAGGCTTGGATCGGCCTGTACCGAAAACCCTGGGTCTGGTCTGACAAAACCCCGACCACCTTCACTTACTGGCGTGCCAATAGTCCAAATAACTACAACGGCAACCAGCACTGTGTGGTCGAGGATGAAAACCATCAATGGGAAGATAATAGGTGTGCTCTGAGTCTCCCTTTCATCTGCCACGAAGGTGACCTTTTAACCTTTTATTACGTTAGTGTTACAGACCGTCTCTGTCTCACATGTTTAAACTGGCGGACTGGCTGATCCCACAAAGCACAAATCCATCCATAAAGTATCAAATATCATATATTTAGAAGAGTAAATGTATGTGCATAAGCATTACTCTCATGTTGCGCCACGTTTACACAGGCCTTTTTCTCAGTTTTAAGGGCAAAGACGACAATAAAGATGAGGATGAAGACATCTGCCAACCTGACGATTCCTTCCAGCGAGGATCAGATCCTTCAAAAGGTAAAGCTTCTGCTCATCGTCCTCCTTTTGTCTCACTGAATTTAGAAAATATCATAGTCTCAGGAGGTTAAACCAGCTGTTTTTCCATTTTCTCAGATAAGAGGAGCGTTGGAGAGTCGCGGATGGACCTCTTTCAAGCTGCTACTGAGAACACAGAAGTATCAGGCCTGACCTGTGTGTGTGTGTGTGGAGGGTTAATGGTATAATGATGGTTTAGATGTGAGATTAATATTAGTCCATAACATAATATGTGATAGATTTTGTGCACCAGTAGCTACTACAAGGAATTGAAATAGTCAACTTTAATTGGTATCTTATGTTTAGGTGTGTGTCAGAAAATTCTACCTTTTTTGTTAGTTCAACCACATCAATAAGTGAAAGGTATAAGACAATAAATTTACAACGGTTTAAAAGAGCTGCGTGTGAACGTACAATGAATTGTTTGTTTAACCACGACATTGATGATTCATGATTATTCTCCCAATTAAGCAAATTTGGCTTATTCCAAAAACATATTGTTCTACATTTCTATAAACACAATTTAAAAAAAAAGTTTTCCTATCTGTAATGACATGTAAAAACTATCAATAGTATATAAAAGTCAGCCCCTATCACCAAACACAATATGCAAAGTTTAGAAGCCCCACCCCCTCCTCATTTATTTATTCATTGATGTATTTACTATTCGTCTTTTTATTTGCCAGCATGTAAATTGGCTATCAGATATATTCAAAGCGGTATTGGAGAGTGTGTGGGCGTATCATTCAAATCACATCTGAGATCAGCTGACGGTCCAGACATTGACCTTATAAATGTGCTTAAAGATTGTTAAGTGTGCCATAGAAAGTAGATGTGTTTGATTTCAATCATCCCTCCCTTAAAACTGCTGTAATTTCCACTTTAAAAATGATAATGATGATATATCAAATATTGATTATTGTATTAATCAATATACTGTACATGCCAGTTTCTGTATGTAACTCCACAGTAAAAAAAAAACATTAAAAATATGGAATAATTTCTCCATAAGATGCAATTCAAGGAGGATTTTGATATTATCATAATTAGATCCTCAGATGGGTCAATGATTTGCAGCGACACTAAACGTGAGGCATTCTTATTTTTTCTGCAGTGACAGATTTTTATAGCAAACTCTCTTATTAGTTCCTGTGGACAAAAAGCATTTCCTTTCGAGAAAATGCTGCAAAATATCATGTATAAAAAATGTTTTCCCAACTTTAGATTAGTCAGTCTTGTTAATCAGCTTCAGCCTGAAAGATACATATCAAATATCAAATATCTTTAGGGGATTTTGACAATGGTCAAAAAACGTCTGGACAAAAAATGTCCCCAGGAACTCTTAAGGGTTAATTCTGTCAATCTACTCACCATGAATTGCTTTGTTTCGTGCTCGTGCCATCATTGATTATTGGTTTCTTTCTTTTAGAGCTTCAATTCCACCTATATCGCTTAAGGAGATGGTGGATTTACTAAGAGTGTAATTCAAGTGTTGCACAGGGGCTCGCTGTCTCTGTCTCTCTATTTGAAGACAGACAGATTTTCTCCTCCAAAGGAGCACTTTTTTTCTGGGCTGCAAAAATCTGGCCTGCCGTAGAGACATCAGTGCCAGACTGGATTAGAGGCTGCAGCCAACGGTTGTCGAGCAAATCCGAGCGCCGTCACTGGGTCAAAAGTCAACATTCAGGCTATCGGGTCCCCTCGGGATAATTACAGGTGCTGGAGTCTGAGCGGGACGGAGCCAGTGAGCTGACAATAGGGGCCATTTGTGCTACAGGAGACTCCACATGTTGGAGCGAGCAAAAACATCAGTTACATAACCCCCGTCCCCACAAATTAAGATGCATATACCCTCCCAACATACTGCTTTAAGCAACTTGGAATTTAATAGCTAAGGCAGCGAATTCAGATGTCAATATGTAATTTTCTTGATTCGCCAATGATGAAATGTTTGGGTTATTTAGTTGCTAATGTTGATGTGTGCTAATATTCCCAATAAATATACGTTTCAATAATTATGATTGAATGAGAGAAGTATTTTTCTTTCAATACACTTTGAAGGTGAGTCACATATGAAGGCAATAGGAGGTATCAGAAACTGTGTGTGTGTGTGTGTCTTTGTAGCCTGATTGTCTTTCTTGTTGCATGGAGCAGACAGACTGTCTTGTCTCACCGGCTGTAATGACAGGCCCCGTCACCTGCCTGTGCGAACCTACAATTACACACACACACACACACACAAAAACACACACACACACAGACACACAGATAAACACCAATTGTCAGTTACACAAGCCCATACTTCGCAAACTCTATTATCAGACTGACTGCTGGCCTCACGTCTATCAAACAGCATCATAGTGTTACTGCCACACTTAAAGAGTGTGTGTGTGTATGTGTGTGTGTGTGTGCGCGCACGCATGTGTGTATTTGACACTACATAACATATACACTTTTATTATGCAAATTCCTCTGCTATGTTTCAGCGTGGATTCCATCGCACCACATTTATCTGCTGATTTACTATTTTGGTTGCCTGTGTGCACACATTTACATTACGTTTGAATTGAACCATTCTTTTGTGTTTACTTTCATCTGTACCTTCCATTTTTTCCTTTGAGTCTTTATCGGGTTTTCAATGGAAATTTTACCAATGTGAGCAAAACAGCAGAATCTGGGCCCGCTGTGAAACCGTGTGGTGGATAGTCTGAGTGAAAATAATGTGACTATTAAATCTTGAAAGGAGACATCATGCCTAATCACTACAGAAGCCCAATATTCAGGAGTCGGACTGGATGTGAGGTCGAAAAAGAAATACCAGCTGATGATTGCGTGCCTCCACATGCAGTGTGTTTCTGAAGAGCATTAAGCTGTCACGGTGAAGGTGACGTTTGACTTTTCATGCATAAATCAACGGGCCGCGGCTCCAGTTTGGCGTATTACAGCTGCGCAAATTATAATAATTTTGTTCCTGAGTCCGGGTGACAGTTTGTACGTAATCTGAAGAAAATCCCTAAAGAAGTTCCTCAGGTAATAGTACAGACAGACAACCTATAAAAAAAATTACAAAAATAATACGGTGGAATGCAAACTTGACTAAAAAAATAAATGTAAAAAAAGAACAGTGGCTCAAACCACAAGCAGAATGAGTTTACACTTTATTAAATCACAGTCACTTCACTCTAACAAGCAAACAAGTTTATGTTGAAGTTTATATCAACAGGAACAATGTACAAAAAAGCCACTTATCTTGTATAAAACAGGGACAGGTGGTTCTGGAAAGTTGCTATTTTCCACTAGTTTCCCGGGCAGGTAAATCAGATTTACAGCTCTGAAGTTGAGAGTTAGTCATTTTATTTACTTTTTGAAAGTCACGCCAGGATCCAATGTGACTCCTAAATACTTGAATTCGTCCACATTGCTCACCTGTGGAAAGTCTTGCAGGACGTTCTCGCCATACACCTGCCTGCAGGTTGGCATGATATCTGGTATGAGATTTGATCCCCTCTCCTCCTTCCTGGCTGCCCTTGGACCGAAAAGACCCTTATCTTTGCCCACTGGAGACGACAATCACAGTGGGCGACACAAACCTGAAGGAAATTAGATGAGCGGAAGGTCAATTTACCCCGGAAAAATGACAGCAAAAATGAAAACTGCACGTCGCAGGACATGGATTTCAAAACCTCAGCGGCGCTAAGCTGCTTTTAAGTTTCCCCTGTGCTTCACAGGCAGCAGCTGATCGTCCATCTGTTCACCCTGGATGTGATATGATACAACTCCCAGTGCAGAGCGTTTAATGGCCGCCTTTTGTCACTCTGTTATGCCTACTAATGTTCTTTTTATTCCCTTTGTTAAAAGCGCCATCGTACTAAAACATTCTTTAGGACTGAGGAGTCACTTCTTTACAGATCCTGCATTACAGATCAATTAGCCCGCTCACCGCTTCACTGAGCGGCAAGCATTGGATGATTTGCGCCACGCAAAATGTTGGTGTAAATGAGCCTTTAAATGGAAAGACACTCGGGGAAAAAAAAGGTTTAGCTTGGTGGTTTTTATTGCACAATGAGGATGTTGCACACAAAAAAACAGTAACAATAAAAGTCTTTTCCATTTCAAGTTAGGATATATTATTTCTTTATGGCTCAATTGGGATTCTCACCAATGGCCACAGGGGGCAACAGTGAGCTGTTTTTTTGCCACTGAAGGAAAGAGTTACAGTCTTTGTCCACAACAGAAATAATTTGTTGAGAATCGGCAGAGTTGGGAGTTATTTTACAAATGACATCTGTGTGTGTGTGTGTGTCTGTGTGTGTTTGTGTGGGCACAATGTGTGTTTATGTGTGTCAGCAGACCTCAGTCCCAGACCATTAGAGCAGCTACTGTATCATCGTCAACAGTAGCAGGTGGTGCTGGGTGTCCCATTCAGCCCATTTGTTACTGGGAGAAATAAACAGATAAATAAAAAAACATCAATACAGCAATACCTGAGAGAGCCGGGCGATGTTTCAAACGCGCTCCGGGTTGGGGGCAGGGGGGGTGATCGGGCCTGTCTGCTTTTGTGTGGGCAGCAAGCTAATGGGAGATGGAGGGACCGACCGCTGCTCACAGCAGACATTTAATTTTTCATTACACCGAACTGAGCAGCAGAGTCGTTAATGCTGTTCATGTATTCATCTTTTATTAACATTTTTTTTTTCTTTCTTGGTTGTATGGAAGGATGAAGTCGAATGACCTATGTAATCAATGAAGCCATGTTGACAAAAGTTGCATCTTGACATAAAATAGAAGCAAGCATTCATTCATCCGGGCTGAAAAGGAGAAAAAAACACTCCCTGAACTTTTCCTCTCCCTCTGTAGTCACTCTGGTTGCTACCCAGCAAAGTGCAGAAGAAGAAGAAGTAGGTGAGGTCAAGACCGAGCCCGCTGCCCTCTGACACAAAGTTGTGCTGTTTACTTTGGCACCGCGTTGACTCTGAAGGTTAATTACAAATGTGACCTTTCCACCTCCTCGTTCTCCCACTCTCTCGTATTTCTCCCTCTTCTTCCTCCCCGATGTTCGCATCATTTCATCTCGCCGACATGGAAGGCACTTTGGGAGCAGCGGGAACCAATCTCGACAGGTGAGACCACCGTGTCTCGTGATCCTTGTCTCCAAACACTCCGTCCTGTCTTCCTCCGCTTTTGAGTCTTCTGCCTCCTCCGCTCCGCCCATATGCCTTCTCTGCATCCCTTTGTTTATCGCATATTTGTTTACCTCCTCTCTCTCTCCACTGGCCAGACTGACTCATTCCTGCAGAGAGCCATAACAATCTGTGTGTGTGTGTGTGTGTGTGTGTGTGTGTGTGTGTGTGCATGTGTGTGTGCGAGACAGAGATACCATGAATTAGCCGCAATGCTCTTTATTACTCCGACTCGGTGCAGCTCTAAAGTGCTGCAATTACGGCACTCCCCGGTAGACTTCCCAACTTCTGCCGCTCCTCAACACCACCATTGTTCTCCGTAGCACAAAATATTGGCAGCGATGTCTCACAAACACTTCTTTTTGCTCTGGATGGAGACCAAGTTTGACTTTTTCTACCTTTCGGGGAGCATCTCTGCAGTTCAGAGTTCCTCACACGCACAAGAGGACGTGTTTGTGTGTGTGTGTGTGTGTGTGTGGGGGGGAGGGGGGGAGTTCACTCATCCCAACAAGGTCAGAGTTGCAGTTATGAACAACATTCCTCGTGTACCCCGTGTCGGATGGACGCC
>CAESWR010000591.1:46872-60598 GCA_903171835.1 Mullus surmuletus | reverse complement strand
CAGCCTCCTTTTGCCACTTTCCACTCAAACTTTGCCAGCAGTTGAAATGTGAATGTTACGTCCTCATGTGTGTGTGTGCGCGTGTCTGTGCAGTATAATGTAGTGTTTATTTCTTTGCTTTGTCTCCCCCTTGAGTTCACATTTCCCATGTTTTCTTTTGCAGCTGAATGCAGGAAGGAACCACCTCAGTGCCTCATCTGAAGCACATTTCTGACTGGTCAGACTGGAATGAGTGTCATTTTTCTGGGCTGAGGTTTCACTGATGTGGGATATTACAGTTGATCAATCTATACTGGGCATAAATGGTGTCTGACAAGCTGCTTTGACAGAGTCTGCCCAGAGTTGCTCATCAATGGTGACCGTGACATCAGATTCCCATTTCCTCCACCACCACGACTCAACTCACATCTACACTCACAGAGACACTTTCACTGAGAAACTCTTCCCATATTTCAGTGTTTGAAAGGCTGGTGATGGCAAAACTACAGACATCAAAATCTTCTCCTCTGAGATTTCTTTGTGAAAGCAGCAAATAATACAGCATTGATTGATTTGATGACCAGTGGGTTTTATATCATGTACTTAACTTTTCAAACAGAAGACGGTTACATTTTCAGTTTTGAGCCCAGAGGAACAAAAGAGGACTACATCAGATTTAGTGAGATAGACCAACGTCTGAAGTAATTCTCTCATGGCCATTTATCATTTTCCCCTAATTCTTTGTTTTTGCAACGAGACATCGTATTTGAACGGAGAATAAAGTATTGCTTTGGTGCATTGAGAAATGTATTAAAATCAATTAAATACTCAAAAATATATATTTTTTAAATACCATATTTTAAAAACGATGCAAAATAATTGTCTCACACTCGTTGATTTCGTATCTTGGAGAAAATGTCCAAGCATATTCATCAATGTGGTGAAATCTATCTATCTTTTTTTTCTCCATAAGCTATTTCATGATAGTGACAGTGACACTCTTATTGTGAAAAGACACCGAGCGGATGTTCTAGTTTAGCTTCCGGGTGTTTAGCCGTCCGGTAAACAACAGTGCTGCAGCACCAACCGACTGGCGACTGTTTGCGTTGGTGTTCACAGGTGTTGTACCCTCCTTCAAGCATTGTTATTAAATTAATATCTATCCTCTCAAACTCAATTATATTTTGCGTCATTTATTTGTGTAAACGTTGCTGTTAGTCTTCGGGACAGACAATACATAACACGTAAGCTAAGAGCTAAGAGCTAATCGCTGTAAATGGAATCGCAGACTCCACCGTCCAGCTTCAACTGCACATGTTTGTCTGCTGCACGTTCAGGTGCTTCGTGGTCGGAGAATGCAACTCATTTTCATTACGAAACTTCTTTTTTTTTGTCAATGTCTGACCTTCACTTTCCGCCTATTGGCGATGGAAAACAAATTGTTTGTGTTTAGGTCAATCACAATTTAACATGAACTTTTTTTTTACCTGCCTCTTGAAAACGTTTCCCTGTATCTGTAGGAGAGAAGCACTAATGTCAACAGTTATTCTCTCTCTGCTACACCCATTAGGCTGGTTTTCATTTGGGATACGTGGAAGCAACATAAAATAATAGGAACTTTTTTTATTGTTTGGGTTTTCTGTCTGTATTCTCTGAGTCAAGCTAAATGCCTTAAATGCAATTCATTAAACCATGTTCTACATCTGCAACTGCATCATGACCTTGCTGATCTGTTGTGCAGGTTGTGTTGCTTCTGAAGGCTCCTTTTCTGAGGAAGTAAAAGACTGATGGTGATGGAGGATGATGGACAACACGACAGCAAATAAGAGCCATGGACCGTGTCAGTCATGGGCCGGTCACCATGAGTGGCCCACATCTGCCACTCAAGGGCCTCTCCTCAACTGCTTGTCCGGCTCTCAGCATCTCAGCTTGGGTGTATCTTCTATCCAGAGACCCCCCTACGATCACCTTCAAGCACCCAACTCGAGCTGTCTCAGCACCATAGCCAACGGTCAAACAGGCCTTTACAAAGCCTCTCCCATCAGCAGCAATCTGCCCTCCACCTCACTATTTGCCGCCACCTCTGCGATGCCCACCGCACCTCACGGTGTATCGTTTGCTCAGCAAAGTCCTCATGCTGGTCCTATGTTCATAACTGCAAACCAAGGGAAAACTGCAACCCCACAATCTGCTCTCCCAGTAAATTATGTACCTCCTCTCTCAACCCATGACCTTTACAAATCATCCTTTCGCCCCCCGTTTACCAATCAGCGGCTTCAGGAGATGCCAATTAATCTGCCATCGTGTGGAAGGCACATAAATCAAGGAACACAGACCACATCTCCACACGCTTTTGAAGGAACAAATGTGAATTCTGCTGGTGTTGCTGGATACAGCCACCCACCATCTACCCCTCAGGAGCAGCCACAGTGGACAGGTTCGTCGCACTGTAGCAGGACACTGTTTGCTAGTGCCTATTGATATGCACTCTGCAGGCATGTTTGTTATGGGCGGAAGGGGAAAACCCAAAGTTTTAATATTATTATTTTTCTTGTTTTTCCAGTCTACAACGTTGAGCTCTGAGTGTAGTCATTGAAATCATGGTTTCAATTGGAACAAGTCAATGTGAGCACAGAGGGATGTACACATCGTTTCTAATTATAAATTTGTAACAATGTGTAGCCTCTGCACCACATAATGTGTTAATAAATTGAAAAGGTGATATCCATACATCTATAATCAGCTTTTTATCTCCAAAGTAAAACATTCTGAAATGTCGAAAGTAGAAACTAAGTGGAATTTCAAGTTATCACTAATTTCCATTTTTTGGGCAAGATGTTTAATTCTTGTTTTTAGAAATTCTATTTTTATTATCAACTCTTCTGAATTCCATTTTGTGTTAATAAATCCTGAAATCCCATGGCCTATAATTTGAATTTGCTTTGATTTGTCTTTCAGGATGCATAGACGATACTGTCTCTGATGCAGCTGCGCATCCAAAGAAAGAACCATTGGAGGAGGGGACCATTCCAGCGCTGGTCAGGCAGTTAATGTGTCAGCATGGCATTCAACAAAAAATGTCATTCATTTTTCAATCAATGCAAGCCTTTGTCGTGTAGATCTGATGACCTACTACAGTAGACCTGTAGTTGTATCAAGGATAAATATACACATTATACACATAGAACACAGATGGTTACAAGACACAACTTAACATCAATTCTAAATATATTCCCTGCTTTTAGGCCAGCAATGAGAACCATCGCTCTACTATTTTACAACAGCGTGAACTACTACTCAAACAACTTGCAGAATTAGATAAACAGGTAGGTGGTAAAGATATATTTCTAAACAATGCAAGAGAAGGTTTTTTTTTCGCAAATGGGTGAAGATACTTGATGAAATAACACACTTGGTGACTATTGCATGCTCTGTCATGTATGCAGCTGGAATCCTTACCATCAGATGACGATGGAGAGCAGTTACCATGCACAGCTATTGAGGTGGGTAATGGCGATTTAGAACACAAACAATAGCATTTATATGTAAAGGAATGCAACAAGTAATGCACCTTTAATGTCACACTTTTAGTCTCCATCAGTAGAGGCTTCATCACAGCACAGTGAAACGGGTGGTGAAGCAAAGGCAAAGGTAACAATCAATTGATTTAACATACATAAATGACTTGATTCTAATGTGTTTATCTAGGCTGTCAATACATCACAGTCCTGATCCTTTTCACTTTTGTGTGCGTGTGTGTTTCAGTCACCTTCACATATGTCATCAAATTGTTCATCACTTGTATCCGATGATGACCAAAAGGAGATCTGTGACACACCAGAGGATTCAATGTCTGCGTTAGAATTGGAGGTACCTGTGATGTTACTCACATTTTATTCCTCAAACATGTATTAATATAGCTATCAGCAGGTGCTTTACAGACATGTGAAAGGCAAGGCTACGCAGCTTTATTTATATAGTGCATTTCTTACACAAGGTAAATCAATGTGCTTTACATAATTAAAAGTACAACATTTAATAAGAGTTTTTAACCTGGATTTAAAACTTTCACACTTGGGGCTGACTTCACCTCTGTTGGCATTATATTCTATTTGTGTAAAGCATGCCAGCTAAATACTGCTTCACCATGTTTGGTTTGAACTCTGGGCTCCACTATCTGACCTGAGTTTGCATATCTCAGCACTCTACTGGCTTTATATTCCATTAGGATTTCATTAGTGTACTCTTGACCTAAACAATTCAGTGATTTATGGACCGGTAACAGAACTGTAAAGTATTTTCTATAGCATACTGGGAGCCAGTGTAAAGACTTCAGGACTGGAGTAATGTGCTCTGATCTCTTTGTTCAGGTCAGAATATATGCTTTGTCTGAATGAGCAGCAGCTGTTTAATGCTGTTTTAGGGGAGTCCAGTCAGAAGACCATTACAATAGTCAAGTCTACTGGAGGTAAAGCATGGATGAGCTTCTCCTGGTCTGCATGAAACATGAAACCCTTCACTCTGGATCTGTTCTTCAGCTGGTGGAAGGCTGTTTTGGTGATTGATTTGATATGACTGCTGAAAGTCAGATCTGAGTATGAACAGACCAAGGTTGCAGACCCAATCTTTTGTTTTTAAAAATCTCATATTTCGCATCTGGTCATCAATTTTACTGCGATTAGTCACTCAAATTTCTCATTCTGCCATTCTTGCTCTAAAACAATTATTTTTTGAACAAAAGCTTTTAAAAACCCATCGTATTCTCCCTGCTTGGCACCCAGTGACAAATAGTCATAGGTAGGAACTAACTGAAGAACAAAACGGCATATTAGGAGAGCTTGTAGGACACTTAAATATGTTGTTGGAATAATGTTGTCAGAGTAAAGATCAATCAATTATCAGACATTTAGGATTTCTTTTTCCCTTAAATGTGATGATTATCCATTGATTGGTGTTTTCTACTGCCATGGACTGATGCTGATCCCTTTTTTCCAGGAAGAAGAAAACGATTCTGTAAAGTCAACAGATGACAGTCATGAGGAGTGGATAGACTCTTTTTTGTCTGACAGTGATGATGAGGATGATGAGTTGAGCTATAGCAGTTCCCCATCTCCACCCAAAGAGCCACTTCCTCTGGAATCACCACATTCGAGGAAGAAAAGGGCGAGGTCGAGCAGGTCTTTGTCAAAGGACGCAGTGGCCAGTCCTCTAAAAAAGAGACGCGCTACAGATCAGAAACCCTCGAAAATCGTGTTACCATGTGTAGGTTCTAAGCTGCAACGTATTTATGACAGGAGGAATTATTGTTTGTTTTGCTCCAAGCCAATGTCCAAAATATCAAGGCATCTTGAGTCAGTACACAGCGACAAAGCAGAGGTTGCAGCTGCATTTCAGTATCCTAAGCACTCCAGGGAAAGAAAGAAGATATGGGCCAGACTGAAAAATCAAGGAAACTTTGCACATAACAAAGTTGTTTTGCGTACAGGGAAGGGAGTGCTGGCCGTCCGAAAAAGACCATCCAAAAGTGGAGAAGCCTGTGATTTTCTTCATTGTCTTTACTGTCGAGGTCTTTTTAAGAAAAATGCTTTGGGTAGGCACATGAAGCACTGCCCAGAGAGAAACAAGAATGACAGTGAACTCCCAGGGAGGAAACGTATCGCATCGCTCTGTGTGCTCGAAACTTTAGGAGACATTGGTGTCACTGAGGGTTTTAGGGGCATTCTGTGCCAGATGACCTATGATGATGTGACCCAAGTTGTACTGAAGGATGAGATCCTTCTGCAGTTTGGTGAGCAAATGTTCAGTCATTACGGAGCCAACGAGAAGAAGCATGACTACATACGGCAAAACCTTCGCCAAATCGCGAGACTCGTGCACGAAGCTCAAAAAATAACCCCCCTGAAAAAGCTTCAAGACTTCTTCCTCCCTGCAAGCTTCCCACATGTTGTGTCTGCAGTGAACGCCCTGGCAGGCTACGATCCTGAAAACAAAACCTATAGCATTCCTTCACTTGCCATCAAGCTCGGCTACCACCTGCAGAAGGCTTGCAATATTGTCGAAGGGAACGCAATCGAGCGCGGAGACGCTCGACTAGCAGAGTCCGCACGCACTTTCCTCTCCCTCTACCAGAAGAAATGGAATAAGCTGATTTCTTCTGGTGCATTATCGAGCCTTCGAGAAATCAAAGAGAATACAGCAAAGAAGGTCCCGTTTGCCGAGGATGTAAAGCGGCTAAATTTCCACATGGAGCAGGTACATCTCCTTGCTGAGAAAAAACTCAGAGACTGCCCCTCCGCAGAAAACTATGGAGCTCTGGCGAGGGTAATTCTTGCTCGGACGATAGTTTTCAATCGGAGGAGAGCCGGAGAGATCTCAACGATGAGACTTGCGGCTTTTTTGGCTCGGAAGAAGTCAAACCCGCAAGAAAACGTGGACATACCGGTCTCTGATTTGGAACGAACCATGTGTGGATTCCTCACTAGAATAGAAATTCGAGGGAAGTGTGGGAGAATAGTCCCCGTTTTACTAAAACCATCATTCGTGTCGGCCATGGAGCTGCTTGTGAAGGTTCGTGGGACGGTCGGCATCTCCAGTAAGAATCCCTACCTCTTTGCCAGACCAACTGTGCTGTCCGCCTACAATGGCGCAGAGTGCCTCCAAAGGTACGTCCGGGAATGTGGCGCCAAAGACCCTGCGGCGCTGTCGTCTACAAAGATCCGGAAGCATTACGCAACAATGCTGCAGCTGATCAACCTGGATGAAAACGAGGCTGATCAAATATTAGGCCCCAACAATCAAGTTCACGCCCTGCGCCAGGACAGCAACATGCAACTGGATGACACCCAAATGGACTCTGAAGGTAAGAACTCCACGTGTTTCCCAGTGATGTTTTACAGCTTCCTTTCAGCCAATGGGGTTATGTTCTCAATTGGTTGGAATGTCAGCATAACTATCTCTGCAAAGGGTTGAGTCATAGGCAAAGGAAACCAATTTAACCTTAGGACAAATCCATTTATCGTCATTTTCATTTTGAAAGTATCAACAGTAACCACTTCCTGACAGCTAGTTAGCACCTACTGAATCCAATTACGTTCATACAGGTGTTGTTTGATCGGCCGTCTCTGAATGGTTCTGATTTGACAGTGGATATTGAGATACCTTGGGAATAAAAGTTTCTCTCAAATAGCAAATACTGTACTTAGTGTGTCTAGTGACCATACTACAGGGCTTAAAGTTCTCAGGCCACATGCCTGATTTCAGGCGAAAAGCACTTTTAAATTAATTCAATACGTCGTGCACATTTCCTCCTGGACAACCTTTCAGGCCTCAAATATTTTCTTGCTTTAAGCCCTGCATACTAGTTAATGTACAAGTTGCTGAGTGTCATTCAAATATGCAGCTGTTGTTGCAAACTTTAAATGTATGTACTGTAAAGGAAACAAACATTCTGTCTGGCCAATATACAGAGAGACTGCAGCATTTAAGAGGACCACAAGCTTCGTTGTGGGGTCGACATCACAGCCAGCCCTCCGCATCACACTACGGACCAGGAGACTTTAATCATGATCGAGCACCAAAAGCGACAGCAGGCACCGGTGTGACTGGAGCACCACAATCTGTCAACCCTGGCAAAAAAGGTACTAATTTAGAACTTTTTTAATTGTGGGTCACTCAAGGAAAAAACAAAACCTCTAAATGTATCTAGATAATGAAAATAAAACAACATATATACAAGCACAAAAACACTAGTGTGAAAAAGACCATTGTAGTTATATCAATTAATATATATTAGTTAATAAACCATTTCGTGTAAATGCATTAACCTCAATAATCATATTAGGTGTCAATGATTATGAAACTACTGAAATTGCTGTAATCACCGGATATGTTATGTTGATGTCTACTTTGATGACAGGCAATGTTCCTTCATTCCTCCTTTCTCCCCCCCCACCCCACAGCTCCGCAAAATAGTGGCAAACATAAATGGGAGGAAGCTGAGGTTCAGGCTGTTGAGAGGCACATGATGCGTTTCATTCGAGGGCACAAGGTGCCTCAGAAAAGCGACTGCCTTCAGTGTCTTGAGGCTGAGCCACAAGCATTGAGGACCCGCTCATGGAAGGGTGTCAAGGATTATGTCCGAAACAGGATCACTGCCTTAAAAAGACAAAGTGGCACTTCCAAAGCTGTGTCCTCTCAGAAAAATCGTCCTGGGTAAGTGATATCACAGAGGACTCGACATTTTCCCGCACGTGTAGATTTGTTATTCTTCACCTCAATCTTTATACCTTTATATTTTCATACAGTTCAACGTGGTGACGACCCTTAGAATTTTATATCTAATCTTTTTCTCATTAATGTTTTGTAGTTGTTCTGCACTTTATTATGTCTAGAATGTGTGTTTTGTTTAATGGTATCATGCTAATTTGTAGATAATGTTAATAATATACGAAATATTTGAAACTGATTTTTGAAACATTTTGGAGCTGTTGACCCTCTTGGAAAAGGTTACCTGATGGGATGTTTGTATTTCATTTGAACACTAGTGAATAGTGTTTGGATTTTTTATTTCAGAATAAAGAATAAGTTGCCTTTGTTCGACTCACCCCAATGTATACCCGCCTATTCCTGTGTGAAATTATGCAAGCCAGATTTAATGGAATAAAGGTACTAAAAAAGCCCACACATTTTCCCAGTCAGTTTCAACGGCCCTGTCAGAGTTTTATTTTGAAAGAAACGGCGGAAACGCGTTCTAATTCGATCTGACCTGACGCTGGCGTCGCAGGTCGTCAGCCTCGGCTCTGTTTGCTGTGGCTTTTATCAAGATGTACAAGACATGCAAAGACATTTTCACATCATGAAGTGTCGTTTAGAACTATCGCATAAAGGTGAATGAATTCTCAGTTTCCCACGTGAAGCGGTTCTCCTCCGTCGCAGAGCTGCAATGACGATGGGAACCACCGCATGCACAACTCCCATTCTCCGATCATCTCCAAAGGTATCGTGTCTAATCTCCTAAACCGCTTTCTGACCGTGTACATGAAAACGTGATGTATGTATCTCATCCGGTGTCTTCATCTCAGCGTCCTACAACGACATGACATCCACATGCAGGAGCTCTCGGGTGTGTGTTTGTGTGTCAGATAGGGACCAACATTAGCCAGCGATGGGCCAACCCCTAAAATGAGCTGCAAGATGAGCTCAATGACGCTCAATGAGTCAATATCAATACACAATATCGAATATATGCTACTCAAAATGCTTTGCAGGTGCTTATAGTCGCACGCTTTTACAGTCCGTCTCATTTTCAAATGTTTAGCCCACCCTATTGATTACATTACAGTGTGCATTCGTGTTGCCCGGCTAGGCCCCGCCTCCGAGGAGAAACCCACCAATCGGCGCTAGCTATGGAGGATGATGGACGTCCCCACAGCCAGTCAGAGCCGGACACCCTGCCAACCGTGGGCGGGTCCCAACGGCTGGCCCGCAGCTTCCCCTCCCGGAGCCAGTCATCTCCCCTGCCTCCAGCATCTCAGCCTGGGTTCTCCTGACCACCACATGCCCCCCTGGGACCCTCAGCAGCCAAACCACGCCCACGGCGGCCCACTGTCTCCCAATGACCATGGCACGCCGCGTTTTGTTTCCGCTTCTCCAACTGAGGTTCCACCTGCTTACCAAGTCAACTCTGTACCAAATCCATTCCCCTTTCAAAATAAGGCTTGTCAACCCAGAGGAATGCCACTCTATTTTGCTCAAAATTCTCCCCAAGGGGCGTCGACCCCCTCCACTTTACCGGTTGGACCACAGCCGCCACCCCATCAAGGGCATCTACCCATCAGCCCTCCACCGTCAGTGCAAGGTGCAATCCAGCATACACACTTTACGCCTCAGCCCGAAAAGAACAGGGCCAACAGTGCAGGATACATCAACAGTCATCCCACTCAGCCGCATCCTCAGTGGACTCTGCCACCTTACGGCAGTGGTATGTATGCCTAGTCCAGTCAGGATGGTTCAGAACATTTTCGAATGCATTAATCCAAAAATATAACATTAGCACCATCATCGAGGACATGTAAAAGTGTCTTATTTCAGGTTATTATAATCTAGTGTCCATGTTACAGTGGGGTGTTCCTGCCGTACCAGAAGAGAAACGTTAATAGCTTGAAAAGTGACCTCATTATTACTGATAGCTTTTTATAATTACTATCTAACCTGCATTGTGTTTTGTGTTTTGAGGAGCCATGAATGACTCTGTGCCTGATGCAGCCCTCCAGGAGAGCAGCATGCACCTACAGGTTTGGAGATCCCAGTATAAATACTATAATTGCAGTGATTTTGGATGCTATGAAATGAATAATTCTTTAATCAGTTGAAATGCAGAAAATCTTAATTATATACTCGTATAACAGTTGAAAAAATCCACATAATTTCAATTATGCTTTTTTTTTTTCTTTTAACCCACTTAAAACACGACTGTTAGAATTTAACAATGTCATTAAAGCAGAGGAAATGTAATTTTTATGAAGATGGAAGTGGATAATTTCTTGGTTTCTTAGTTTTTTTCTTCCAGAACAACATCCGAAATGATTAATTGAACAAAATTGTTGTAGATTATTTCAGTGTTAATTAATTTATCAGCTAATTGCTTTGGCTGAGCGAATCCTGAGCCACATACTGTATTGCAGTTTTGAACAGTGTTCTTCAGCCGAGTATCCTTGTAATAACCTTTCAATAACCCTTTTTTTTCTTCTCTCTCTGTAGTCTCCAAACTCGGAGTCTCGTTACGGGCTGGATCCAGAGCTCCTCCCGAGTGCGGTAAGTCTGCTCATGTTTGCCCTTGACGAATATATGTTTCCTTTGCACTGTTTGCATTTACTGCCCTGTATTAGTTGCTCCATTTAACAACAAGGACCATGCCTACAGTCGCACTATAAACCTCATTCAAATAAGGTCCATCTCTTTGTGTCACTCAGGTGAAGGTGATGGCAGAGGACGTGGCGGAGTGGGAGGGGAAGGTTTTTGCGTCAGAGCCTTTCTCCCAACTTCCTCCTCTGGCAACAACTTCTTGTGTCATAGAGGACAGAGGTAGACGTCCACATATCATTCATTCATAGATACGCTTTTTGCAAGATTTCTTTTTTTTCTGCTCATTAACTGATCGATTAAGATTCTATGAATCGCTATGAGACAGCTGGTGGATGCTCACCACAATGCTGATGAAGGGGTTGGTGACGTTGTGGTGTCACAAGTGCTCCAACATCATGCAGCCCCTGAAACTTCAAGTATTTTGTTGGTTCATCAATGTCACCCGCACATCTAATGACATAGTTGTGGGTAGACAATGAATGCATTTCCATGATCAGGTGAGCTATCCCTTTAAGGCGTAAACATAACAGATTTGTTGCAGAAAAAAATACATGATTATATGTAAGGAGTATTTTTCTGAAATAAATCAAATACTCTGCTGTTTGTGTTGGACAGCTGCTCTGCTGATGTTAATTCTCATTTTGGCGTTTTTGTTTGGCAGACGGGGAACACAATTTTGGCATTTTTTTGGTAAAAGAGGTGCTTCTTTCCCTCCTCAAACAGAGAAAATCAGCAGTTTTTAATGTGTATTTTTTATGCTGGATTCTGCTTCAGGGAACGCAAGCCCACGCGTCATCCGCTCCACCTCTTACTGCATCCCCTGCGAGGGCCAGAGCGCCTTGCTCAGCCGCCTGCCGCTCAGCGCTCTGGTCACCCCTTTGGCAAAACAAAATGCGGAGGAGGTACGGCTCGATCCGTTCAGCCCGGGCGCCATTTAAACATTCCGATGCAGACGTAAGTGTGTGCGCTCTTGCTTATGACTTTGTGTTGCCATCATCAGAGGCCGCTGCCGGTGTGCCCGGAGCCGGAGTGTCTTACCAGTTGCTGCTGTTGCGGCGCCTCCATGTGCTCCGCGATGGGCTGGCAGGACTGTGGTCAGAGGTTCTACTGCCCCTTCTGTGGGAAACTCAGCGAAGGTGAGGGGGAACACTTGCCACCTTGGTTGAATGGAGTAAAAATCCTCGCTTGCCACAGTAGTCAGGAAAAACATGGCAGAACAGCAATAACAATCATGTAATGGTTAATGAGCCGGTAATAAGGGAGGCTACATCAGCAAAACGTCTGTCTCGGCAGAAATGCGCCAATAATGTTGTCAGACAAGAATAATTTGGACACATGATTTGGTGGCAAATATACATTCTTTTAGTTAAGGGACTCCGACAGCAAACAGTAGCACTGTGTGATAGCGTTGTTGCTTTTGATTTTTCAGTACGGTGAGTTGTCCTGTAAGTGCTAGCGATTGGTCTTGGTCATAAGACTCAAAGTGACTTTTTGAAGGTCTTGGTCTCATCTCGGACTCAAAGACATTTTTACTCCGTCTTGTCTCGGTCTGGGACTGAGTGGACTCTGGATATTGTATTGAGATGGAGCAGTGCAGACCACCACTGCCAGGCTTTCAGACTGTGCCCTGCTATCCACAACAACCAATCACTTCCAATCATTTGTAGATTGATTATAGATTGATTATTTCCCTCAAGTTGCAGCCTCTGCCTTCTCATTAAATGTCATCATGTTATTTCAGTCAACTTAGAAGACAAATCCAAATCTGAAATGAGTGGAAATAGCTGCCTATGCATCAAGCTACATGGACTCGGGGGTCTCAAGGCAAGAAAAAGACCTATTTTCTACAAAAGAGACAAAATACCTGTGTTGATTTGTGGCATTGTGCTGCTTCAATAAAAATAATGTTTTGTTGCTGCTGGGTGTATAAATGAAAAGAAAGAACTCTCTCTTTTCTGTTCTACGATCATCACTCTTTAGAGTGTTGGTCTTGTCACTGTCTGACAGGGGCATCAGCATTGGCTGTGTTAGCTGCAAAAACAGGATTTGCTGCCCTAATGCTAAGAATTTTTACAAGACTCTTTTGATATGTGTGTTAGGTTTCTAGTGAATGTAGTTTCCTAAGTTTGATTTCCTCTCCTGTCTCAGTGCTGTGGCAACACTACCAGCCAACCAAAGGAGTGGACGGCGCTCGGGTGGACGAAGAAAAGAGGCCTGAACTCCACATGGGCTCCTATGAAATCCTCCATACTGAAAAAGTCAGTTTCCCGAGCCGACCGCAGGCGTTGGGACGGGCGGACGTCCTCCCCTCCCTCAGCAGCTCCGCCTCACACTCTGTGTCGTGTTTTCGCATTCACTCCAGGATGAACCCGCCGCGCTGCTCCTAGCCATCGACGTGTCTGCCTCCGCGCTGCGAGGAGGACACCTGGAGTTTGTAACGCATCAGATACACTCGCTGCTGAGCTGTGTGCGGAGGTAAAACCAACACACACTCAACCTCACACACACACGGGTCGCGTTAAAAGACCTTGAGTTTCACGTCACGTGTGCAGGGAGGAGGGCGATTCCTGCGCCGACGTCCGCGTTGGTTTGATGACGTACGACAGCAGGATCCACCTGTATGACCTCAGCCCCGCCCTGTCCCGCCCACACATGCTGGTCATCACCGAGTCAGAGGACATGCAGCTTCCTGTGAGGGAGGGGCTTCTGGTGCCCCTGAGAGACTGCATAGACAGTATACACAGGTAACAGACGGGTTGGAAATGAAGTAATGTACAGACTGCTTATCCAACTAGCGTATTGTCAGCCACATTTTTTTTTTACAATATTTGAATGTTGTTATCAATATGGAAGACTTATAGACTTAATCATGACTTCTCTCTCT
>CAESWR010000589.1:743284-759081 GCA_903171835.1 Mullus surmuletus | reverse complement strand
ACACACACACACACACACACACACACACACACACACACTTCACCGCTTGTGTGTGTGTGTGTGTGTGAGAATGGAAGTTCCAGCTGTACGCTCTCATCATGGCTCCTCTGCTGTGTTTAACAGAGAAGCGTGAGTTACTGAGCGATGGTGAGAGTGAGATGATGGTGGCTGATGATCGTGACATGAGACCACGTGTGGATTTCTGGAAATCATTGAAGGAGGATTTGATTCCTAAACCATCTGATCAGTTTACTTTTGAGGATGAAGAGGAGGCGCCGACTAACATTGAGGCTGTGTGCTGCTGCTGGGTGAAGCTGTCTCTCTCACACACACACACACACACACACACACACACACACACACACACACACACACACGCACACACACACACACACACACTGTGTTAGTTCAATGCAAGACCCGCCCCCTTCACCTGGCCACACACACACACACACACTGTCAGCCTGAATCAGAAAACGGATGGGAACAGCTTTTGATGGAGGAGGAGGAGGAGTCGGAGCGTCTGATGCTCCTGCTGAGTGTGTGTGTGTGTGGCTCTGAGTGTGTGTGTGGCTCTGAGTGTGTGTGTGGCTCTGAGCAGAGTGTGGCTTTGACGACAAGCTCTCACCTCTGACGCTCTCCACCTCCTTCATCCCTCTGCCGCTCAGTCTCCGCCTCCTCCATTCAGTCTCCGCCTCCTTCACTCATCCTCCTCCTTCGTCCATCTGTCGTTCACATCATATTTCCAGTGATGAAGATGCTTCATCCTCCTCATCACTGACACCATCAGTACATCA
The DNA here is from genome assembly GCA_903171835.1 of Mullus surmuletus. NCBI lineage: Eukaryota > Metazoa > Chordata > Actinopteri > Syngnathiformes > Mullidae > Mullus > Mullus surmuletus. Next base: position 758,284 of record CAESWR010000589.1, on the reverse strand, counting down.
CACTTCCTCCCCTCTGTCTGTCTATCATTCTCTTTCTCTCCCACACACGTGTGTAAGCCCCGCCCCCTTCCCGCCCTCATTGTAACCACTCCCTCCATCCAACCCAAACTTGTCCCTGTGGCACAAAACTGATTGAGGATGACTGGTTCTTTCCCGGCTGCTCCGATCCAGTTCTGGCTTCACGGCAGCAGGAGTTGGAGGAGGAGCTGGTTCAGGCTCGGGGGCTCGGCCACAACCGGCCCAGGAAGCCGGCGCCGCCCGCACGCCGAAGCCTGCAGGTGAGTCTCACACACACACACACACACACGCACACACACACGCACACACATCCGCCACATGTGACCTCAGGCATCCTCACATGTGGGAATATATTGTCAGAAGTGGGCGGAGCCTGAATGACATTGCCAGCTGCGTTGTGGGTGACGTCTCTCTGCCCTGCAGGAGGACTTTGAGTTTGAGGGTCAGGCGTCGTTCCAGGACCCCCGGGGCCCCACGGAGAGCACCACCCCGATGGAGGGCGAGAACATGGGAGGTTGGTGGCCCGAGTGCAGTTCGCCCGACACAGGTGTGAGAGCCGCCGCTCAGCTGGCATGCACGCGGTCTTTGGCTTTTTTTCCCCTGTTTTTTTCAAACCACCATCACTGCGTTTTTTTGGGGGGCGGGTCGGTTTTGTGTGATTGTGTCGGTGGATGTGAGGAGTGAAGAAGCTCCTCCTCCTCACAGACGCTCGGGGGGAGCAGTGACCCTGAGCTGCACGCTCACCTCATCAGGACTGGTGCATGCTGGTTGGGCTGGCGTTGTGTGTGTGTCTGTGTTGGGATGGAAGGCACACACACGCACACTTACACACATGCACACACACACACACACACACACACACACACACACTTTGATGTGGGAAGCTTCAGCCATCTGTGGTAAGTTTAGTTTCTTCATTGTTTGCATGTTTGGCTCCTTTTTCTTTATTTCCTGTCATTGTCTTTCACACTCTGAGGAGGCGTCGCACCTCCGGAATCCTACAAAAATACATTTGCAGCTTTTTAACAAACATCAGTCGAAAACGCTGGTTTCTTCTTCTGAAGGAGAGCAACAAAGTCCCAGCGCGCCTCCTCATGCTGCCGTAGATCACAGAAACATCATCTTTGTACTCACGTGCTGGGTTGCCAAGGAAACCCCCGAGGTCACAATGTTCAGTGTTACATGATTTTTAACACAAACAAATCTACTCCACAAACTTCAGCATTTGCAGTTACTTTTTTTTGTTACAAGTTGTACATTTTTTTCCCTTTGAGGACCAAAAGTAGAAATGGCCAGGACTTCCTGCTTCTACTACGACTGTTTCCTTGTTACTTCCTACTTCTACTACGACTGTTTCCTTGTTACTTCCTACTTCTACTACGAATGTTTCCTTGTTACTTCCTACTTCTACTACCACTGTTTCCTTATTACTTCCTCTTGTTTTTCCACGGATTGCAACATGGTGGCAACCAGCGTTCAGGTGCATTACTGCCACAGGTGCTGCAGAGGTGCATTGTGGGCGGCAGTTCGTCATTCTCAGCTACCGTAGAAACATGATGGAGCCAAGATGGCCGCTGACGGAGCTCCTGTGGGCTTTGACGTGAATCATTCTGAGATGATGATAAATGATAAAACAATATAAAATGACGATGAATAATGTCAACATTCGTTCACCTCTTAATGAAAGAATTACATGGAAAATGTTATATTTGAGGTAACTGCGCTCCTTTGTGTAGTTGTGCATCTGTGGGAGAATCTGCACCTTCCTGCCTGTGATGTTGGTGATGTCATGATGTTGGTGATGTCATGATGTTGACGTTGCTCCTCATGGCTACAGATGGTCTCCGCTCGGTGGTGGAGGAGCTTGAGGTGGAGAGGAACCAGCTGCAGGAGCAGATCCTGAGCCTGGAGGAGCGCTGCCAGGACCTGGAGGACCGGCTGCAGCTGCAGGCTCGCATTGAGGCCTTACAGGTGACCCCCCNNCCCCCCCCCCCCCCCCCCCCCCCCCCCCCCCCCCCCCCCCCCCCCCCCCGGTCCTGCTGTAACACTGTCAACACCATCAACATGTTCCCAACGCCTGAGGTTTGTAACATAGCCTTCTAACACAGGTGACGTTTGATGTAGATGAAGATGAGCAGCCATGTTGGGTCTCTCAGGTGTGTGTGTGTGTGTGTGTGTGTGTATGTGTGTGTGTGTGTGTGTGCACTAGCGGGGGCTAACAGTGTGGTGTGTTGCTTTAAGGACTCACTGGGTGGCTGCACATCAGTAAACATCAAGCATGGCACACTGAACGTTAAGCAGCGTGTGTGTGTTAGTTTGTGTGTGTGTGTGTGTGTGTGTGTGTGTGTGTGTCAATCACTTTGATGTTGACGTTCTCTGCCTCCACAGAACGAGTGTGAGAGGCTGCACGCTCAGCTGAGCGGCCTGCGCAGCCAGCAGAGCCGAGATGCAGAGAAGCACCAGCTGCTGGTCGGCAGCCTCAACCAGCAGCTGAAAGGGTGAGAAGACCCCACACACAGAGACAGTCGGGGACCCTCAGAGACCCTAACAGACGATCAGAGACAGTCGGGGACCCTCAGAGACCCTAACAGACGATCAGAGACAGTCGGGGACCCTCAGAGACCCTAACAGACGATCAGAGACAGTCGGGATCGACTGGGATCGGGTCGATGATGATGATGATGATGATGATGATGATGATGATGATGATGATGATGCCGCCGCCGCTCGTTGTTGTTCTCCAGGCTGAGCGACACTCAGGAGAGCCTGGAGAACTCACTGATGGAGAAGGAGAACACGCTGGCTAAAACCTCTGAGAAGCTGGAGCTCATCAGCAGCCTCCACGAGTCTCTGAGCCAGAAGGAGACGCAGCTGAAAGAGGCATCGGAGCGCCTCCTTCAGGCTGAGCTGGCGGTGAGAACCTCCGTGAGGACGAGGTGGAGGTGGAGGAGGTGGAGTCTGCGCTGGTCCAGCCGGCCGCACCTAACCTTCCCGTCTGTCCTTGCAGCTGGAAAGCGTCTCCAAGAAGAGCAGCAGTTGTGAGAAGCAGAGCTCGGAGCTGAAGACGCAAGTGGGCGACCTCACGCAGAAGCTGGGCCAGCTGAAGGAGAAGGTGAGGGAGGATCTCACACACACACACACACACACACACACACACACACACACACACACACACACACACACGTTTTCTCTGGCGTGGCAGTGGTCTGCTGATGGAAAGGTTTGCTCACACTGGAAGGGAGGGAACGTAGCAGGTGATTGCAATAACAAATCCTCGTCTGTGATTTGTTTTTGTCTTTATTATTTATTTATTGTTCTCACCGCTTTGGTCCGTTTGAAACACCACAGAACCTCTCTTTGTGCACTTTACTTGTGAAAAAGCCTCTCTGTGGCAGATATTGTATAGCATATATACATGTTTTTTTTTATGTCGATCCAAGGACCATTTTAGTTTTTACATTTAGTTGTTGTTTTTTTAATCATTATTCATAATGTATATCTTTAAGAGCTGTGGAATGTTCATGCAGCAACTGTTTGTTTTTCTGAACCGTCACTTTAGAATAATGTCCTGTTTTTGAATAAAGGGATGGAAATTTTAAAAAGGTTTTTTTTCTTCTTCAATTAATGGAAAAAATGATGGACTGATAATGGATTGTTCTAATGATGGTTAGTTGCAGCCGTACTTCCCTCATCACCATCTCCTTGTCTGCAGAGCCAGAAACAGGAGGTGACCATTGAGAGCCTGCGAGCAGAGCTGGATCAGACCAACGAGGAGCTGGACAAGCTGAACTCGGCCCACCTGGAGGAGCGAGCGCAGCTCATCCACGACCTTCAGAGCCGCGAGCGCGAGATTGACGCCATGAGGGACGACCTGCTGGAGAAGGACAAGGAGATCTCGGCGCTGTCCGCCAATGCTGCCGAGTACACTGAGCAGGTGGCCGCTCTCGGGCAGGAGCTCAAGGTCAAAGAGGAGAGCCTGGTTCAGGTGGAGAAGGCGCTGAGCAAGGCGGAGCGGGAAGCCGCCGTCATCAGAGACTCTCAGAGCTCTGACCAGCAGGTCCTCAACAAGAAGATTGCTCAGCTGCTGGAGCAGCTGAAGGAGGGCGAGGCCGAGCTGCTCACCAGCAGAGAGGACGGCCGGGCCAAAGCGGCGGAGCTGCAACAGCTGCTGAATCAGGCCCAGGAGGACCAGAGGACCATGCAGGAGCTGCGAGCAGATGTTCAGAAGCTCACAGCGTCTCACCGCAAACATCTGTCCGAGTGCGAGACGCAAGTCAGCTCACTGAAGGAGCGACTGCAGGAGACAGAGGAGTTGATCCTGCAGCTCCGAGACAAGAGCTCCAGCAACCAGAAACAGCTGAGTGACAGAGAGCAAACGTATGAGAAAGAGCTGAAGGCCTTCAAGGAGGAACAGAACAGACTTCTGGCTCAGGTGGAAACTCTAACGCAGAACCAGGAAGCCACCAAGAAACAAATGCAGGACTGTCAGCAGGAGGCTGAGGACCAGAGGCAGAAGGTTGCCTCAGAAAACCAGAAGCTGAGCAAAGAGCTGGAGAGCAAATCCGAAAACTTATCCAAACTCAAGAGCCTCCTGAAGAACATGAAGACAGAGAAACATCAGCTGCAGGAGAAGCTGAGCAGGCTGACAGAGGAGCTCCAGCTGCAGCAGCAGAACATCCAGCAGCTTCAGGAGAAGCTGATGGCCACCGAGGAGCTCAACCAACATCTGACCAAGGAGAAGGAGACACTCCAGCTGGAGGTCAGTGAGCAGGCAAAGAACATCTCAGATGCCACAGCTGAGAGAGATGCTCTGCAGGAGAAAGTCTCCATGCTGGAGACTGAGCTCTTACAGAGCATCAAAGTCGTTGAAAATTTGGAAAAGGATAAAGAAGATGTGAGCCTGCGAGTCGACGAGCTGAGCCGAGTTCTGGAGCGGAGCTCCAGCTCCAGCTCAGAACTTCTGCTGGCAAAGACCGACGAGTGCAGCAATCTCAGCCAGTTACTGAGGGAGCAGCAGGAGGAGACCACCACAATGCGAGCAGAAGCTCAGAAAGTCAGCTCAGTGCTGGAGCACCTTCAGCACGACCTGCAGGAGAAACAAGCACAGTGTGAGGAGCAGCAGAGGCAGCAGACGCAGCTCCAAGAAGATCTATCTCAGCTTCGAGAGCAGGACAGCAGGCTGCGGTCCGCCATCACTGAGAAGGATGCCATGCTGAAGGAGAAGCAGCAGGAGCTCCTCAGCTTGAAGGCTGTAGCCGAGTCGCTTCAAGCTGAACAATCAGAACTGGTCCAGCAGCTCCAGGAGAGACAGAAGAAGTTGGAACACCAGACAGAAGAGCTGAGGAAAGCCAGTGAGAAGGTTCAGGCCCTGACGCACCATGTGGAGGAGAAGAGCAGGAAGTTTGAAGGAGAAGAAAAGCAGAAGCAGACAGAGTTGTCAGGACTCCAGAGTCAGATCCAGACCTTCTCAGCAGAGAATCAGCAGCTCCACGATGCCTGCAGGTCCAGAGAAGTGGAGCTCCAGCAGCAAAGCCAGCAGGTGTCCGACCTCCTCCAGCAGCTGGAAGCCTCTCAGCAGCAGAAGTCCTGTTTGAGTCTGGAGATCAGCAGCCTTAAGGACGAGCTCGCTCAGAAAATCAACACCGTTTCTGATCTCCACGTCCAAATCTCTGAGAGCCAGAAGACCATCGATGGTCTGTCGAATGAGAAAGAGGAGTTGAAGCAGGTTCTAAAGGAGAGCGAGCAGAGGAACTCTGCAGGTTTGCTGGAGAAAGCCAGCGAATGCTCTCATCTGTCCACAACACTGCAGGAGAAAGAGGAGGAGCTGCGTGGGCTGCAGGAGCAGATCCAGCAGCTGAAAGTGCACCTAACTGAGAACGATCAGCTGGTGTCAGAGAAGATCTCTCAGCTGGAGGTGCAGCAGAACCAAGTGTTGCTGCTGGAGGACACCGTCTCCATGTTGCAGGAGCAGGGCTCGGTCCTGAAGGCGGCGCTGATGGAGAAGAGCTCCGCGTGTCAGCAGAGAGAAGAAGAATGCAGTGCCTATCAGGAGCAACTTCAGCAGAAGGACAAGATCTTACAAGAGATGACCAGCAACTTCCACATCTGCAAAGATGAGCTGAAGAAGCGCAACGAGTCGGTGCTGTCGCTCAGCACTCAGCTGGCAGCCATGAGCCAAAGTTTGTCTGAGACGGAGGGTGAGGCGGCGGAGCTGAGGGCCGCCCTGCAGAAGATCTCCACCGAGAACCTTGGGCTGAAGGAGGAGGAGGAGCGGAGGAAGGCAGAGGTCGTCGACCTGAAAGACGTCATCCAGGCACTGAAGGAGCAGAGCGGCAGTTTGAAGTCTCAGCTTCAGGAAAGTGTGATGCAGCTGAGTGTGAGCACACAGGGGAAGGATGAGTCCCTCAGACAGCAGGAGAAGCTGATCCAGCAGCTCCAGGACACCATCGACCAACAGGAGGCGCTGCTGAGGCAGAGAGCCAGTCAGGCCTCAGAGCTCCAAGGTCAGATCAAAGTCCTGAACGAAGAGTCGTCCGAGCTGAAGAAGAGCCTGCAGCAGAAAGAACAGTCCAGCCTGGAGCTCCAAAGTCGTCTCTCAGCTGTTGAAGAAAACCTGAATCTGAATCTTCAAGCCAAAGAGCAGGAGTGTGAGAGTCTGAAGGAGCAGATGTCCCACCTGGAGGAGTCCATCTCCAAGCTGAGCAGCAGCCTTCAGGTGCAAATGTCTGAAAGTGCAGAGCTGAGACAGGTTGTGGAGAAGGAGGAGAAGAAGGAGGAGCAGACCCAGCTGCTCCTCCACACTCAGCTGCTGGAGAGCAAGCAGCTGGTGTCGCAGCTGCAGAGTCTCACGCAGTCTTCGTCTGCTGATGCAGAGAAGCACAGGACTGCGGCCGAGGACACGCGGAGCGCCTTTGACAACCTGCAGCAGAAGTACGCAGCCAACCTGGAGGAGCTGCAGGCCGTGAAGAAACAGCTGAGCCGAAGCGTGGAGGAGGCGTCCGGCCTGAGGCAGGAGGCCTCCTCTGTCCGGAGAACTCTGCAGGAGAGCCAGGAGCTGATCGGCCGTCTGAGCCAAGAGAAGGAGGAGGCGCTCTCCTCCCACCAGGCCAGCGTGTCGCTGCTGACGCTGGAGCTGCAGCGGCTGAAGTCGCAGCACATGCAGGTGGTGTCTCAGATGAATGCTCTGACGGAGAACCTGGAGCAGCGCGAGATGGCTCTGCACGCCATCAACAGCCAGTACGCAGCACAGGCCAAGCAGAGCTCTCAGCTGCTGGCCCAGATCCACAACCTGGAGCTGCAGAACCAGAGGCTGACAGAGGAGGCTGGTTCCTCACAGGAGGAGCTTCGGAGCGACCTGGCAGCCACCAGTCACCACAACACGCAGCTGCAGGAGGACATCCAGAAGCTGCTGGTGGAGAAGGAGAACCTGCGAGCCGAGGTTAGTGCAAGAGACCGAGAGCTTTCTCAGTTAGCAGAAAACATTCAGAAGGTAGAACAAATTCTGCAGGACTCTGAGGGAGAGTGGCTGCTGGTTCTTGATAGAGAGAAGCAGGAGAAGAAGCTGTTGACGGAACAGCTGACAAGGGTTGAAAATGAGATGAAGTCTAAAGATGTGAAGGTTCACGCCTTGAAGCGAGACCTGGATGTTTTGCAGGAGAAGTTGGCTGAAGCTTTGGCCGCCATTCAGAAAGGTTCAGATCAGCTCGGCACCAAAGAGCTGGAAGCCTCCACCTCCAGGATTCAGTTGGAGAAGGTGTTGCTGTCGGTGCAGCAGAAGGAACAGGAGAACGTCTGGTTGAAGCAGCTGCTGAGGGCTGTGGAGCTGGACCTGGAGCGACTGGACGCAAAGAGCAACGCTGCAGAAGATCCGCCCACCACCTCTGACAAAGACTACCTGAGGAGAATGATCCAGAGAGTTGAAGCAGCTCACCAGCGTGAGCTCCAAACTCTGAGGACCCAGCAGGATCAGACCGCAGCAGAACTTCAGGTAATGAGGAGTTCTGTTGGTGAAAGAGAAGCCAAAGATGAGCAGATCGTCTGCCTGAACTTCCAGATCAGCCAGCAGAAGGAGCTGGTGTCGGGGCTCAGCCAGCAGCTGAGGGACAGAGACGCCTCCATCGCCCAGCTCTTAGACTCCGCCTCCAACGAGAGAATGAAGCTGACTGAGGAAAAGTCTTCTCTGGTGACACAGGTGGAGAGCATGGAGAAGCAGCTTCAGGAACACGCACTGCGCTTGAAGACTCAGAGTGAAACCACCAGCACCGAGAAGCTCCAGCTGAGCAGAGAGAAGGAGGAGCTGAACCGGGAGCTGGCCAGGGTTTCCAAAGACAAAGACGTCTTGAAGAAGAAGCTCCAAGCTGCTCTCGTTGTAAGAAAAGATCTGATGAAGAAAATCCAAGAGTTTGAAAAACAAGCAGGAGAGAGTTTAGACTTCCAAACTCAGCTGTCACTTCTACATGACCAGCTACAGGAGGCAGCAAATGTAGCTGAAGACGCCAAGAAAAGCTACGAAGAACACGTTTCTCTGCTTGAGAAGAAAGTCCGAGAGAAGGAGGAGGAGCTCAACCAGAGCAGGACGGGAAGTGAACGGCTGGTCGACCAGCTGGAAACCACATTGAAAGAGAAAGAAGGTCGTCTGTCAGAAACGTTGCAGACACTCGGAGACAAAAGTGTCCTCATGGAGCAGCTGCAGATGAGAATTACCCAGGAACAAGGTGCCTTTGAGGAGGAGAGAAGCTGCCTGAAGCAGAAGATAGATGAGCTTCAAAAGGAGATGGAGTGTAAAGAGGAGTTGGAGGACAAGGAGAAGGAGCTGACGCAGCTGAAGCAGGAGAAGGCGGCGCTGCAGAGGAAGGCCCAGGCCGCCCTGCTGGCCCGGAAGGAGGCCATGAAGAAAGCTCAGGAGCAGGAGAAGAAGCTGAGCAAGGAGCTGGCAGAGCTGAAGGATGACTACAAAGCACTGCTGGAGCAGCACTGTCAGCAGACCAACCAGCTCAATGCCATCCAGTTCAGCTTTGACACCAAGGCCAGCGAGCTGGAGGAGCTTCGCCAAACCTCCGAAGATGAGCTGGAGACTCTGAGGAAGCTGCTGGAGGAGCGAGAGCGAAGCCTGCAGCTTCTGAAGACTTCTCTGGCTGACCGGGAGAGTCGGTGCCGCTCTCTGGAGCTCCTGCAGGCTCAGCTAGAGGCTCTCTCTGAGAGCACCATGCTGGAGATGGCCGGGAAGCAGGAGGTGCTCCTCGCCACAGAGCAAAGAGAAGAAGGTTTGAAGTCCAAGCTGCTGAAGGTTGAAGGCGACTTGGAGAAAGCTCTGGCAGATGTGAGGGAGAACACAGCCGAGCTGGAGAAACATCAGGAGGCAGTTAAAGCTGCAGAACTCAACTCCCAGCAGGAGAAACAAACTCTGCTGGATGAAAACTTCAAACTGACGTCTGCGGCCGAAGAGGAGGATCGTGAGTTGATGGAGGAGCACAAGGCACTCCTGGAGAAGGTGGTGACTCTCCAGGAAACATCCGCAGAGCGGCAGCTGCAGATCACAGAGGTGGAATCACTGAGACAAGAAAACCAAGCAGCTGTATGCGTGATGGAGGAGCTGTTGGCCGAGGTCAGCGCTCTGAAGCAGCAGCTGAGGGAGTCTGAGAGCATCCGTGAGCAGCTTGGTGAGGAGGTCCTCAAACACAGCAGCTCAGAGCAGCTCCACCACAAACACAGCCAGGAGCTGCAAGCGGAGCTGCTGCAGGGGGAGCAGGCCTTGTCAGCTTCTCGTGCTCGAGTCACAGAGAAGGAGGAGCTGATCACTGCTCTCCAACTGCAGCTACAGCAACAGGTTCAGATCCATCAATCAGCCTTAATGCAAGTGAAAAGGGAGAGTGAGAAGCTCCAGAAGACTCAGGAAGATGGCCTGAAGACCAACGAGCAGGAGAGCCAGAGTAGAGTTGCTCTGCTGAGCAGGAAACTGCAGGCGGCTTTGGTCTCCAGGAAGGAGCTGATAAAGGAGAACACAGCACTCAAAGAAGAGGCAGAGCAGCTGAGAGCCAAACAGGAAGCCCACCAGGCCGAGCTCTCCTCCCTGGAATCATCTGCTCTGACGCTCAAACAGCAGATTATGGAGCTGGAGAAGCAGCTGAGCTCTCTGAAGCAGGACAAGATCAATCTGGGCTTTGAAGTCGATCGCATTATTGGTGACAACCGCAGTCTTTCTGCAGCCTGTGAGAGCCTGAAGCAAACCATCGAGAACATCACGCAGCAGAAGCAGGCCTTCTCCTGCCAACTGGAGTCTCTGAAGGACTCGCAGACGGAGGAGCTCAGCAAGTGGAAGTCCGAGCACTCCGAGCTGAAGCAGGAGTACGAGTCTCTGCTGCAGGCATACGAGAACATCAGCAGCGAGATGGACAAGATGAGGCAGCTTCTGGAGGGAGCCAAGAGGGAGCGACAGGAAGCCCTGAGGAGGGTCCACAAACTGGAGGCTGACAGGGGGGCGCTGGAGAGCCAGGCCAAAGAGCTGGAGGAGGACCACTGCAAGATTAAAGAGAAGATGCACAAGTTCTCCAAAGAGAAACGGCAGAAGATTGAAGAGCTGGAGGAGGAGAATCAAACAATCAGAAAAGAGCTGATGGAGATAGAAGGAAACCACAGGACAGAAATCTCTGCTCTGACTGATGAGAACCTTCGCTTAGAGGCCGAACTCTGCCAGCTGAAGGACTCCTCAGAGGACCTCAGGCAGAAGCTCCTCCAGGTGCGGACTGACAATCAGCAGCTGTCTGAAAAACTTGAAGCCGCCTGTTCGTCCGAGAAGAAACATCTGGAAGCAGAATCGTACACAAGCAACATGCAGCTGAAGCTGGACGAAGCTCTGACTTTGAACAACTCCCTGACAGCCCGAATCGAAGCCCAGAAGACGGAGCTGGGAGCTCAGCTGGAGATCACCAGCCTGCTCCAGAAAGAGAAGCAGAAGCTGTCAGAGAGAAGCGAAAACATCCACAATGACTACGAATCCCAGCTGCGAGAGAAAGATGAGGCCATCACAGAGCTGCAGGAGGTCATCAGCAGACACAGCCAGGAGACCATCAGCCTGAACGAGAAGGTCCGAATCCTGGAGGACGACAAGAGCATGCTGCAGGAGGAGCTGGAGAATGTTCAGGAGAACTCGGACAAAATAAAGAATGAAAACGAGTATCTAGAGACGGTCATACTCAAAAACTCTGAGAGGATCGACGAACTGACGGAGTCCATCAAAGATCTGCAGACCCACAACAAGCAGCTGGGCTCTCAGCTGGAGGCCAGCGAGGAGAAGAGTGACCAGGTTTGCCAGCAGAAAGAGCAGGAGCAGCTGAAGCTGGTGAGAGAGTTCGAGGAGAAACTCAAGACTGTTCGTCGAGGCAACGAGGGCTCCAAAAACGTGAACAAGGAGCTGCAGGAGCTGCTGAAAGAGAAGCACCAGGAGATAAACCAGCTGCAGCACAACTGCATCAAATACCAGGAGTTGATTTTGGATCTGGAAAGTTCTCTGAAGAGCTCAGAGGCGGCCCACGACCTCGCTGAGAAAGAAATCAAAAGAAGCTCGGAGAAGATCTCCTCTCTGGAGGAGAGACGGCAGCAGGTGGAGGCAGAGCTGATCTCCTGCGAGAAGCTCCTGCAGGAGGCCACTGAGCGGACGGGGAGTGTGGAGAGGGAGCATGAGCAGCTCACTCGCCAGGTGTCCCAACTGGAGGCTGAGCAGAAGGTCAGGCAAAGGTCACAGCAGGACCAAGAGCTCCTCAGCTCCTACCAGGAGAAACAGACACTGCTGCAGCAGCAAGTCCAGGATCTGAGGAACTTAAATGACCGAGAAAGTGAGAAAGTGAGCGAGCTGATGGAGCAGATGGACTCCAAAGACCTCCAGATGAACACGCTGCAGAGAACCTTGGAGACCACCAAAGCCAAGCTGTCCATGCTGTCCTCCACGCCGCAGGGGGCTGCCGACGACAAACGCTGGACGGACCTTTTCCACAAGAGTCTGCACGAGAAAGACAACCAGCTGCTGGAGCAAGGCTTCGTCATCAAGAGGTTCCTGGAGGACCTGAGGCTGAAGGACAAGGAGCTGAGCGAGCTGCGGCTCAGCAGGTCCAGGCTGGAGCGGACGCTGAGCGAGTACTCTGTGGCAGCAGCTGCTCAGCACAGGCAGCTCTTCGTGATGAGCGCCAGCAACGCCGAGCTGTCGGAGGCGTCGGAGCTGCTGGCGCTGCAGGTGAAGGAGCTGAGCTCTCAGCTGGAGAGCACCCAGCAGGAGAGCAGCTCCCTGAGCGGCCGGCTGCTCCACAGCCAGGACGCCGCCTCGCAGCTCCACCTCCGCCTCCAGCAGGCGGAGGACGCCGCAGAGGATGCCGACGCTCGGCTGCAGCTGCTGCAGGCGCAGAGCGACCAAGGCCGGGCCGACGCCCAGAAGCAGGAGGACATGGTGGAGCAGCTGAAGACGCTGCTGGACAGCAAAGACGCTGAGATCTCCTCCCTGCTCTCCTGCAGAGAGGGACACGTGTCAGGATACCTGGAGCAGCTCCAGCTCAACCACCGCCGGCAGGCCGACGCCTACCAGCAGCGGCTGGACGCCTCCCGGCTGGAGCAGCAGCACGCCGGCGCCGAGCTGAGACGCCTGGAGGCCAAAGTCAGGACTCTGCAGGCGGCCGTCAGCAGAGCCGCTCTGGAGAAACAGCAGATGGACGCCAAGGTGGAGTCCTTCAAGAACTCCATGGCGTCTCTGCAGAGGGAACGCGAGCGGCTGCTGTCAGAGCTCCGGCTCCTGGAGGTGAAGACTCAGCAGAGCGTGAGGGACGGTGGCGGCGGCGGCTCTGCTGAAGGGGAGGCTGGTGCTGCCAAAGGCCTCAAACATGAGATCAGGAAGCTCCTCCACCAGATGGACGATCTGAACTCAGAGAACGCCATGCTGAGGGCGCAGCTGCTCCGCTACAGAGAAGACCTCAACCAGGTGCTGTCCCTCAAAGACAACCAGCTGAAGGTGCTGCTCAAGAAGCAGCAGGATGTCATCAGAAACCTGGAGAACCAGAAAGTGGCCGCAGAGAAGCAGCAGAGGGAGGCTCACCTGGAGCTCCAGAAGGAGGAGGAGGCCAGAAGCGCCCTGAGAGAAGAGGTCTCCAGGCTGGAGGAGGAGCTCTCCACCCTGAGAGGCTCGGACGCGGGCAGGGTGATGGTTCACCTGCAGCAGGCGGTGGCGGCCAAAGCGGCCGAGAGCAGCCACCTCCAGCAGAAGCTCCTCTCTCAGAAGGTCCTGGCTGACGAGCTTAAGGAGAAGCTGCAGCTGCTGGAGGTGGAGATGGACAGGAAGCTGTCGGAGGCCGAGGACACCAGCGAGGGCCGGCTGGAGGCGCTGCAGCGGGAGGCGGCACTGAGGAGGAGTGCGCAGGAGGAGGCGGAGCAGCGGGTGGAGCAGCTGGCCAGAGAGCACCTGGAGGCGGAGCAACGGCTGAGCTCGGCCGGCGTGCTGGAGGCGGAGCTGCGCAGCCAGCAGGGGGCGCTGCGCGGCGCCATGGCCGCCCTGCAGGACGACCGCGACCTCCTCATCCACGACTTCAAGACGCTGCGCGGGCGCCACGAGCAGGAGCTGCGCGAGGCTCGCTCGGCGCTCAGCAGGACGGAGCGGCGGCTGCAGGACGTCTCCTCGGACCTGGCCATGTTCTCCCAGCAGAAGGAGCTCCTGCTGCAGCGGCTGAAGGCCTGGGAGAGCCGGGACCCCCCGAGCCAGCTGACCGCCCTGCTGGACCAGCTGAGCCACACGCTGGCTGACAAGGAGAAGCAGCTGACGCGGCTGGAGCTGGAGGGCGCCGCCCGCGCTCGCCAGCTGGCCGCCTTCTCCAGCTCCATGGCTAGCCTGCAGGATGAGCGGGACCGCCTGGTGGAGCGGCTCGTCCGCGCCGCGCCGGCATCACGGCCCGAGAGCCGCGCCGCGCCGGTGAGTCAGCCGCCAGCCGTGACCTCTGACCTCTTTGAGCTGTGAGTGTGGGTTGAGACCTCAGGCAGCATGCAGCTTCATCATCATCATCATCATCATCTGGCCTCCACATGCATGCTGCTTCTGCTGTGTGAGGAGCTTCTGCTGTGAGGAGCTTCTGCTGTGAGGAGCTTCTGCTGTGTATGTGTGTGTGTGTGAGGAGGTTCTGCTGTGAGGAGGTTCTGCTATGTGTGTGTGAGGAGGTTCTGCTGTGAGGAGGTTCTGCTATGCGTTATTTGAAGGTTCATAGGTTTGTGATTGACATGTTGGATTTTCTGCAGATGATCGGTGAGAAGCAGCAGAAAGATCTCAGCCAGCAGGAGGAACCATGTGAGCTGAGGTAAAACAAAGATCTGAGGTTGGTTCTGCAGGTGCCAGCAGCTCGGTCTGTCTCCGTCTTTGTCTCACTGAAGAACAAAGTTTGACTTTTTCACTGAAGCTTGTTTGCCGTCTGCAGCTCTGACAGACCGAAGCAGGAAGCAGCAGCAGCTCAGGTGAGTCCTCGCTGCTCAGCCTCCACAACCTTCACAACCTCCACAACCCCCACAACCCCCACAACCTCCACAACCTCCACAACCTCCACAACCTTCACAACCTCCACAACCTGCTGCAGTCTCTCCTCTCACCTGCTTTCTCCACTTCTTGCTGTGTGACAGGAGGCGGAGTCTCTGCAGGGGGAGGCGGGGCCAGCGGCGGCCAGCCAGCAGCAGCTGCAGCAGCTCCACCTTCAGGTCCAGCACTGTCCCTTCAGCTTCTGCTGGTCCTGGTTCTCGGTGGTTGTGACCTTCTCCGCTCTTCTTCCCTCTGCAGCTTCAGCAGACGATGGAGGAGAAAGGTGGGGTTTTGGCCCAACTCAGGGCCGTCTCTCAGACTTTGAGGGACACGCAGACCCGCTGCCACTGGCTGGAGAACCAAGTCCAGGTCCACACGCAGGTGAGCCGGACCCCCAGACCCTCAGACTCCCCAGACCCTCAGACCCCTCAGACCCCTCAGACCCTCAG
>CAESWR010000589.1:659365-671515 GCA_903171835.1 Mullus surmuletus | reverse complement strand
CTGAATGAATGATGGATAGATGGATGGATGGGTGGATGGATGGATGGATGGATAGATGGATGGATGGATGGATGGATGGATGGATGGCTGAATGATGGGTGGTTGGATGGATGGATGGATGGATAGATGGATAGATGGATGGATAAATGAATGATGGATGGATGGATGGATGGCTGAATGATGGCTGGATAGATGGATGGATGAATGGATGGATGGCTGAATGATGGGTGGATGGATGGATAGATGGATGGATAAATGAGTGATGGATGGAGGGATGGATGGATGGCTGAATGATGGGTGGATGGATGGATGAAGCATTGATGTGACAGGGTTCTCTGATGAACACATGAACAGAAGAAGCCATTTCCCTCCCTTATGATTATGGGATGGATTGGACGGGACCTGCTGCATCCTTACACAGAAATACTTGAAACAAAAGTCAGGTACAGTGTCAGTGTTCCAGGGATCTTTATTAGCATAGTAATGTATAATCA
Source organism: Mullus surmuletus (assembly GCA_903171835.1). Lineage (NCBI taxonomy): Eukaryota > Metazoa > Chordata > Actinopteri > Syngnathiformes > Mullidae > Mullus > Mullus surmuletus. The sequence goes on along the minus strand of CAESWR010000589.1, from coordinate 671,021 downwards.
TGCTTATATGTATAGATATAAATATGATCAGTAAAATGATAATATGAACAAAATGATAAATATAATGAAAAATGATTTGTTTTCCTCAGAACACACAAAACATGAATAATAGAGAGCTAAAGAAAAACATATGACACATAAATATTGGTTACAAAATCTAAATACATGAAAAGACCCATTAGTAATATAATAGTGTCATTATATAAGATACTAACAATAGAGATACATTTTTCTTTTTCTTTGACAAATTAACAAACAGTATTTCTCCAACCCTGGTAGAAACATACAAATACACACATACAGTAAATACATGAATATAACCAGAAATGGAATGTTGAGAGGATACTAACAACATAATAGGGCTATTTCAGAGGACAGAAACTAATTATGTGATGGATGAAATAGCAACAAATTGCTGAGCTAATCTCGTCATGTTCATCTTGAAGGATCAGCAAGACAACATATTCTTATATAGTGTGTGTGCGTGTGTGCTGCAGTTCTCCTTAGCGGCCAGCAGGTGTCAGCAGGTGTCAGTCAGTGAAGCCTCTGAGAGCTGCTGACAGAAGGGATAGGAAGCAGTCATCTGTCCACATGATGTCACTTCCTGTGTATCTGTAGATCCTGGAGCTGGTGGACTGTGGTCTTCAAGCGGCCAGTGTGTCTTTAAATGAGTGTGTGAGTGTGTGTGTGTGTGTGTGTGTGTGTGTGTGTGTGTGTGTGTGCGTATGTGACTGTCCTCACAGCTCTGTCTTGTTGAAGACGTCTCCATGAGGCTGCTTCCTCCATCTCAGGCTGAGCTCCTGATTGACCCTGTGACCTCTCAGATCTTCCTCCATCTACAAGATACAATCCCAGCTGCTGCTCACCTTCATCACCTTCATACCTTCAACCATCTCAGCCAGAGGAGGAAGCACACTGACCTGCTGCAGAGCGGCTTCCTGCACCAGGGGGTCGTTAGGGTTCACCGAGCCATCAGTCCACAGCATGACCTTCAACATCTTCCTCTGAAGAGCTGTGACAGGAGGAGCCAGAGGTGGTGCTAGACTTTTTCGTTGTCTGTCATTCTGACTGACAGGGCCATCAAAGTCCTGTCATTATCTATTTTTACCCATCACTGTCATGTATAAAAGGACAACAATGATTTATCCCGCCTGCTGGCTCCGTCGTTTCCAAGGACTGATTACTTGTTTGTCCCTCGTGAAGCCAACGAGGTCGTGCATCAACAGAGACGATTGCGAACTAACATGCTCACTCGCCACCAAGTGGTCAGGGGTGTGATTGCAATCTGTCAAAACTGTCCGTCACTGTCAGTGACGGAAAACATTGGGTTAAGGCGACTCCCGAGGAGGAACAAACTCAGAGGGGAGGCTGCTTCTACACACAGCAGCTGAGAGGAACATCTGGATGTTTGGGGGGATCATCTGATGAGAACATCTAGTCCATGAAATATGAAGTTAGTTTGGCACAAAGACTGCAAAGATGCTCCAAAGCTCCCAAAGTCCACTTTTACTAAGATTATCATAGTCAGCACGCTGACATCATCAGTCGGCGTGTTGGCCAACGTTGTCAAACACAGAAGTTCTTACCTGAGCAGATGAAGGCACGCTCACCCGCACAGGAAGAATCCATCATCCCGCTCACAGCAGCGGCGCTGCAGGTCTTCAGGCCTCCGCTGGGCTCACTGCTCGCCCAGCGCCGGAAGGAGGACTCACTGCGGTCAGACCACTTCCAGCCCTCCCTGTGCAGCCCGATCCAGCCCCCACTAATGTCGATCAGGTTCCTGACCTCCTGCCACTCCCACTGGTTCCTGATGCTGGCCAGGTCTGTGTAGGAGCTCCTGCAGTAGTGCTGCGCCGCCTGCCAGCTCCTCGCATTGCCATCCAGGATGAAGGAGTTGGAGGGCTCTGAAACAACACAGCAAAGATATCAGATTTGATTTCATATGCAGTCAATCAGTGGAGAAGGAGGCCAGCGCCCACCGTCGTAGCACACAGACTTGCGAGTGAGGTCACAGGACTTGTCAAACAGTTTCCCCTGAAACAAGGTTCCACAGAGCTCAGCGCCTCCGTCATTGTTCTCAGACAAAACCAACCAGCTCTGTGAGTCTCGCTCGTAGAAAGACGTGTTGTCCAGGGACCAGCTCCAGCTCCTCACGTCATCATACAGGCCGATCCAAGCGTCTGCTTGGCCTGAGTTTGCCACCAGCTCACTGACTCTGCTCCAGTCGTCTGCACTCTCTATGGTCGCCAGGTCTACAAACTTCTCTCTGCAGTAACTCTGAGCTTCAGTCCAGGTTTTCAGCAGGTTGATAAAGTGGAATTCTCTGGAAACAGCCAGTGCAGGTGTTGGTGGAGCTGAAAGGAAATGAAAAGACCACACGTTAGCTGAGTGAGAGAACGATCATCCATGAGAGCTGACAGAGTTTAGTGCACCAACCTAGAAGCAGGAAGACCAGCAGTGCCGTCACCTCCATCACTCTGCGACTCTTCAGTCCTGGAACTCTGCAAGAATCAAAGCAAGCAGAGCAGCTACCGTCAGCCTGCTGCTCCCTCTGCACTGTCAGGACTCTGACCTCCACAGCTGGACCTTTATCACGCTGACACCTCGGAGACTCTATGCAAACCGACGTGTTAGCGTCCATCTGAACAGCTGCTGGTTTCTGCTTCCCATGCAAAGTCCCAAATCCCGAGCCAGCCGGAGGCCGGCGCTGCTGGAGGCCGCTCGGCCCGGAGCTTCCCGAGCGGCCTCCAGCAGCGCCGGCCTCCGGCTGGCCTCGGTATTTGGGACTTTGCATGGGAAGCTGAAACCAGCAGCTGTTCAGATGGACGCTAACACGTCGGTGTCAGTGTAAGCCAGCTGGATGTTGTCCAAGTATTTTATTTTGTGTATTACTTAGTACTTTATTTAGTTGTACTGTATTTGATTTATTCAAAGTATTTTATTTTCTTGTACTTTATTTTATGTTGTTTGATGATTTTGAGTTGTTTCGTTTTGTTTTGAACGTAATGACCTTTAAGCGCCATTGGGACGACAGTCGGGTGGTCTGCGGCGCGCGGCGTGGCGGCCGGCTCAGAAGGTGGCGCCGTGTCTGCGTGCAGAGACTCGCCATTTGTGAATGTGACATATTATTATGATGTTTCTTCAGGGTGTTGCTGGTGGAGGAACGTACTGGTTCCCAGCAGCCATAAAGGAGCAGAGTTGCTGGTTGCCATTTGCCTTCCCGTCAACCCGGGGTTTGCTTGTTTCAGGCAAACGCAAACACACACACATACTTTACATATTGTACACACAAACACACACACACACACACACACTAGAGCTCTGGACTATTTTTTTCTGCTGGCCAGCAGTCATTTAAGTCAAGACAATTCAAGGACTTTTTTTTTGCAATTCCTTCCGTATTGAAGATTGTTTTGTTTTTCTTTTATTGAGAAGGACTAATCAGAAGTGTACTTAAGTGGACATTGATGTTATTGTCGAAAGGACAAGAGAAGTTGTGTCACATGACGTTCTGTGTTTCTGATTTCCATGAGCAGTCAAAGTGTTTGGTGAGTCAAGTCAGTCCAGTCAGTGTGAATAAACCTGCTATCAGGACTCTGAGTAAACTCTGCCTGTGAGTTACAGCAGCAGTCCATGGGTGTGATCCACTCACACAGTGGCCTCGTTCTGCCTGCACAGTCTGCTCGCGGCGGTGGAGACCCCCCCCCCGCCCCCCTCAGCAGGACCTCCATCCTCTGCTTCTAGTGGATCAGATGGCAAAGCTGGTTTTGGGGCTTCTCGTGTGAGGCTCAGACTGAGAGTCCTTCCCACCACCGGGCTCCTTTGATGACATCAGCAGCAGGAGTGTGTGTGAGGCGCGGACCCCTGTGACCCTGCTGAGAGGGGGGATGTGGGGTCTGATGTCTGCAGGAGCTGAGAACATCATGCTGGAGTTTGTTAGTCAAAGGTTTCCGTCCAAGGGAGGCTGGCGTGCAAATGAGGCTTGATGGTTTTGCTCCTTTCTCTGTGGAGGCTGCGTCACGCTCACAGACACACACACACACACACACACACACACACACACACTCTCTCTTTGGAGCTGCATCCTCCACCCAAGCATCTCTGCAGAGCGAACCATCCGTGAGAAACAGCAGCTGAATGTTCCTGAGGGACGACAAACACTCCGACTGTGCCAACTAAAGAACTAAGATCAGTGCTGATCAGTCATTAGTGATCAGTGATCAGAAGCTTTATCGATGATCCATCAACTGACGATTGAAGGACTGACTTGGATGTTTGCTCAGTGATGCCATGCTCAGCAGCAACATGTCGCCTCGCAAACATTCAAGTCATTCCACAGATTTATGGAGGTTACAGGGCGGGGAGGACACTGCACTGATAGTGTATGTGTCTGTGTGTGTGTGTGTGTGTGTGAGGGTGGGTGGGTGGGTGGGTTTATGGAGCTGATCAAAGTCACTCAGATAAAGGAGCCTCAGGTGGCTGCTGACACAGGTGGGAGGGGCTGGCTGACTGCTGGGGGAAATGACCTGGAGGCCACGCACAGGATTTGTGTGTGTGTGTGTGTGTGTGTCTGTGTGTCTGTGTGTGTGTGTGTGCAAAGCCAACATCTCACACACTCATTCCAGACGAGAGCTCGAGTCTGAAGCCTGTGCGTCTCCGTCTGTGGCCATCAGAGGGCGACTCGCTCATGTGAGAGAGAGACCACAAAGTCTTCAGGAAAATGTTTACTGAGCCACGTCCAATACTGTTGCTACGGTTACCAAGAGTCCTCAAATACAGCGTCCAACTTTAGTGGGCAGCAGAGCAGGCGGGGCGGAGTTCACACTGCTGTGTTAAAGGCTTGTGCGGTGAGTCATGCAGGCGGGCAGATAGCAGGGAGCGAGTGTGTGTGTGTGTGTGTGTGTGTGTGGGGTCGGTATTTAAATACCACACCCCGACCGTCCTGGGTCATAACGGAGCTGCCTGCGTCTGCTGTGTCTCTGAAGGTAAGAACTCTTCAACTCACACTTTGAGCAGCGATCTCAGTCCGAGGCGGCGGCAGGAAGTGGAAAAGTGAGCCTGAAGGAGACTGGTTTTAAAGGTCTGTGATGGGAGAGACGAGCGCTGCTGGCTCCCGCACTGGGAGTGTGTGAGGAGAGCAGAGATGTTTGTCTCCTGTCCTTCAACACTCACTGTTAAAGCTGCAGCACTATTTGCTCAAATTGTCACGATGATCAGTGTGATCAGATGCAGTCAGCGGAGAGACCTCCTGTGTGTGTGGGACCACCGGGGGTCCCAACGCCTCTTAGCAAGAACCCAGGGAGCTGAATCGAGACAGCCAATCAGAGCAAGGAGCGTTGTTCACGCTCGTGCACTGGCTGCTGTCAGCGCTACTTGTACTCAGCGAGGCAGCGCTTCAGGTCCTTTTGGGAAAACGAGAGAAATGAGACTGACAGATGCGGCAGTGGGACGAACGATGCTAACAGCTACAAGCTAACGTCAGTTATTGAGTAAATGGATGTGAAGCCAGATGAGTCAGGGGGGCACAGCCCCTGACCGGAGGGTCACAGAGGTCAAAGGTCAGGAGATGTTCTGCTGGCTGCTCTGTCTCCTTGGGGACACGCCCACTGGGACACACCCACTGGGACGTCCTGCGCATTGAATCATGTCTGTGTTTCCTGTGGTTCTGCTGCCAAACTGCCATTGTTTGCTGCTGCAGGACAGGAAGTGAAGTTGGGCGTGTGTGTGTGTGTGTGTGTATGTGTGTGTCCTGATGGAGCGGCTGAATCATCATCACTGATCAGGATGTTTCTCTGCTCTCTGATCTGCTTGCAGGCTGAGTCAACATGGCGCTGGTGTCAGAGTTTCTGGGTCAGCTGACGCTGGCGTACGGAGCGGTGAGTCCATCCCACAATATTTCACCAAAGGTTGCGATGCTCGTTATCATCGGAGCATCCAGCTAAAGCTGCTCTCATCTTCCTCATGTTGTGATACGTGGAGGCGCCGCAGCTCCCTGCCTCACTGTCAACACTGGCTCACTGGCTCAGTCTGCTGTTAGATTGCTGGGTTGTCGGATTGTTGGGTTGATGAGTTGCTGGGTAGTTGCTGAGTTGCTGAGTTGCTGGGTTGTTGGGTTGTTGGGTTGTTGGGTTGTTGGGTTGTTGGATCAGAGTTTCTCAGTTCTCCAAAAACTGAGGTACGAAGAACATGAAACCAGAGGATGTCAGAGACACAGCTGGTTGTTTTCATTATCATCGCCCCCTGTTGCCCATTAGCGGTGCACAGTAGTGCTGCAATGGCTTAGTTTGTTACTTGTGTCTTGCCTTGCTGTGTTTCCCACAGGAACCCGAGCCCATCTTCCCCACCGTGGTGCCGGCGCGAGACTTTGACGCCGCCAAAGACGCCGCCCGCATCGAGACGGCCATCAAAACTAAAGGTGGGTGTTGGAGCGATGCAGCATGGAGACGGACACCACCGCAGCCTGCTCTCCTGTAAACACCTGCGTCTCACTGCACCCACACACAGTGTCCAGCCCGGCTGCTAACGGCCTGCTCACCTGCAGCGCCGCCTCTGGACACAGCCGGCATCATCAGTCAGTTCAGCAGATTCCAGGACTCGGATCCATCCTGTTAGTCAGACATTAGTCCCCGGTTGGCTTTTTTCATCCAAGAGCGGGCAGAAGCTGCAGCACAGACTGGCTGTGAGTGTGTGAGGAGCTTCCTGTGTGTGTGTCCCTCGGCCTGAGGGGTTCAAACACTGACTGAAGTCCACACGGACAATATCCAGATATGTTCACATAAAGGACGATGTTTCTGATATCGAAAAAGGCCCTTCTACTGAACTGTAAGGTCTGTGATTGGATGGATGGAGGAATCAGCGTGTTGTGTGTTGCAGGTGTAGATGAGCAAACCATCATCGACATCCTGACCAGGCGTAGCTACGAGCAGCGGCGACAGATCGCCTTTGAATACGAACGGCTCGCCAAGAAGGTCAGAGGAGCTTCTGTCTGAGTGCACCAAGACAGAGAACAAGCCCAGCTTAGCCTCTTTGTGTGTGTGTGTGTGTGTGTGTGTGTGTGTGTGTGTGTGTGTATGTGATTAGGATCTGATCATGGCCCTGAAGGGGGCACTGTCCGGCTCCCTGGAGACACTGATGCTGGGTCTGATGAAGAGCACCTCTCAATACGATGCGTCCGAGCTCAAAGCCTCCATGAAGGTCTGAATCATTTACTGTCACTGTGGTCACCATTTACAGTGACCAGTGACCACAGTGAACAGTGACCACAGTGACCAGTAACAGCAGTGACCAGTAACAGCATTGACCAGTGACAACAGTGACCAGTGACCACAGCGACCAGTGACAGCAGTGACCACTGACCACAGTGACCAGTGACAGCAGTGACCAGCAACAGCAGTGACCACAGTGACCAGTGGCCACAGTGACCAGTGACTGCAGTGACCAGTAACAGCAGTGACCAGTAACAGCAGTGACCAGTGACAACAGTGACCAGTGACCACAGCGACCAGTGACAGCAGTGACCAGTGACAACTGACCACTGACCACTGACCACAGTGACCAGTGACAGCAGTGACCAGTGAACACAGTGACCAGTGACCACAGTGACCACAGTGACCAGTAACAGCAGTTACCAGTAACAGAAGTGACCAGTGACAACAGTGACCAGTGACCACAGTGACCAGTGACAACAGTGACCAGTGACCAGTGACCACAGTGAACAGTGACCACAGTGTCCAGTAACAGCAGTGACCAGTGACAACAGTGACCACAGTGACCAGTAACAGCAGTGACCAGTGACAACTGTGACCAGTGACCAGTGACCACAGTGACCAGTAACAGCAGTGACCAGTGACCAGTAACAGCAGTGACCAGTGACCACAGTGACCAGTAACAGCAGTGACCAGTGACCAGTGACCACAGTGACCAGTAACAGCAGTGACCAGTAACAGCAGTGACCAGTGACAACAGTGACCAGTGACCACAGTGACCAGTAAAAGCAGTGACCAGTGACCAGTGACCACAGTGACCAGTAACAGCAGTGACCAGTGACCACAGTGACCAGTGACAGCAGTGACCAGTGACCACAGTGACCACTGACCACTGACCACAGCGACCAGTGACAGCAGTGACCAGTGAACACAGTGACCAGTGACCACAGTGACCAGTAACAGCAGTGACCAGTAACAGCAGCGACCAGTGACAACAGTGACCAGTGACCACAGTGACCAGTGACAACAGTGACCAGTGACCACAGTGACCAGTGACAACAGTGACCAGTGACCACAGTGACAACAGTGACAAGTGACCACAGTGACCAGTAACAGCAGTGACGAGTGACAACAGTGACCAGTGACCACAGTGACCAGTGACGACAGTGAACAGTGACCACAGTGACCAGTAACAGCAGTGACCGGTGACAACAGTGACCAGTGACCACAGTGACAACAGTGACCAGTGACCACAGTGACCAGTAACAGCAGTGACCAGTGACAACAGTGACCAGTGACCACAGTGACCAGTGACCACAGTGACAACAGTGACCAGTGACCACAGTGACCAGTAACAGCAGTGACCAGTGACAACAGTGACCAGTGACCACAGTGACCAGTGACGACAGTGAACAGTGACCACAGTGACCAGTAACAGCAGTGACCAGTGACAACAGTGACCAGTGACCACAGTGACAACAGTGACCAGTGACCACAGTGACCAGTGACGACAGTGAACAGTGACCACAGTGACCAGTAACAGCAGTGACCAGTGACAACAGTGACCAGTGACCACAGTGACCAGTGACAACAGTGACCAGTGACCAGTGGCCACAGTGACCAGTAACACCAGTGACCAGTGACCACAGTGACCACAGTGACCAGCAACAGCAGTGACCAGTGACCACAGTGACCACAGTGACCACAGTGACCACAGTGAACAGTGACCACAGTGACCAGTAACAGCAGTGACCAGTGACAACAGTGACCAGTGACAGCAGTGACCAGTGACAACAGTGACCAGTGACCAGTGACCACAGTGACCAGTAACAGCAGTGACCAGTGACCACAGTGACCAGTGACAGCAGTGACCACTGACAACAGTGACCAGTGAACACAGTGACCAGTAACAGCAGTGACCAGTGACAACAGTGACCACAGTGACCAGTGACCAGTGACCACAGTGACCACAGTGACCAGTAACAGCAGTGACTAGTGACAACAGTGACCAGTGACCACAGTGACCAGTAACAGCAGTGACCAGTAACAGCAGTGACCAGTGACAACAGTGACCAGTAACAACAGTGACCAGTAACAGCAGTGACTGGGAGAGAAGCCATAGGAGTGCACCAGCTGATATTGTGGTGGCTACGGTTGAAGAGTGACCTCACTTCCTGTGTCTGTGTCCTTTGTCCAGGGTCTGGGGACGGACGAGGAGACCCTCATTGAGATCGTCTGCTCAAGGAGTGACGAGGAGCTGCTGGACATCAAGAAGGTCTACAGAGAAAGTACGTGAGACCTTCCACACTGAGAACATGCAAAGAACCACTGAACTCTGCAGGAACCTCCGACCTGTCAGATGGACGCAGGAAGCTGATTGGTTTTGGTGACGTTCTAATGACTGGCGTGTGCTTTGCTCATCGTATCAGCTCATGGCAGGCGCACACGTCGACGCCAAATGCAAGATTTTGAAATAGAAAGTAAAAATACCCAAATGTGAGCAGACACTGAGAGCTGGTTAAACTTGGTCTGTGGTTTGCAGTGTTTAAGAAGGAGCTGGAGAAGGACGTAGCAGGAGACACATCAGGAGACTTCGCCAAGCTGCTGCTGGCGCTGGTTCAGGTAGGAGCCCTCAGGAGGGGGCGGGGCCTCTTCTGACCGCACTCTGAGTAGGCAGAGCCTCTTCTGACCTCACTCTGAGTGGGTGGAGCCTCTGTCTCTCTCTCTCACCTGGTAGGAATCACCAACGCTTCAATGAGCAGTAATAGAGCTGATTCTTCTGCAGACGAAGCGAGATGAACCCTCCAACGTGATCGACTATCAGAAGATTGACGACGATGCCAGGGTGAGAGGGGCTGTCCTGACCCTTGACCTTTGACCTTTCTGGCCCCCGCCCCTCAATCTCCTCTGCTGTGACCCTCAGTGTCTGTACGAGGCGGGAGTGAAGAGGAAAGGAACCGACGTGGCCGCCTGGATCTCCATCATGTCGCAGAGGAGCGCCCCCCACCTGCAGAGAGGTGAACTCAACACTTAGAGCAGCAAGGCCCGGGGCTCACGGAGGCCCCGCCCCCTGCCTGCCCCTGCCCTCGCCCAGCGTCCCGTGCCAACCTTGTGCTCTCTGTGTCAGTGTTCGAGAGGTACAGGAGCTACAGCCCGTACGACATGAAGGAGAGCATCAGGAAGGAGGTCAAAGGAGACCTGGAGAAGTCCTTCCTCACTCTGGGTAGGTCAAAGAGACATCAGACATTGAAGCAGCCTGGTCCAGCTCCTGGTCCAGCTCCTGGTCCAGCTCCTGGTCCAGCTGCTGGTCCAGCTCCCGGTCCAGCTCCTGGTCCAGCTGCTGGTCCAGCTCCCGGTCCAGCTCCTGGTCCAGCTAACCAGAAGCTTCCTCTCCCTCCTCAGTGGAATGCTTCCAGAACAAGCAGCTGTACTTTGCCAACAGGCTCAATGACGCCATGAAGGTAACGTCCTCAGCAACGCTCCATCAGACTAAGAGGGACCCTCAGACGGGTCCCAGAGAAGGTCCCTCAGATGGGTCCTCCTGATGAGCTCCTCCATGCTGACATGCGACCTTTGGCCCTGCAGAGTAAGGGGGCCAAGGAGAAGGTGGTGACCAGGATCATGGTGTCGCGCTGTGAAGTCGACCTGATGAAGATCAGAGCAGAGTTCAAGAAGCAGCATGGACGCTCGCTGTACCAGACCATCACTGTGAGTGTGTGTGTGTGTGTGTGTTTGTGTGACAGGGGGCTTCTTGTACTCGTGGTACTGTGAGTAGTTGCAGTACATGTAGTCAGCGAATGTGTTCCTCAGTAGTTCGTCACTTCCTGAACACAGTTGAAATGTTGAATTGGGTGAAAAAAGCCCAGAAGAAAAACGTTCTGTATCAGGTATGAACGTGTCTGATGGAGTGTTTGGTCCTCAGGAACACACCAAAGGAGACTACCAGAAGGCTCTGCTCAGCCTGTGTGGAAGTGACGACTGACACCGTTTCCCAGAAGGCCACTGGGTCGTCAGCTGACTGCAACCGAGCTTTGACATAATTACAGCTTTTGGTTTCCAGCTGCAGCTTCTCCTCAAATAAAGATCTCTTCATCTCTTTGTGTGTCTGCTGATTGACCAGCAGAGGGGAGCAGAGACACGTGGAGAGACTCAGACCCCCACAGTCAGAGACAGAGTGGGAGTCTCCCACAGTCAGAGCTCAGGGTGGTCTGTGAGGAACCTGCTCACCTTCATGTCAGAAATCTGCTGTTTCTGCTGCTGCACCTTCAGCTCGACCTTTTACCACTTTATGGCTTCACTGAAACCAGAGGGAAGGTTGTTTGCAAGTGTGCTGAAACCTTCACACACCCTCACACACACCTTCACACCCCCTCACACACCCTCACACACACCTTCACACACCCTCACACACCTTCACACACCCTCACACACACCTTCACACACCCTCACAC
>CAESWR010000589.1:630512-642447 GCA_903171835.1 Mullus surmuletus | reverse complement strand
GTCAGCAGCTCGTCCTCGTCCATCTTCAGGGCACATTTGGGAGTCAAGGGCATAGGAGGTGGTGCAGGCGTGTCCAGTGTGGGCTGGGGGAGGCTCATCTTAGGCATCTGGGGCACCTCGGAGGCCCATGTTCCTGACGCCGCCAGGTTTTTCTTCAGCTGTACCTCAGACAGGCCAAAGTCAGCGAGCTTTGGGGTTCTCATTGAGTCAGCAAGGGGGGGCTGTCCCACTTTTGGAGAAGATGCTGAAGAGGGGCTTGTGCCAGCCTCCTCGTGGCTTTCCTCTTCTACTGCAGAATCATCCTCATTGGCTGCCGCTCCTTCCATTTGCACCTCCTGACCCCTGGCGTCTGTGCAAGTAGCTATGACAACAGGATTTAGTTTGATTTAGTGGGGTGTTGCCTCACATCAAACCAACAATAAGTGTTCATTAATACAGACATAAGAGCACTAGGGAAACAGCTGCAGGTGTCACTCACCGTTGGGTCGCTGGCTGTCTTTGGGAGCCTGGTATCCATATTTTTCCCAGTGTGTCCTGAGTGTCTTGATGTCCTCAGAGACCTTCTGCTCCATCTCTCTGTAGTTCTTAATGAAGCTGCTCACTTCATTCTCTCGTGTTTGCTGCTGTTTGAGATGGTCCTGAATCTGTTCCTGTAATCACACAAGGAACAGTCCTTTTAAACAATATGTTGCTGACTTTCAGAACATAAAGCAAGAGTTGGTTTGTTGTTAAAAAACAACAACAAAAAACTAAAAATACCCATATATTAATGTGATCAGGTGTATTATTATAACTTACTATTATTACACTGGGCTGTTGTTTATACCATTGCTGTTACTATGCAACACTGTTGTCACTTTACAGCTAGTTTTATTCACCTTATTTGTTGTACACAGAAAGTGTTCCATAACTAATATACAGCACAAAACTTGATAGTTTCAATGTCACATGTTCACTTTGATAGACAATATTGAAAACTAACAGAGAATTTGTTCAAAACTGAAAAAATAAAATAAATAAACCATCATATCATCAAATTAACATTTAGTAGTCCTGCCATTAGCAGTAGAGCTCAATAGGGTGTGTCTGCAAACTTATTTCCATCACTGTATTTCCGCTTTATCCTTATTTATCCTTTGTTTGTATTTTAAAAAACAACAACAACAACCAAGTAGTCTTAGTTACTTTGTGTAACTAAGGTACCTTGAGGCTCCTGACGTCACAGTTGAGGTGGTGATAGGCCCGCATGGCTCTGGCTGTGGTTTCTGAAACAACAACAAGACATCGCGTCCGTCAGTGGAAACAGGCTTCTCAGCGGCTCCTCAGTCTTGTGTTCGGCGTCACCCACCTTCGTCGTCGTTGTTTCTGTTTTCAAATGTTTGCTGCAGCTGCGCAGCTTCTGTCTCCAGAGTCACCGCCAGCTTCCTCAGCCTGCTGAAGAACTCACACGTCGGATTCATGTCTGAGCCTCTGTGTGAATTCACGCAGTTGTGCGCGTTGTTTACTGCGGCAGACAACTTTTCTGGTTTTGGCGCCTCTTCTTCTTCTTCGGTGGTACTTTTTAGGGGTAGCTGTCAGCAACCTTTCCGCAGCATTACCGCCACCTGCTGCTCCGGAGTTTACTGGCAGGCTACAGAGGGGAAGTTATTCATGTGCTTTCCTCTAAAACTGGTTCTTTAGGATGAACGTGTTTATTTAATATCAATCCTAAAATATTATTATAGATTATTACACCATTATAGAGGTGTAATGATAAGAGTTTATGTGATTGATTAGATACAATTGCATAAAATTAGTTAACAAATAGACATGCACCCATTATTTAGTGTAGTTTCAGTAATTATTTTTTTTAAGATTAAATTAAACTAAAGTGCCATCCCACGATTTTGCATTCAAAAACAAAATGAAATAGCCTGTAAAAAAAAATTATAAAAAAGTAAAAGTGTCCCTCCTGCGTCCTGCCAGAAGATGGAGACATTTTCTACAAAACCCAAGAGGTCAGACATGCTGACCTTGAAAACTTTGACAGACAACTAGAGCTTGTCTCAAACCACAATTATTTTATGCCCTGGCGCTAGAAAAGAGACGATGAATATCTGCAGACAATAAACCAGTTTGTACACCTCCTCTACCTCTGTATTCCCATCATGCTCTTTGGTTGCAGGTGCTGTAGGTGTGCAGGACTCTTATCAGATACATCGGCCGTCCAGGAGAATGTATAAATATTGAACCAACTGTGAAGGTCGGTACAAACCTGCACAGAGAGGACAACCAGGGTGAGTTGCATCAAGATCAGGACTGGATGTAGTCTTAGTCTGATGATTGGACAATACATATATGTCAGATATTTGTAAATAAGAATCAGTTATCTGTGGTATTAACTGTTCACTCTTTCCATAGCGTAGTTGTCAGTACACCGAACTGGAGCCATGGCGATGTTTGGAAAAGTGCTCGAGCCAGTGGGCTACATGCAGACTGTGAGGTCAGTTTGCATTTTGAAGATATAGAAGTATGCACAGCAGCAATCTGACACATCTTTCAGATACATTTTCATCTCACATGGAGTGCTCCCTGTTGTACTCAGGGTCCTGGTCCAGGGTATTTGCTCCTACCTGGGAGGCAGCGCCACAGGAGAGGAAACAGATTTGGCCAAGAAGAACCTTGACAGCATCGATCAGGAGCTGGGAGCCTCGGGCCAGGGCCTGCTGGATGACCAAGAGGTGCACCAGCTGGAGGACGACCTGGCTGTGGTCTACTACCAACTGGGCACTGCGGTGAGAAAGATTGCTTTTTTAAAACCACAAATACCTACTAAGAGTGCTGAGAAATCTCACAGCGAAAGAAAGTGAAACGAAACGGAACGAAATAGAATGCATCAGGTTCTTTCCTTGATTGTTTTGGGAAAGCTGAAACTGTCTCTATTGGAATAGATGGAGGGGAAAACTTTGTTCAGCAAAATATCAGTTGTGTCAGCTGTACTTTGTATTTCAGGTATTAATTAGTTGTGGGGAAAAGGTGTTCTCATCAAGGTTCTTCCTGTGCAGCAGTTCTCGCCCTTTACCTCACAGTTGCCTCTGAGATTGAATGGGAAAATTACTGCTATAATGCTGCTCTGTAACCATAATTTAGTGTCTCTGAAGGTGAGAAAGCTCTGTAGCAAAGCTGCTTATTTCCACAGATATGTGAGAGCAAATATATGATACATTATCAACTCGAGCTCCCTGCTGCGGCTCTATTCCGTGTCCTGCTGGGCTCAAGGACAGACGCGACAGCAGGGGACCCAAGCATGTTGTAACAGTGGCTGCTCAGCACTTTTCTGTGTTTCCTGTTGGCTTTAGTTCTCCTGTTGGCCTTTTTTAACAGTAACGTTTTCCTCTGACTGATGCGCAACTTTGAGTGACGAGCGGTTTTCTGAAATGATGCGTAACTGTGACTGAGTTCATCATACTAAGTGTGTTATGTAAATGTAGATAATGTGGCCGGACGTATGGCCAGAGCATCTGTTTAGTTCAACTGGACCAAGTGTTAATAGGCTTATGTCAATTGATTCCTCATTTAATTATTTCCAAGGGCGTAATCTGACTGTTTTTCTCTTGTTTGTAATAAAGCACATATTTATATATATAAAAAATCCTCTTGAATTAGTGTTGCACAACAGTAACCCCACAACATTTCCAGCATTGGAACCAGATGGTGAAATGTGTGGAGGAATAATGTGGCCGAGCTATTCATTGTAATGTTTTTTTTCATGACACTTTGGAAAAACATGTCACATTCCGGTATACTTCGTATGAAATGAATTGTTTTTGCTATTTATATACCTTTCGACAACAGTGAAGATCCCCCCTGGAGCTTCATCTTTCAGGTCATCATTAGTTGTGTTTGTTCAGGATGGGAGGAAATTACATAACTGTGTGTGTAAGAGATCCCAGGCTGCTTCCTACTGATCCTTTTATCTTAAAGCTTAATCCTAGTGTTTTTAAACCTGCTTCCTAGTCTCCACATTTTTACGTCGAAATTATTCATAGGAGCAAAAATGTTTGGAACCATATCAGTTCTGGTGTAACTGGAGCGTAACTGGCAGCTGGAAAATGACTGAAATTATCATTTAAATGAGCATTTGCCATAATATAGAATCCTCTTTTCTCATTCAAACATGGGAGGGTTCGGCATTTCAGCCCCCAAAAATCATTTAGACCCAAGAAAAACAAGAATCCAGGCATAAACATGCCAGATCCTTTAATAGGGAGTCCTCTCACTCTTTGGTCTCACCTGTGTGTCTCAGGTGAGGGCCCAGTCAGACTTCACCAAGAAGGAAACTGAGGTGTTCCTGGAGTATGCGAAGGACTACCGCCTGGAGAGGCAGCTGACGGCGCTCTACAACCGGCTGATGGGCGTCGCCGCACTGACCGACCAGCCAACCCTGCTGGAGGAGCTCATACTGAGCCGCAAGCCCAAACGCTGGGAGCTGAGGGAGTTCTGTGTCAAGGTCGGTGAGAGTGCACCACACTGATCAAGAGGAAGCGGCGGGGCTGGTGGTGGGGTGGGTTGGTGGGGGTCTTTGTGTTCGACTCGTCGCCCTGCGGGGGTCATTAAAATTTCATTTTATCTTATTTCACAAGTCATTATACAAAGTCACACACCCCTGTTTAACTACAGCGGGGAGGAGGCCTGAGGTGACACAGTAATCCAACATGCTCTCTCATACACACACACACACACACACTGATGTTTGTCTTTCTGCCAGTGTGAGCATCCCCTGCACTACACCAGAGTGCATGAAAGTATGCTTTACAATTGAGTCCTCACAAAGAAGGTGTAGCGACTGACTGACCTTACCTTAACCTTATTCTGAGTCTGCATCCCCAACCTAGATAATAGGGGATTTTATAGCCCCGAAGAGACACACACACCCACCCACTCACACATACACACACACACACACAGGCACACAGGCACACACACTCACACACCAATTAGGGAAATCAATATTTTTTTAAATATTATAAATATAGATATTTTTTATAGCCCTTAAGAGACACACACACACATGCACGCACACGAACACACACAGACCAATTAGGGAAATAAATAGCTTACTCTGCACAAACATTTGAATTAGAGGATTGAACCATGTGGAAGTGCAGCTCGTCTGCCACCGATATGTTCTCTTCTGACTGAAGGACCTATTTCAAATGGCACTTCATCAAATAAATCTAAAAATCCCTCCGAGGACGAGTTTATGTGAAAAGAAGCATCAAGGAGTGCTGCTGTACCGGATTAAATATTCAGTTTCCTGACCAAAAAGATAAATGCGACTAAAAAACATGGGGTTCCTGAGGGAGCCCAAGCATGCCGCATCTATCTTCTTGGTATGAAAATAAACTGAATATTTAATTCAGCAGAGTTGTGGCCCCGTGCTGTCTTTCTCGCAAGCTGAGTTTGCAAATTACCCCCTTGCCTTCACTGCACTGACAGCACAGGAACAAACTGGTGAGGGTAGAAACGACGCTGTTACACAGGCTTTAAATCGGAAAATTCAAATTGAACCCGAAAGGTACAGTACTGGAAACGGAATTATATAAGCTGCAATCGAAATGTCACATGGTGGAGCCCCACAAAAATGGTGAGCTCTCTTTCCTGTACAAAGAGCCGGATGGTGACTCTTTGATAAAACAGAAGGTCCATCTGTCTTTCTATAGTGCCCTTGAGCAAGACACATGGTCAAATAGATACCGAAGCAGTCACTAGCATGTTTAGTTATATAAAAGTAATTATGTAACGATATTTTAAGTAAGTATGGCTGCTAACAAACACCTTCCTCTCCTCACAGAGAATTTAAAAATAGTTTGTGAGTTTGTCCGTTTGAAAACAGCTGCTGCAGGGGCACACCAAACTCACATTGTGCAGATGCAAATCGTTCTGGAGTCCTTATCGAGGCGCTCTGGGGTACGAGAGAGGCCGACTCAGTGGATTAGACTTAATGCCGGGGGAAAATTCTGGTTGCAATCGGTGCCGAAGAAGCTTTATTTATTTTTTTTCCTGTGCTGTGCTCTTTTCAAGCACTTGTTCCCTCTATGACCTGATTTACATAAATGAATTAGTGATTAAATGAAGCCCGGTGATTTCACTGAGCCGCAGAGGAATGCTAAATTTGCCCTCCCGGTGCAGTTGTGGTGAATTTTAGGGAAATGATCCAATAAACAATTCGACACAACTAATTTAACTCTGGGGTGTCTAATGAGACGAGGAATTTACTTTCCAGCAAAAGGATTTATTGTGTGAGTGAGGGGAGGCAGCAACATCCATTACTCCGGCAATCAGAGCTAAATCAGGTGTTTGGGACCCTGACCTTGTTGGGAAAGGTCGCCTCTCAGTGACTTTGAAGAACTTATCACGTGTAAACATGTAGCAGATAAGTTTCTGTGTCACGCCACGCTCTATTTTTGCACGGCAGATAAAACTTTTAAGTTCACACGCGGCGCTGTTATGAAGCAGCGTTCATCCATTCATTTTCAAAGCAAAAATCTTTGGACTGGGAGTGTTGGAGTGCCTGTAACCTTGGATGACCTTGCACACTGCAGTTGGCTTTCTATAAAAAAAAAGGGGGTTTGTGACGTCTGTGTGTGTCTATTTTGAGGGGAAGAGGGAAGCTGGGATGTGACTTTCAGGGCCCCGATACGCACTTCGGCTTGACTGAACGAGCCAAATGGTCTTAATCACCCTCTTTTTCTGCTGTAATCAGGAAATTTGGAAACAGTTTCAACAATTCCTGAGAGGTTTGGAGCCCTGTTAAAGCACGTGTCAGGAAAAAAAACGATGCTGCAGACATAATAATATTTCAACACACTGTTTAATTGGCCCATAAGCCCCCAAAATATCCAAATAAAAAAACGAGAAGTGCATTCTTCCCAGCTAAGAAGAATTAAGTTCTGGACTCTGTTTCTGAAATCCCAACTTTCATGTCATCATCTTCTAGGTGTGTTTGGTGTGAGACATCGCAACAGAAGTAAAGAGGCACTGACTGAAAGGCCCACAATCTCTGTACAGCACTTACCCTGCCTGCAAGGGAGAAACATGGAATGAAACATTTATTTGCAAATAGTTTCTGTGTGATTAATTATTCATGAAAAGTTAAAAAACTTAGCAGACACAAACACTTGATGCTGGTTGCAACCTGACATTTAGGAGGAATAGTCCTTTCATTCTGTGGCCAAGAGTTCAGTGAGTCGATGAACAGCAGTTCCCAAGCCTGTATGATGAGGAGTACATATTTAAATGGAATAGTTCAAATTTCATCATCCTGCTTCATTACAAAAATCTAATCTTGTTTTCTTTCCACTTTTCACCAACCTAATGTTGTTGTCAAGACCGCACCAACCGAGACCAAGACATTATTGAGACTAAACAATATTGAGACCAAGACTGTATATACCAAAGAAAAATCACAACAAAACAGAACAAATGACTAGTATCTTTTTTTAATCAAGTTTGCTTTTACATAAATGCATAAATAGCGTCATTTCTTTTCAACAAGATATTTCTTAATAATGTTCTTGATATTTTGCATTTTGGTGCTTTGTCAGCTATTTTGACTAATTTGCAAGCAATTAAGGCTTTTTTTAAATATATCTGTTGCCTTCATTTGGGTGTCACAAAGACTGTGTGACACCTGGCAGCAGCTGTATTCCTTTTTTATCGCAGTGCTGGCCTGGTCTCAACCGGTCTTGATCAAAAATCCAGAGTCCGCCCAGTCCAAGGTCAAGAAAGACCCTGTAAAAATGCCTTCAAGACGAGACCGAGACCCTTAAAACGTGATCGGTCTTGGTCTTGAGACCAAGAACAATCTAGTACTACAACACCTCACCAACCACATCTACATTGTGACTGGAATACAACTGCTTTGATTACTCCTTTGTCCTTGTGATTCTTTTCTGATGTCCTTGGGCTGCATGTACAACAGTGCTGGGAGAGGAATTTACTCGGGAAGCAGTGCGACGAGTTGTAAAGCAGCGTTCAGCACTTTTCCAGCAGCTATCATGTGTAAAAATAAACGTTCTCCTCCCTGCAGGCGAGGACAGATGCTCCAAACGATTTTGCTCTGCTGTTTGTGAGCTCCAACTTTCGTCTCTACTCCTCTCCACAGATAAACTTTGTGTTAGGCACCGGTCTGCTGTGCCTCTTCACGCAGGCTTCTCTGACAGGCAGGGACCAGGCTCTGCTGATGAAGACCTGGTCTGACCGCATGGGCGCCCTCTACAGGAAGATGAAGTGCACGGGAGGCCGCTGCTTGGGCTACTTCCTGGAGCAGGCCGAGGAGGATGTGCGGTATCAGCTCAAGGAGGCCGTGCAGAACCGCGCTCCGCCTGAGGAGGCGGCGGCGTGCATCCTGAAGACCCTGGAAAAGAACTACGATTGGCTGCGCTGGGCCGTGATGCTCCACCCCGCCATGGAACCGGTGGAGGATGAGAAGGATGAAGAAAAACAGGAGGGAGAGGAGGCCGCTCCGGCAGAACCGCCGCTCAACAATTTCCTGTCCGTGGCCTCCGAAGCGCCGATCCCCCAGGTCGTGGCGTGCTACCGGGACACGCCCACGTCGCTGGACAAGAGCCGCATCCACCAGCTCATCGTGGACCTGGAGTGGAAGATCCCGAACCCGCCACCAGAGGTGTACGCCGCCATCGAAGAAGACCCAGGAAGGGCACGGCGCTACCTGGCCTCGCGCATGCTGACGAAGCTGCAGGAGGGGCTGGGGTCCGGAGTGGCGGTCCACGTGGTGCCGGGCCGCATGGAGATGAAATGCAACTTCCCTCCGGCCTCCTACTACCTGTACGAGTACAAACACCGGCTGGCCACCGGCACCGTGTGTGTGTTTGGTTGAAGATGAGAGATGTTTCACTATAACATACTTATTTTACTCCTGTTGGTGGTATTCACTTCCTCTTGTGTAATGATGTTTCCAAATAAATGTCATTTTTGACAAAAAGAAAATCTGTACATTGTTTTTCAAATTTCTTTTATTCTTATTTCATTTATTTAGAAATGATGCTTTATCAGCACTTGGGTATCATATAGCTTGGATGATTGCATTGATCCTTTCATCGGAAGCCAAAGACATATTGATCAGATGCTGCACATCAAGTGGGTGGGTTTCAGCTAATATGAACCTGTCGTCATAGTAACAAAAAAAGCCAAAGAGTGAAAGGACCAGCACTATGGGTACGCTGCAGCATTTAATGATTAACTTGAGAGATTAACACAATTCAAGGTTTTCATCTTTAAAAAAAAGAAACAAATAAAAATCGCGGGATAGTTCACCCAAATATTTTGATTCCCATACCACCATTTATGGGTGAACTATCCCTTTAAAGGTGCCCTGTATTTTGCTGTTGATACTGAATTAGCAGCCAATGCCTGTACAAATCGCCTTTGTACAGTAATCACATTCTCCTTGCTTCATTTTTATGTTGTTGTTAATTGTTCAGCAGTGTCGCCCCACTGGCACATTAATTAATTTTAACGCATTAACTCCTGCCCCAGTAAGGAGACAAGAAAAGAGCGATGAAATATATTGCCATCTTTATTGTTATTTATTGCTTTTAATTAATGAAGAATAATTCCCTGTCATAGAGAGAGTAACACTGTCCGTCTCCACGTAATAAGTCCAGCATGAGTAGAATCGTCCACTGTCTGCGTCCGTCCATCATACATCCTGTTCGTGCACAGATAGTCAAGGGATTGTTTCCGGCCTCACACGAGAACATCCTCAGAATTGAGCTGCAACATTTTCTCTACTTCTTTCCTGACATCTGGGAAGCCCTGAAGCACCCGCTGAAAGTCGTCCCAGGATAGAGAATAACACTGGCAGTCGGTCAGTGCCTTCACCGTGGCCAGATGTTTGCCTTTGGTCAGCATGCATGTCTCTGTTGAACACACACACACACACACACAAACAAGAGGGAACCACAAGAGCGTGGTTTAATGAGTGAGTAAAACCCTAATGACGAGGATGAGATCTGACAATTAATCCCAAATTAAATAAGGAGACTTAGCTGAGTTTTCGGGAAGCCTGAACACTGCAGAGGTTCGCTGCCAAAAAGATTAGGACCGGCTTCCACTTAAAGCTTGAGAATTAAGTAAATCTCCAAATTGGAAAAGAAAAACCTATTCACTTTGGTTTGGCAGTGACTTGAATAAATGTATTTTACTGCTTTTTTTAACCACAGAAGCTTTCAGAGAGTGGTGAGAAAGGAATGAATATTGAAATCTATCTTAAAACAATTAGTGAAAAAAAAATAAAAGTGGATTACTCTCTGCAGTGTAACATGTAAAAAAAAGCAATTCTGTGAGGCTACCTTAATTTGAACAGAATGTATTTTCTCAGTATTATGACTCCAGGATTGTAGATATCCCATCTAAGTGATTTCAGCCTCCATCAGCAAAAAGGGAATTTGGTTGGTGCATCGGTATTCGACAACAGCAACATCCCTTCCGAGAAACAATATCCCTGTTTCAGAGGATTATCAACCGAACCTGCTGTCAGTGGTTTTTGGTTTGAAATTTTAGTGCATGGGCGATTTTCTCGGATTACGCAGGAATAAATGTTTTCATGAGACAGATGATTGACAGACTGTCCGGAAAATACCTTTCTCTTTAATGCCTCCTGCATGGGGTTTCATTGACAGACATACTGCAAATATCTTTGCGACATATTTTTGGGGACATCTTATGCCTTTGTTAGAGGCACCGATGAGAAACTAGTGATGGGGGGACAGATGGGCAACGACACGCCACAGAGGTTCCTCGCCAGAGTGTTTTGGATGTTGCAGTTGCGTGGCATGTGCTTTCCCAGGAGGCTGTGCAGGCGTGCCATGTTGCAGGGATTTTGAAAGAGCTTCTGTCAGCGGCTGCAAAACAATGAAATGCAAGCCAAAACAACGGCTCTGCCTAACAGTGATCTCTGTTTCCACGAAGCTCAGCGATTGTCTGAGATTTGATGACTCCATCTGAGAGGCTAAACTAGCCTTTTTACTGTTGCTCAAACCGGGAGGTGTTGTTGTCTTTGGAAGTGCTTTGTATTGAAATATTGATGTGTCTCATGTATCTAAATTATATGATGAATTTTTTTAGAAAGACAAAAGCTCATTCCTCTCCTGCACTTTCCTATTTAAATCCAAATTATATAAGGGATTCATACTATTGATGACATCTGATATTTTAAAACTCTTTTGGCTAATATTATAAACTGCCAACTTTTCAGAATGTTTTTTTCTCCATCGTTCAAAATAGTTCCATGCAGCTCACATGCATAAAGTTTGAGACAGCCACTTATTATTATTAGGGTTGCACGATTATGGCCAAAATGATAAACAAGATTTTTTCATGATTATTGACCACGATTATTCATTATTCATTTGTGAAAAGAGATATGCACTTTAATAATGCCAAAGGAAGTTCCTGTATCTTATGATGTAGCATAATTGTGAATAAAGAATACCTGAATACGGGAGCTTATGAACAGTATCTTTATATTTCACTTCCACGTGAATTAATACTTTTAACATTTTTCAAAAATAAAAATGCTATCAGTTGGGATTCATAAAGTCTCATTCGCCCCCTAGTGGTTGGCTGATTATAAGTTGAGGAAGTGCTCGATTTGAAATGCAGTAGAGCCATTGGAAGAGCACGCATTTTCATGCTCATATAATCGTGGTGACAAAATATCGCAATTTCGATTAAATTCGATTAACTGTGCAGCCCTACCTACAAAACACATGTTTGCGCCATTGTTTTTAACTCATGAATTGCTTTGATTTAGATAGCCAATACCGACAATGCCCACAACGTTTTCCCCAAATCATTGTGCACTTGAAATTGCTCAACAAACAAATTCCTGAATGTTCCGTGAGCAGAGAAGGTCCGACCCACCTCCGAA
>CAESWR010000589.1:582585-600753 GCA_903171835.1 Mullus surmuletus | reverse complement strand
TCACAGATTTCAGCGCCATGTTAAATCCGGCCCCATTTGTAAAGTGTGACATCAAGTCAAAAAGAGAAAGGATTTAACTACACAATATACCAGAGTTAACCTTTATTGAAATCTTTTGTCATTTCTACTACTTTTATTTGTGATTTTAGAAAAGCTGCTGATCAGAAAGCATGTATTATTAAAGTCTGTGTGCACACACTTGAATTAAAGTCCAAAGGTCATCCCTTTCTGTTTGGTGAAAATAACATCTGATTTACACTGATGTACTGTAATCTATTTAACTGAATAGATTATGATAGTAATACTTTCATGATGTACTAAGTATTTACATATTACATATTACATTCCCCCCGCTTGAGCTTTGAGGCTGGAGCTCGTCAACAAAGGACCCCCCCCCCACCTTTAATGGACAGATGACTTACCTCCCACCAGTGAGAAGATGGCCAAAGCACACAGGAGGATCCTTCCGCGTCCCCGAGGCATTTCTGTCGCTGCACAAGTGCTGCGGACCTGCAGCTTATCCGCAGAAATGTGCGGATGCGGATGAAGTGTTGGTCGGTGGGAGGAGGGGGGGGGGATGCGGTGGCAGCCTTGTTACTCGCCCTTTAACTGGCAGCCTGCTGGCACGGAGAGGAGCGAGGAGAGGGTTTCCCGGAAAGTCCAC
The DNA here is from genome assembly GCA_903171835.1 of Mullus surmuletus. Lineage (NCBI taxonomy): Eukaryota > Metazoa > Chordata > Actinopteri > Syngnathiformes > Mullidae > Mullus > Mullus surmuletus. Next base: position 600,089 of record CAESWR010000589.1, on the reverse strand, counting down.
AAGAGAGGGCTGTGTGTCTGATAATAAGGAAATGATACTCGTCGAGGAGTTTTAAAGAGCGGGAAAGTCAGCGCTGAGCGCCAGGTGCGCTTAATTGTGTGATAATTGATGGCACGAGCGGCTTCGAGGAGCCGCACCTGATTGGTTCATTCGGGATAATCAAGATGGCGCTTAATATTCCCCCCTGCAGATTAAAAAAAACGTCACTCGTTGAAAATTAAGATGAATAAAAAGAGATTGGGATAAATAAAATGAAGAGAACGACACTGCAACTATTCATAAAGGTAACTACAAAAATAACGGAATTCCCATAGACTCCTATGTCAACCTAACCCAGTCAAACTATCACAACAAAACCCATTCAAGCAGGAAAAACAATTATGCACTGATTATTACATTATAGATATTTTATTAACAGGTTTACTGTTTCAACGTGTTGTCGTTGAATTAATGAATAATAAACGATAAAGCTGAAATGTCTACCAAGGCAGTCTAAAACACATCATTCACTCCACTGCAACTCCACTCTCTGGTCTAAATGTTGTCATTCCCAATGGCAAAAAGAGAATTGATGAGACTTAACCACTGTTACGCTCTCTTTAAATACATTTAAAAAAAAATAGTTTCTGGACCTCCACTAATATTACAGTTTTGTAAAAGCGCATTTTCAGTCTGAACCCATTGAAACAAAACTCTCCCTGTCCTTTTTACTCAACCAGACTGGCTTTGCACTGGTCCGACAAGTGGTTGAAGCTCTTTGCCTGGCGGTGAATCCATGACCTCATTGGTGTTCAATGGCTGTTTGTTTAAAATGCTGGACTCTGGCCTGGCTGCTCACTGGTTTGTGTGGGAGGGCTTGGTGTGTGTGAGTGCATGTGTGGACAAGCGAGAGAGGTCACTTTATTGTGTATAAGAGAAATCAATCAACATCGAATTGATTTTTCCTTAATCAATGCCCATTTATGTAAAGAATGATATGAGTAGGTTGTTTTTTATTGTTTCGAATTACACACACAACTCCTAATCCTTAAAGTAGGTCAATGTTTCCCAGTTGGTAGTTTATTCATTTGTAGCAGTTTTAATCAGGTAGTGATTTAGAACAACAGAGTGAGTTTAATCATCAACAATACACACATGAAGTACCACAGAGTTGTTTTTCTACAGACAGTTTAACTGTATCCAAAGCATCTCGCCAGAAAATAGAATGATGTAAAGATACTCACTGCATAAGTACAGTTAAACTATCATCCAAAGCTATCAAAAATAGAATAAAGGCACAAGACAATATATTTAATTTGAATATGAAAATGAAAATTTTAAAATGTCTCATTGTGGTATTTCCTCTTTGTTCTATAGCACACAGCAGTGGTTTCAAAGTAAATGAGATCATCAAAATAATAGTATGCGTTGTTCATGTTTGGAAAGTTATATATTTAGGTTCAAGTGACAGATGTCCTCCAGTGGCCATTTTCTGTATAACTGCAGCAGATCAGGGTGGATGATCAGCAACAAACAAACAAACAAACAAACAAACAAACAAACCTTTCTGAAACAAGAGCCTGATTGTTGTAAGTAAATATAGTAAACATATAAGTAAATATAAATCTAGCACACAATATTTACATTTATATTCATTTTTTTGTAATAACTTCTTGAATTAATTAATCTTTATTGCCATTATGCGCAAAGTTCAACAAAGGGAACAACATCTGACCTAAGGTTTTAAACATCATATATTTGAGTTTTAAGAATGTGATTGTATTTTGAAAGTTTTGATCACACTGTTATAACTGTTGAGATCACATGTATGTAACATGCAGAACCCACAAAGCTATACAGGTGCGTCTCATTAAATTAGAATAACATAGAAACGTTTATTTATGCCAGGAATTCAGTACAAAAAGTGAAACTAATACAAAGAGATCTCTTACACACACACACACACACAGAATGAAACATCCCATGTCTTAATTTATTGAATTTCTTCTGATTAAAATGATTATGGCTTACATTTAATGAAGACCTACAATTAGTGTCTCAAAAAAAAGGAATATTACAAAAGACCAAATTTATTATCTTTAACACAGCAATGTTAGCTTCTGAAAAGTATGTCCATCTATGTACTCAATACTTGAAATGGACTTTTCTATGATATTCTAATTTATAGATGCACCTGTAGACCCAAACTTACAGTGATGCTCTTGCAATTATATTTCTTCCTCATATTATTGTGAGGATGATCAGTAACCCTTTTTATCTACCTCTTATTCTTTCTCTTTCTACTGGTAACTGGGAGGCGAGCCATTCAATGGTCTTTTGGCGCGCTTCCTCCCAGGTATACCTCGGGACGTATCCCAGGTCCCTCTTGGCCTTCTGATAGGAGAAGCTGAACGGTGTGTTCAGCATGGTGAGGAGCTGCCGACTCAGCGGCGGGACGTAGCGCACAAACGGGCTGAGCAGCGTGGACACTATCTCCAGTAGGAAGCAGAACAAGTAGAACAGGTGGAGAGGCACAATGGTTTTTTCCTGAATGTGGAATCCCAGCGGTGACATGACGGCGTGGTTGAAGTCTGAGTAGCTGACCGGCGGCGTGTCATCGGCAACGAAGTAGAACTTTCCTCCGACCTTGTTTCTTTTTTGTGGATCCATGAGGCTGCGGGCCGCTTGGAGGTGAGCCACGGCCACGTTGCCCACATAGACGGGATTGACTTTGGCCTCTGGGTTAGACATTCGGTAGAGAACGTCCTTGTTCTTGATGCCGTCCCCCATGTGTCCCAGGAGGAAGCGGCAGCCCTCCCCGTATATATACATGGGTCTCAGGGCACAGGTGGCCAGCCGACCCCCGTTCCGAAGCACTTCGCCGTGGGCCTGGAGGGTTCTGTCCTCGGCCTCCTTTTTGGTAGAACTGTAGACGAACTTGAGGGAGGAGCTGTAAACTGTGTCCTCATCGCCGTAAATTATTGCCTCGCCTTTAGGGTTTGGCCCCATCACTTCAATGGTGCTGGTGTAGATAAAGGACACTACATTCTCTTCAATACACGCCTCCAGAAGCAGCTGTGTTCCTGGAAAGCATAAAACGCTCCTAATTTCATATCCACTATTGTCGTATCTTAAATGTGTTAATCTGCAGTTTCATCAACAAGAGTCAAACAACATTTTATTTGGCTATCCAAGATGTGTAAAGTAGAGGAGCTGCGGACAAGTCGCATCTGAAACACAAGCAATCCCCATATGTGACAGATTGACTTACTAAAACTATACCACAGAATAGGTTGAGGAAGTGTAACACTGCCAATCATTACTTGACATGTGATTAGAAGTCAAAAGGTCTTACAGCAAGACCATTGTTGAACCTTTTTATTTATTTATTTATTTGTTTATTCAAAGAAACTGCTGTCTGGTGTTTCCCAGAAATAGAGAACCTCAAGTTATTTCCGCTAATGGAAGTGAATTTACAAATAATTCAGGGAATCAAAATAAAATGTGTAAATTGTGATTGTTCCATCTTCGGTCATTTGTAGAAGAACTACCAGTATCTGTGCACAAGGCTGTTGTTTTGATATGGTTATAAAAAACCTTCACTTGTTGTTCCATATACCCTGAAGGACAAATAGTCACAGTTCTTGGAACTGTTACAAAGTCTTCAAGAAGAATTACAGCAGCATTTTAAGAGTCATCGAAACGGGAAATGCTGTTTTCTGAATAACTAAATACCACCTTTTGAATACAGTATACAGTACAAGGAATATTTCTACTGTATTGAAAATCCTTTCAAAAATAAAAGGAGTCAGAGTGATGTTTTGATGTGTCGGATTTACCTTTGACGTTGACTCCGTACATCTCACTGTACTCCACTGTCCCGATAATATCGATGATAGATGCAATGTGGAAAACGATTGATGCGCCCCGACAGGCTTTTTTCAGGAAACCACCGTCTCTGATGTCCCCATCGAACACACTTATCTTTGTCTCTCCCCTGAGCTCTGAAATATCACAACATTGAAATTAGCCTACTGTAATTAAGGCAGATGATGAAAATGTACAGAAAAAAATTAATGTCTATTTCTAAAGATAGAAGTCACCCTTTGAACATTTTATTATGTCATGTTTGTTTAACACAGGAATATGTAACAGTTTAGTTGTGTGACATTTGTTTGTATTGTGTTGGCTGAATACTACAAGTACTACTAAAGTTTGACCATAGGTATATTATATATATTATATTCTCTTTTTTGGGGCAAATTCATGAACAAAGTGATTCACAAAACATCTTTCTTCAAATTAATCAAAGGGAACTAATTTTGATAATAACCCTAATACAGCAAGTCAAGAATGTATATCAGATCTATATCCTATGCACAATGTTATTTCTGTGAAATGGGCATTTAAACCTCCCTGTTTCTGAGAAAGATAATTATACCTGCAGAAATAAAAGCAAAGCTGCATAACTCACAAGTGCACACTCTTTTTTTACCTTCCAGAGACTCAACAAACTGTGGTTGTACGCGTTTGTCAAGCAGACGGATCTCGGCAACTTTTTCCTCCTCCAGCAACAGTCGGATCAGCCTCTTTCCCAGGAATCCGCACGCTCCCGTCACCACACACACATCACTTCTTAGAGACATTGCGCTGGTGCACTTTTCACTTCTAAATCCTCTTTCTCTGGGACAACTAGTGAAGGTCTGGTATGTCTGAGGAGCACTGCTCTCTGGGGATGTGACCTTATACTTTATCAGGATTCTGTCTGAAGGGGGTGGCCGGACAGCATGTGATGTAGATGGAAAACGGCAGATGCCACTCCCTTCTGATGTAATGCTCTAAATCAAACTATTTAGTGCTTAAATCTTATGCCAGCTATTAAGGATAATTAAGTGGAGGTCTGAAGAAGGATGCAGGTCTGAAGAACCCTTTTTCAGCTTTTTAAGAAAAATGTAGGTTATTTTATTGCTTCTTTGGTGATGGTGCAGTTTTTCCCAATTGCATCAATTAAGAACCCAAAATTAACTCCGCTACAGTGCCTGGAAAAAAGGTCTTTGAAATAAAAATGCAGGGGAAGCGTCATTCACGACATTTGCCAATTGCCCATATATATTTTTGGCACAACAGACAGATTACAGTTCCTTTTGCAATTGTCCCTTTTGCACACACTGGGTTAAACCTACAAGACAGTAAGCATTTGTATGTTATACCCAATAAAAATAGCCACAATATGCATATTCTCTGTATTTTCTCTCTGTTGTTCAGTATTTGTAGTCCTTGGCATAGCAGTGACTGATATCACAGCTGTCGTCTAATCTAGAGGTCAAGGATGAAGACTCAAGGGTACTTTCCATCATGAGCAGACATACGAAAAAAAGTCACAGAGTGTGTTTGTGTGGTCTGTGTAATTAAGAGTAATTCGATTAAGCTCATCAGATCAACAAAACACAATAAAACCATTCTTTGGTTTTGCTATGAGTAACTGGCAGAGCTTTTATTCTGGTACTAAAGAGTTTTTTTCCTTCATTGGCTTTTTACAGGGTTAAAAGCAAACAAAACTTATATACATTCAATTCACTTTCACTTTAAATATATTTAACATGTGTTCTCTAGTTTGATTATCTTGTTGGTTCGGTGTTTTTTCCCCTAAATCTTCATTGTTTATGGATTTTATAAAATGAGTTGACAAGTTGACATCAGTCAATAACAGGACAGGAAATGGTAAGTGTGTTGAGCCTATTGAAGCACTCAACTACCCTTGCACCTGCAACATATGTTCACAACCCCCACTACTTCCTGATTTGAGTTCTGTTTGACACAGCGTGCGGTTTCACTTGGCCTTGGTCTAATGTGAGAAACTTCCCGTCTGCAGTGCACTCAGCTCTTTGCTGTGGGTAGTGGGCACTCTTGAATCTGAGCCTCATCCACCAACCCCTCCGGTACGTGGACCGTCATGGTACAGGCGCGAATCCCTCCGAGGGGTTCCAAGACATTGAAAACTCTGTCCCACAGGTCATTCTCGGGGTCGTACCGCTGCACAATATCAACCATGCATCTGCTGTTCCAGGAGTACCCTCCCACCACATAGATCTGGCCGTTAAACACAGTCACACCAACGTCGCTCTGGCCTCGGGGCATTGGCGACACCACCGTCCACTGGTCTGTCTCGGGGCTGTAGTATTCACAGCCCAGCACGTCGTCATAGTCGCTGCTGCCGCGGAAGTGATTCCCGCCCATGACGAAGAGTTTGTCGCCCACGGTGCACATGCAGTGCAGGCCGCGGAGCTCTATCATGTCAGCCCGCCGGCTCCAAGCGTCGTCGACAGGATCGTAACACCAAAGCTCGTTCTGGAACGTGTCGCGAGTAATGCCACCTGTGCGACAAAGTAGAATACAACAAATATATCATGAGTGTTCAGTCTGCTTCAAGGACTTATTTATCATGTGCTGAGGGATTCAAACACTCTAGAAACATGCTACAGTACTGGGTTCATATCGTCAAATATAGTGATTGGTGAGTACAGACAGTGGACAATCAATTGACAGATACATACACGAAAGATATCGTCGTATATAAATACTGCTAATTTTATCCAAACTTGATAATAACTTCCATGATCGCAACTAATGCTCATGTCATATTGTGATAAATCTATTTGGTCAGTGCAATGTACGGTATAATTTAATGTACTGCTTCTGGGAATGTGAGTGTGCTTGTTTTTTTTCTTTTTCAACTTGATCAACTACGTGCCTGATGCTATGTATTATGTTTCTCCATTGGAGGTCATACATACTAAGATAAAGTCTTCAAACAACATCCTTTTAAGAGGTACCTGTAACCGTTTGCCATTCTGTGTAGCCATTTAAAATGCATAAATAATGGGAGGAAGTGGTGGATTCAAATGAGGTGTGGGTTTAAACCTCGCTGAAAAGTTCTGTGCTATTCTACAGCCACGTCTGTTTGGTTTCCTGGCTCTCAGTCGCAATTGTGACCTCTATTTCTCCTCCCACGAGAAACCCAATTTCCTGTCCAAAGTTGTGAAGAAACTGCATGAGCTTTAGCACTGATGAGAATCTTCTACTAAACAGGAAGTGGTTTCAGAATGGGTTAGCCAATCAGGATTTGATAAACAAAGCGTACCCTGCCGAAAAGTGGCCTATAAAAGAGAATATGTCAAAATCTATCATGATAATGTGCCATGACAACTGCACCACTGATAATATTTGTGATTGTTGATTACCCGTCATTTGAGATAAAGATATGCTATATGATAAGCGATATGATAAGCTTAGTACTGCAGCTAATTCAGTCAAAGTGAAATGGTTTTCTTGATGAGGAACAAGAACTTACTTTGCTGCAAGGAGAGGGAGATCTTTTTTAAGTTCAGCCAGAAATAAGAGCAGCACACTGTTAATTCATAAGCTTGCCTCAACTCCTTTCAAGGACATCAAGACTTTCTGATGTACCTCCTGATTTATATTTAAGTAATACGAGGTGACATATCCATCATATATACATGTACATGACATGAAATATGAATAATCTCTCTCTATTTCAACAATGTCAGCATTTGACCTACTTTAGCTCTGTAGCCTGTTCCACTTCAGGCAGACAGCATGTAAACAAGGAAGCGTTTGGCATCAGCTCATGGCAGAACCAACCACAACAAAGCGGAAACGTTCAGAAAAGACCAAGAAACAAAAAAAGAAAATCTGGTAGGCAAGAGACAAAACAGTTTAAATGTCGTGAATTATTTTCGCTTGACTGTGTATTGAACATGGGCCGTAGCCGTAATACTCCGCCTATTGTACGTATGGGTGTACCTGGCAATCTTGCAGTGTCCGATCTTGCAATGACTTCCCTTCAGCCGGATGGCAAGGGGTTGAGCGACATTGTGACACAGCTGTGAAAACGCTTACAAAGTGTGTGCAGGATGTGTCAACAGCATGATGACGGCATTACGTATTAACCAGTGACGTTGCTTTTATTTCACCTCAAATGGAGACCATCAGGCACTTCCTTATTCACTTTTACTGTATCAGTAATAGTAGAGTCTGGAAAATGTAATTTCTTGACTAGAACATGAATTATCATGCAATTTTTTGTGCTGTCATCATCTGACATCCTAACATCACATTTATATAACAATTGTGTCAGTCTTTTATTTCATATGAGCAGAGCAAGCTACCAGACACTCCTTTGTGGAAGCTAAGAATATGACATTAAATGATCCCTTGGCCAAAAATGGACTCATGATGTCATATGGTGGAAAACATGAAACATTTCAAATTTCAAGTGTTGAGATTAGAATGTAATAATTTTATATTTTTTAATTTTACTTTTTTAAAATATATTCTTATTTTATACTGTAAATTATGAGAATAAAATAAAATGTGTTTTGAATGGTTTTATATATATGGTTTTACACATCTTAAAAACTATTTGATGTAAACAGCTTATTATGGAAATATATTAAGATCTCAAATTATAATCGAAAAGATCAGATGAAAGTCCAGACCCTCTGCGAATTTCATTTCATGCACTACAACCCAGCCAAAGTTATCCAAAAAAAAGCATGGTGGCCAAAAAATGCCACCATAGTGACCAGAGGGTTAAAAACGTATCTTCCACTTCCCAAATCTTGATTCAAATGTGGGAACTGTGTAGGGGATTTTGTGTGTCTTATATGGACTCCAGCTAGCATGTGAAACAGAAGTGTGGTGAAAACCCACCTGAGATGTACATGAGGTCCCTGTGAACTGTTCCAGCATGTCCATAGTGAGGCTCCAACATGTTGCTCACAAATGTCCACATGTTCTTCTTCAGGTTGTAGCACTCCACCGTGTCTGAAAAAAGTGGCAGAAAGATGTAGTAGTCTTTTGAAAGCATGATTTCTTTTTATTTTATTTTTTATAATCGACTGGCCCAAACAGAGCCTTGTGATTGCTTCATTTGTGAAAGAAGAAGCGGCACAAAGAGTAGGCGTAGAAAATAAAGACCAATAAAGGCTCACCAATCTCTCCTTTGGCGTTTCTTCCACCGACTGCAAACAGTTTCCCTTTCAGAGCACTGAGGTGGAAGAAGGTCCTTTTCTCATTAAGAGACGCGATCTGAAGCCACGTGTTGAAGCGGGGGTCGTACCGGTAGGCACTGTCTATGGCCGTCTTACCCTTGGTGTCGTAGGTACTCTGGCCTGAATAAAATCAAGATTGCTGATGAATATACAAAAAAAAATCTCAGAATTGTCTTACGTACATATTTCTGAGGTTGCTCTCTGACTCTGACCTCCAACAATGAATAGGAAGCCACCCAGAAAAGCCACGCCATGCTGGTAACATGGCACCTCCATAGGCTGCAGGGCTCTCCAGTGGCCCATCTTTTCGTCGTACAGCCTCAGCTCCCGGCTCACCACCAGCTGCTGACGCATCACGCCGCCCAGCGCCAGGATGTGCGTCGAGTCCGATCGTATCTGCGTCCGCTCGGTCTGCAAGGCCGGCTGCATGAAAGGCATCATCTGGTAGTTGCTGGCCTCCAGCAGCAGTTTGACGCATGCTGTCTCGGAGCGCATCAGCAAGTTCCCCTCGTCTTCGTCGCCCTGGGAGATCTGGATCAGTTCACAGGGGCTCATCAGCGGGAAGCGGATTTTGCTCATCAAGGCGTAGACGGAGGAGTGTCGCGATGGGGCATCGTGTTCCAGCCAAGCTTTGGCAATGTAGTAGAGCTCGATTTCAGAGAAACCCTCCAGCTGGTTGCTTCCCAAAGCGTTGGCCATGCTGGTCTCAGTGAGTTGGAGGTAGCGACCGGATTCTACCAACGCTGCGAGGTTCTGGCTCACAAACTCCCCTATTTCAGAGGATCGGCGGTGTTTAGTATATTGAAAATCACATCAATTGACTAAGAAGTCGGCAACATGCGTTCTTTGACTTCAAAGCATCCTCACCTATGTTTATCAGGACCTCCTCCAAAAGCAGATCTGTTGCAATGCGTTCCACCTCCACACAGTTGTCAATAGTGATCTGCATAAAAGTGCATCAAATACATTAGAATCCAATAACCATTGGCTTCAGGCCATATTAGGACTACCAAAAGATCGTCATAATGAGATGTATATAATTATGACTCAAAATTATCTCACCTCGCTACTCAGAAGTTGATTACAGAAGCTGAGAACAGGCATGACCTGCAAGAAGTTTGCGGCCTCCAGCGTGTCCTGGAGGTTTCCCATGTCAAGGTTGAGTTTGGATGTGTAAATGAAGTCTATGATGTTCCTTAAACCCGTCTTAGTGACCCCATGCAGCTTGATCTCTCTCATCTCCTGCTCCCTCATGCCTACTAAAGAGCAGAGAGCAAATACAAAGGAGGACAAATGATACAGGAGATTTGTCTCTTGAGCTCATGATCTCCGAGTCAGCAAGACACAAAGAAACAGTTGACCTACAAAACGTCAGGGTGGTCACACATGTGAGATTACTGAGATCATTGTGTTTTTTTATCTGTTACTTTCACAGTCAAACCAAACATTGAAGTGCTTGGAAGTGTTTTAAATGCAACTGTCACGTTAAAATGTTAAAATACAAAGACAAACCACAATATCATCAACATACATCAACAGTACAGCTATCATTTCAATTCCATTCTATCTGTACTCAGAAGCTGATTGCCAGTCTTTCGATAGAGGAAAAGTACATGTTTCCTGTGTTCATCTAAGTGAACACACACAACTAACCGGTGAACATGGCCTTGAAGTAGTCACTGGATGAAGCCATGATGACTCTGTGGACCGGGAAAGTTTCCTTGCTGTCTCCCGGCACCAAGACAACATCACAGAGCACATCATTGGCCCGAAAAGCAGCAAAACCCTTCAGGGGAAAGAAGTTATGGAGTCAAATGGGCAAGTTGAACCCCTCTGTAGTAATTCAATAAACAACAAACAAACCAATCATTGGTTAGGATGAAACTGTTTGCTATTAAAGTGTTCCCGTTCTCTGAAACTGGTGTGAAAAAAAACAATGCATAGCCATTTAGTCTTATTTACCTGCAACACATTTGATCCGTGCTCGTTGCTGCTGAACGCCTTGGACAGAGGCCGAGGGGGAAGTTTGGGTTTTGTGGCTCTGTCTGGGTATTTAGGTGGAATATTCACTGTTGGGATGAAGACAGGAACTGGGGCCTGAGCTGCAGGGGGAAGATCAGGTGGGGGGGCGGCCGCCGCTTGTGGAAGACCTCTGTCATCTAAAGAACAGAACATTCAGTAATTCAATTATTGTCAGTCTCTGGGTTCCAGTTTGAATTGAATCATTAGTCATGCATCATCGACTCACCTTGACCAGGTCTTTCTGGGGGAGGATGAGCCCTGTCTGCCTGAGCAGGCGATCTCTGTGGATCTCTGGAGTGGTGCCTGCTGCCGAAGCGAGACAATCTGCGACCCAGCCTTCCGGGTCCGCTGTCATCTCCGCCACTACAAAGGCACATTTGAAGAGCGGGGTTGAGCTCTGACCTCTGATACAAAGTGGATGCTAACCAAGGCTCATCCATTGCCAATAGCCCAGAGCCTAAATTTAACCATCTCTGCCCTTGAGCAGCTTTTAAGATACAATGCATTCAATCTTAAGTCAGTTCTATCAGTTATTTTAAAACAATATATAATTACGATATAAATCAACCTGTTTGCATTAACATATTGAAAGTGTGTGTGTATCGACATCTGGAACATCTTACCCCATTTCATTGGCATTTGGGGGTTGAGGACTGTTACCCCGCTGAGACTGAGACTTCCTAAATTGACACAGAAATAAATGAATAAAATGAATGATTTAAAAGGATGTTGTGATGGATACTTCAATGTCTAGCAAAATCAGTGTGTAATTTTGAGCCATGAGCATGTTCTAAAATCCGCATGTGACTACAACTGATCTTCAGTTTTGTGTGTGTTTGCGGCGGCTGTTGATTTCAGACATAATTTTTGGATTTGTGGAAATAAAGGTCATGGTAGCGTGTGGCTGTTATGGCCGTATAAAGTGTGACCTCCAAAATGATTAATTTCCAACCTTCTTGGGACTTTATGGGACGCCTGAAATAATATCTTCTCTGTCTGGCCTTTTCTTTCATGTAATTAAAAATTCTGACATAAAAGTGCCTTTCATGTCAGAGGAGGATAACAGCCAGATTTGTAAGCATCAAAAATGCTTAGTCGTCAGTACAAAACTTATTCTGTAGGAAAGTCCTGATTAAACTGATTAAGACCTTCTTTACCAGGTTTGAAACAACCGTTTTGAATTTCTGACAGTCATTTTCGTATATCTGATAAGCTCTGCCCACTTTTATGTGATGACACTGACTAACAAAAGGGTTTAACGGATGATTGATAGCACTCAAGATTGGTTAACTCATACGTAGTTTTGGAAAGTCAGATGTCTACAACCTTTAGTGAACTCTTCACCTTCCACAATTATGGATCAAACTGTAAAACCACATAACCAGGACATTTTTCTATTCATCTAGTTAAATATGCAAGTTAACATTTTGATGAAATGCATAACTTTATCTTCGGAGGAGAGCCTTGTTGCTATTATCATTAGTGGCAGCACCAATCATCTTTCCAAACCAACAGCAAGCGATCCCAGCCTTTCTCAAGTGTTGGATGTCTCAAATACATACAGATGCATCGTTTTAAAGGGTGAGGTCATGTGCAGTATATCAAAAAGTACTTTCCTGTTCAGCACAGTGTTTTATGAAAAAAAGAGCACATGGTTTTTGCTTTTTTGTGCATCTTGTACCGCCAAAGCCCAAAGATGAATAAAAGGCTTGGGTGACTTACCTGGAAGAAATCCTCCTCAGCAGGCTGGACCCTAGGCCTCCCTCCAGCCTGATTGTTTTAACCAGCCAACACCCTGAGAGGAACACGGTGAGAAAACGCCTGCTGTGTTGTGACTGCTGCTTTGCAAAGAGTTTGAAACGTCTGGTTGAGCATCACTGTTCTTTGCCTCAACCAAGACCTCAGTCACTTCCTGTGCTACTTCTCTTTCTGACAGTCTGCACCTTTCACATTGCGATGAGCCCCGCTCGACTGTGTCCCACTTGTTCTCTTACATTTAACTGGAATGTATTGCAAACAGATCTGCAGACTTTCAATTCCTCATAAAAACGCAACCAAAATAGAAGAATTGTTGAAGTCCATCATGCTGGTGCTATTTTTATGCCTTTAGCTGGTTTGGCGTTGTACATTTATAGTACAACGTAGAGAACACAGTGCAAATTCAACATGCAAACTTTAAATTACAAAGAGAATAAAAAAGAAAAAAGGTTAAGTTGCTAGGAGTCTCGCCTTTAATGCTGTTGAAACAATCACTTTTTAGACTTGAGATTATTAATTAACCCAATAAAGTTGAGTTGTTTTGATTTACCTTGGCTCCTCAGCTATATTGAATTGTATTATAGTAGAGAAAAAAAAAAAAGAATTCAATGGAATCACACAATTCAACAATATGTAAGTGGATTAGTCATGGAATAGACATGTTTACAAAAAGGAGCCGGTGTTGTCTTTAACAATATAAAGCGTTTGTATGTCACTTGAGAAGTGTTAAAAATCAGGAAATGATAAGCTATATATGACCTTGTGTCAGTTTCTCTATTAGTCACATTGAATGCGAGATACATGTCATTTCAATGTCTTTAAATTGAGCCAGAAATAGTTGCAAAGTAAAGAGGAAAACGGCGCTTTTATTTTGTTTGTTGCTTTGCTTGATTCACATGGGTTTGGTGGTGGATGGTGGTTGCTCTGCACTCGTCTGTTTCCAGATGCACTAGAAATGATGTCTCATTTGCCGTTATTTTTGCAACAGGAAGAATACGTCAGATCTCTGACAGGCCTCCGGCAACCACAACAACTTTTCAACACCTCTGCCTTTATTAACCACCATCACTGGGAGTTGCAGTTTACAGTGTGTTTCTTTTAAGATCGTGACAATAAAAGCACAAGTAGTTTATCGTCTACTAAAAGATCATCTCTGCCTTCTAATCCAACAGCAAACACATTCATGATCCCCTCTTACACCCTCAGTTCTTACACCCAACTCTCTCACTCGTGCACTGTCACACACATTGGATTCCATTTCAAATGTATTCAACCATATGAAACAACAAATTCCTCTGATGTGAAAAAAGTTCAACTGTTTTGCGATGGAGTTTCAGGTTCTTGTCCATCAATGTCCATCAACGCTCTGTAGCGAGTCCTGTTCAGTGGGTGTTCATTGTTCCCACTGCTGCCCTCTGTTGGTTTGTTAGAGTCTGGCAAATTGAATGAGGTTCCTGTTGATTTCGGCCAAGTTCCGACAACCTGGGTGAGATCAATTTACGTTAAAAAAACTCAATCTGAAGATCACACGTGGAGAATTCATTCTGGGAACAACATCTCTGAATCACCTGATAAAGCCATGGACAGACGGAACTCGTCGTTTAAGATCTGCAGGACTTCTCTCACTCCCTCCTCACCCTGAAAGATCAGGAATGTGGATCAAAGAGGGGAAATAAATTTACTTTCACAGATTGAGGACTTTTTGTATTTATGCTTCGTCAACCTCACACCAAGGCCTTTTCTTGAATAATGCAAACACTGTTCAAGGCAATCAGACAAGGACAGTGTTGACACACACACACACACACACACACACACAGGCACACGCACACATGATTTGTTGTTGTACCTTGTATGCAAGGCCCCAAACCGCCGGGCGGCCTATAAACACACACTTTGCTCCCAAGGCGAGCGCTTTCAGCACGTCGCTTCCTGTTCTGATTCCTCCGTCCAGGTAGACCTCGATCCTGCCCTGCACCGTTTCTACGATCTCCGACAGTGCGTCAATCTGTTAGTGGTGAAGACACAACATTCAAGATACGTCTTCAACTGGCTTCAGGCACTTTGGCCTCTGGGTAGACATGTATTATCTATGAAATCATGTCCTCAAAAAAACATCTTGGCACACAGTTGTGTGGTAAATGTCAATTCATGCTCCAATGATGTCACTTCCAAAATGGGACTTTTTCTAACTGGCCTATGTGAGTGCAACTAATTTGGCTATTGAAAGTACTTAAACCTATTAAGTATGAGGACACCTCATTTTCATGGATTATGCAACAGCCCGATTTCTGTTTGTCGACTGACGGGGGATTGTTGGATTCTTAAAAGTACTAAAAGTTGGACTGTTTTTTTGTTTTTTGGGGGGTGTCTAAGGAAAAATAATTCTATGTTCTGTCAAATAACATTTACGGTGTGTGACTTGGCATTTAATATGGTCACTGTAAAATATTTGTAAATGTATCCTCTTTTTGTATACAGTTTTCTTCACAATTTACTTCAGTTAAGATAGAGTTCAGTTAGATAAAACTGATTTCGATCCTTAATATAATCATTGAAAATGTCATGTGATGTGTCTGAGATGTGTTCTCTATCTCCTGAGCTCCAGTGGGTTAAAGAGAGTTGTAGAAGTATACCAGATTCACTCTTTCTTGCACAGGAATTGTTGTAGTTGAGAGACCCCTAGTGGACATGTAGTGACTTTCTACCATTTTAAGTGCAAAAATGCAAACCACCACCACTACCAATGCCCCCATTCTGCACCGTGCCCTGTTCTTGCATCCTTGTCGCCTACCAGAAAATGTCTGACTACCAAAGAGGTTCTTTAAAGCACAAGTTAAGGTGATGCGCACCGAGGCCGGTCCTCCATCCAGCTGTCTCCCTCCGTGGTTGGACACGATGATGCCCTGGACGCCGTGCTCCACCGCCAGCTCGGCGTCCTCCTTGGTCAGGATCCCTTTGATGATAATGGGCAGACGGGTGATGGACTGCAGCCAGTACACGTCCTTCCAGCTGATGGAGGGGTCCAACGTGTTGGCCGGGATCCCGTACTCCTCTGGGGCTCCGGTCTCCTGCTTTTATTACAAGTGGTGCAACGACTATAAGAATCTACTTGTTTAAAACTACCCATGTTACTGCGAGTTTTGGTGCATATCTGAAGCTTGTAGTTTGAGGTAGGGCTGGGCGATATATAATGATACAAAAAATATATTGCTATTTTTTTTAATGAGATATGGAATGAGACTATATAGTTATATTGATTATAGGGGGATAAATTTGGGATAAATATCGTAGTTCGATATTCAACCTAAATATGAGTTTTGGTCCATATCGCCCAGCTCTAGTTTGAGGACATATTTCCGGTGGCTTTCACATGGAATTTCACACACAATTTTGCTTTTTACCGTTACCTGAAAGACACCGTCAAAGTTCTTGACCTTGAGGTGCGGCGGCAGCTTGAACTGGTTGCGGATGTCGTTGCGGCGCTTCCCAGTATAGGGGACATCAACTGTGAGAACCAGGGCCTTGTAGCCGAGTGCCTCGACGCGGTGCACAATCTGCTCCGACAGCTTCCTGTCCCGGTAGACGTACAACTGGAACCAGCGGTAACCGGTCGGTGCTGCTGCCGCGATCTCCTCCACCGAGCATGTGGAGTAGGTGCTGGTGATGTAGCAGGTGTTAAGAGCCTCAGTGGCTGCATGGCGGAAATGAATATATTGTTAATTTGGACATTAGAATATATGTCAGTGAGTTAAGCCGGCGCACTGTTTGTACTGAGAGTGAAAAGTCCTCTCATAGCCAAAGTATACACAGTATTATGCTCCCATCTGCTGAAAATACATAGTAATATTTTTAATGAGAAATCAAAATTGTACTTTTGTCTTGGGAAAAGGCCTTATAAAAACTCAGAATAACCCACAATAAGAGTGTTTGATTCAGTGAGGGTTTATGAGGCCCAGTGCAGGACTTTAACTGGCAATAAAAGGGGCTTTATTCTTACGCACAACCTCAGAATTAATGAAAATCAACGGGCCTATAACAAAGCATTTAGAGCAACAGAGGGTCTCTCAGATTTGGATTTGATAGTATGTTCATTTTTCCATCTCATCTGCTTTCAAACCAGGTGACTAAGTCTACTGACTTCTCTGACCCCTGTGCACACGTATTTAAAGCTCACCCCGAGCTGTGGCCACCTCTCCCTCGTGCCAGGCCAGGCAGTGAAAGGCTGTCGGTGCGATGCCAACCGGAAAGCTGATTTCTGTTCCCTGCACCGTGGTCCGAGTGTCACTCACCGACACGTCCCGCAGGATACGAGGTCTCAGACGGATTCTGAGGTTGGACACAGACACAGCGGACAAATTATAAGTGAAAGAATGCTTGTTAAAATTAAGAGTACTTTTGCCACAATTTTTAAGTGCACAAATGAATAATTGATTTTTTGCCAAAATGGGAGTGTATAGGTGACACCTTATAAAGCTTTATGTATTGGATAATATTTTCCTAGGTGCTGTAACTTCCTGCATGGTGTCTTTTCTGGCTGCCGAAGTGAAATGGAAATTGTGAAGAAAAAGTTGTGATATAAAAAGAGGACACATTTACATATATTTTACATGCCAAGTCAAACACTGTAAATGTTTATTGACAGAACGCTTTAGAATTATGTTTTTCTTA
>CAESWR010000589.1:535865-548413 GCA_903171835.1 Mullus surmuletus | reverse complement strand
CACACAAAAAATAGCCCTATTTCAAAATGTGGAATACTGGCTTATGCTGCACATCTCCAACAAGATCCGTGTAAATTGAATCTTTCTTTTGTGTAATCCTTCATAACAAAGAAATGGCAAACTAGCCATGAAGTAATGAATATCAACATGAAACGATTATATATAAATTTGCCATAAATGGTTCAAATGTATATGAATGAGGTGATGTAATTACAAATGCACATGTTTTCGTTGCATTTCAAATTTTGCTGCTCTTGGCATTAGAAATAAAGTCTGATTAAAACATCAAATATCAAATATACGAAATGATTCCACCAAAAAAAGCACATCAGAGCCCCTCTTAAAGCCTGCAGCCTCCCAGGTGCAGTTTTTTTTCAGGATGTGTCCATTTTGCTTCCTGAAACAGAATCCGGTGTGTTCCACATCTGTGTGTAGTGCAAATAACATGGACCTCTCTTTCATACTTTCCTGCTCTTAAATGAGAGTAAATTAGGTGTTATAATGTAGCGGCGGTTTTAGTGGCTGCTGAGAGCACACAGACACACACACGCACACACACACAGACATATTTGCACACCCCTGTAGGACTGCTGATACTCAGGCTAGATGTTTAGTCAGTGTTTTGACTCTTAATCAGTCATCGAGTTCAAGGGGAAGCAGACAGTGTATGAAAACAGTCAAACAGACGCACACACACACACACACAAGAAGACATGCTAACCTGATAACAAGGTCTCATATGGAGATGAGGATTTACTTTGGCCTGTGTTGCTGGCCTTTAATGATTAGATAATTTGTTGGTCCAGGGTTTTTCTCTGTTAATACACACACACACACACACACACACACACAAAGGCGAGGGGAGTGACACCCTGACCTGCTTAAAAAAAGCTGATGCATTTTCCGGGTTTGAAAAATGAAAATGCTACAGTACCTCAGACGGCCAGCAGGAGGCAACACTTGCTCCTACAAGGGGGTCGTTTGATTATGTTGAAGTCTATGATTAAATTAGATCACTTCATCTCTTAGACAGTAATAAAAAACAACTTGATTTGGTCACTAATTGATTCGTATTGGATTGAGCTGTTTGCGTTTTTCCCCAGCGGACCTCCAACGTGGTGAGAAGATAATGAGTGACGTTTCATTTTTGGAAAAACTACTTCTTTAAAGTGTTCTTAATGGGGCATGACGTTCATTGTGTAAATTGCAGTCCCATTTGAGGAAAATTAAGAGGAATATGTTTCGTGGCGCGGCTAACCGGGCTCGCCTCCAGAACCACCATCTCAATCAAATATGGTTCAATTTTGGAGGGCAAAAATTTCCCAGGGTTTGAAATTTGGGGTCCAGGGGAGGATGGCTGACATCACACTCACCTTGTCCAATATTTGATGTCATTTGTGAGTGAACCCTGCGGTGTTGATTCAGGCAAACGCTGCAGGAATGTGTGTGTTTATTGAGAAAGTTCTCAGTTGTTGATATCTAAATATTAAAGTCAAAGGAGTCAAAACAGTTTGCCTCTGAATGCACAAGCATTTTGGGGGGATTTAAGTTGAAGAACTACCTTTATGAACATGCGCATATCCAACAAATGTTATGCATCTGGTAATCTAATAAATGGAAGCTTTATGGTTATGTGAGTGTTAGATTTATACGGCATTTTATTTTGCAAAACTCTGCAGTGTGTATGTGTGTGTGTGTGTGTGAACAGTGTCAGTATGGCTCTGCCGCTAATAGAAAAAACCTCATGTCACCTTAAAAAAAGAGAAAACCCTTGAGCAGAGAACACTTTTCTTTCATAGAGGCACCGACTTCAACCGACTCCAAACAAATTATACCATTAAAGCTGAATTCCTCTGCCTAAACCGTGACGTTTGAATGAAAAATGGAAAAGCTGACCGAATTGTGCACAATCCATCTACGGGATTTCTGCAGTCTCAAAGAATTACAGTAACGGCAAACAAGG
Source organism: Mullus surmuletus (assembly GCA_903171835.1). Lineage (NCBI taxonomy): Eukaryota > Metazoa > Chordata > Actinopteri > Syngnathiformes > Mullidae > Mullus > Mullus surmuletus. The sequence continues at coordinate 546,450 of CAESWR010000589.1, read as the reverse complement.
GAAATTTTCACCCAAATTGAGTTTGTCTGCGTGACTTCGACGTTCCTTGGTGGGCTGTGGGTAGAAGGGTGTGGGTTATTGGGGGGGGGTGGGGGGTCACATCCAAAAAGACAGTCATTAATTTTTCACTTCACAGAGAATAATGAGCACTGTCAGGCTGACTAATGACCGCGTCTCTGCTGCGGTGGAATCAGGAGAAAATCTCTGTCTCCCCGTGTCAGTCATTTTCAGATGGACCTCGCAGCTGATGGATTGTGGGGTCTGGCTCTGATTACATGCTACGCTGGCATCCACTCACCCCCCCCCTGCCCCCCTCCCACTCCCGACCCCCTTTTGTTATTTTGGAAACGGGTAATAAACAGACGGACACATTCAGAACACGCATGTATTCTCACAGCCATGCATGCGGATTGTGGACGTCCCGCTCGGCAGCCTTCATCCGACTTGACACTTTCCTCGGGCCTCGGCTCGGTCGGGGGCTGCTCGGAGGAACCTCCAGGAACACACAGTGCGCCCGATTCCCAGAAAACCAACTCGGGGTTTTCAGTTATGCTTCTTTCTTGGTGGTAAATGTGCTAATAATGGATTTGAAATTCACTCTGATGACACAGCCTTCTGTATGCACATATTCTACCTCCAAAGGCTATAACATTACAACATTTAAACCACAGACTCGCTTTTTTTCTCTTTACTCTTCAGCAGCAGACTGTAATTTTGAGGAATATGCACTTTGCCTTTTTTGCATGTTTCTTTTTTAACCTCAGTGTATAATTTGTCTCTTTTTTGTTCTTTTTAATGTGTGCTAATAAAAAAAGAAAGATGCAATAAGAATGATTACACTTCAAAATCATGAAGATAATTTCTTTTCTCTCTAAACCTCTGAAACTCAAACGCGTTTTATGGACTCATTCGCCCCTCAAACAGCAGAGTGGCGAGTGGATAATGAGTTAATTTTCATTCTCGGGTGAACTATCCCTTTAAGCCACCAGGGCACAACACTGCCGGTGACCCGTGACTTGCAACTGTGTGTCTCGTGTTTTTCTTTCAAGATTTAATGTCTTAAACGTGTGTTTGCAGTCAACCCTTTTTATTTAGCTCTCGTGACTTCTGTGGAATCACCGCGGTCAGATTAAGCATTTTGAAACTATTTCGGGGGGGGGGCGGGGGGGGGGGTATTAGCAGGCTTTTAACAATGGCTTAAAATCAGTGCATAATAATGGTATTCAAGAATCGTAGAACAGGACCCCTTTTAACCTGTTCTAACTCTTTGTTTCACCCTGTCTGCCCCCCTACTTCTCATCCTGTCAACGCCATAACAGGCAATGAGACAAGGTGCTGAAACCGCCCGGCTCCCTGAGGGACGCCACAACACCCACTGCTAACCCCCGCTTCAACACACACACACACGCACACACACACAGATGCACAATGTGTATGATCGTACATCTGCACAGGACGTCTCTGCTTGTCCAGAACACACAGTGATTGGCAGGAGGTTATAGAGGTAAAGCTAAATATTAGAGTACCTCATACTTGACGGTATTACAGATATTCTGCTATCGAACAGCATTAGAATTCCATCATCTTTTTAAAAAACAAAACAAAACCACCCTTGTTTAATTTTAAAAAATGCAAAGCTCGTGGATGGTTTGAATGTGTATTTGTGTTCCCTGTCTTTGTGCATAAAGAATTAATCATTGTAAACTTAATGTTAACTCTCTGTATAGAAGGATTTGGAAATGAATAGCAGATCTCCCGGGTTTAAGTTGAATATTTGATCTTGATCTCCTACATCTGCAGACTTTTGTCATTTCACATAAATAAATGTTTTTAAGCATTTGTTTTATATAAAGCAAAGCTCAGATATTTCACTCTATGAAGACAATTTCCAGTAAACATATGATCTCTTTATGTTTCGATGATTCATTTCACCAGTATGGAAATGTATCCTGTCAGCAGTCAGCTGCTTTTTTCTTTTTTATTGTTTGTTGAAAGTAGAACTATGAACAAAAATATTAAATAGACTGCTTTTCCTCATGTTTCAGCACATTTGGTTGAGTGGTGGATTGGAATAATGCAACATTCAAGACCTTTGGGGCTGCTTGTGGTCGAAACGAGCATTCAAATATTCTCTTAAAGACCATTTGTTTCTGTTTATTAATTGTGTGATTTTTGAACCTTGTGATTTTTGAATCAGGTTTGAAGAAGTTTATTCTTTGATGAATTATTTTTCAGATATTAAGGAAATTGCTAACATTAAAAGGAATTTCCTATAAAACAAGAAAATACTATTGAATCAGTTAATGCGCAATCTCTCATCTATTTAGTAACATATTTTGCCACATTGCCCCAAAAATCTATGTGGCACACACTCACACACACAGAAATCATGTGCACTTCTACCCGCTCAAACACACACTCCGGCCTTTCTCCCGTGCACCGTGACACAGTAATGAAATCCAGACCCTCCTTGGGGAAGCAAACATTGCTTTACACAAAATACTTTGTCCTGAATGTTTATTATGCTTGCAGATGCTTCCCGCTCGCCGAACAGCGGGCCGGTGAGGGAGCGTCACAGCCGGCTGTGTGCGGTCAGCCCGACAATTCAATCACCAACACAGTATCACACGTTAATGTTTTCCTTTTTATCTCGGCAGCCAAAACTCGAAATCCCACCCTGCCATCTGCTCCTCCGTCCGTCTGGCTGCTTGTCCGTCCATCCGCGCGTTGGTTCTTGTGTTTGTCTTTAAATTAGTGTCATTTTATTGGTGGTGTCTGTCATCCAGCCGTCCGTCCGTCCATCCGTCCGTCCACTTGGGTGGTGGACATCCTGCGGATATTGAATGCCTACAGTGTCAGAGGGGAGGGCCTATCTTTCAGCGTTAAGATCCGAAATCCAGAGAACACACACACACACACACGTATTTGGCCTTTCACTCAGCAACCCCTCCACCCTCCCATCATGCTTTGCCTGGCTGTATTATGACAGGTGGAGTGTCGGTCGCCACCAACTGGACTTTCCCCTACCAGCATCTCCCTGCAGCTTAGGCGGGCCGCTGCAGAGATGTGTTTGTGTCTTGGTTACTCAAACATCTATCTTTCTGAAGTCGAATCCAAGTTTTGGACATTGTGATTACGTCCTCACTTTCTGACGCACATTAAAAGAGGGTTTTAAGGGCCACTCGATTTAGAATTGTCGATTAATGGAATGGAGAACGATGTCAATATGTGTGTTTACATGTTCTTTGCAGATGTAGGCTGTTTATATTAAGGCTGTACAATGTATTCTTTTACTATAATACAGTGAAGAAGTGGAAGACAAGTATGAAAGGTAAAAAAAATATACGTTTGGAGAATGGGGGCGATGATGAGCATGTCATTTACGTGGTACAATCGCAGACAATGACGACAAGTAATATCTAGGAAGTAAGAGTACAATTTAGGCTGTAAAATAGGGGGTAATGAGGAGGGGGAGGAGCGGCGGCAGGGAGAGGTGCTGAAGAGAGCCAGATGAGGATGAAAAATGAATCACTCTTGATTTGCGATGAAAGCACAAAGTCTTCACTCATCACCTGGTCGGCCTTTCGCTCCTCTCTGGAGATCAGACCGCTGAGTTTCTGTTTCTTCTTCGCTGCCTCAAACTGAGTGATGGACAGTTTTAACACGTTACTTCCCATTGAAATTGTAAAAAAAAAGAAATACCACATGTAGTAAAAATAGCTTCACACCACACTCAGTTATACTGATAAGTAGTTTATATATGTTATATGTAAAATATCATTTGTCTCACACGGTGTCCTATTCTCTCTTTAATATTCAGATCTGGACTTTTTTTTATCTATCTATTGAAGCATACAGTTGCTTGACCAAAATTATTGCTACTAAAAATACTACTTATTCTTGAAATTCTGAAGTCCGAACAATTTAAATTAGCACAAGATATGATTTAGCATCCAAATATTCCTAATGGTACTAATATAAATGTACTGCAATACAATTAGTAAAAATTACATAATATTAGAGATCCAGTGTATTATTTTAATATTTAAAAAACTGTGTATGAATCATAAAACAACATTTTCATAAAACAACATTTGGATTCACTATATAAATGGGATTTTAGATTGACCATTCTGTTCCAATTGTTTATGAGCAAATGTGAATTTCTCTTGGAGATGAATAAATTATCTATCTATCTATCTATCTATCTATCTATCTATTTATCTATCTATCTATCTATCTATCTATCTATCTATCTATCTATAATATGGGGTAATTGCGTGGTAGTACCGGGGTAATTGCAGGATAATACCAGGATAATTGCGTGGTAGTACCCCAGTATTACCATGCAATTACCCTGGTACTACCCCGGTAGTACCCCGATATTACCCTGGTACTACCCTGGTACTACCCTACAATTACCCCAGTATTAGCTCACAATTACCCTGGTACTACCCTGCAATTACCCCAGTATTACCCCACAATAACCCTGGTATTACCCCGCAATTACCACAGTACCACCCAGCTATTATACCGGTACTACCCTGGTATTACTGGGCCGTATTATAAAGTGTTACCAAAATCAGAAGGTAGAGTTGAGGTGCAGGGTGACCAACCTCTACTGGGTGGCCAGGAAACAGGACCGTAGGACTTACATGCTTGCACACGTTTGCAAACACACACATGCACACACACCACTAGGCATACAAACCCATCTACCACCAGTCATTCTCTGCACCCGCTACCAGATCACCCAAGCGTGAGAGAACACACCAGCTCAGGCCCAAATCTGATGCACCAAAGGGCCTGGCCTCAGTGCCTGGGGAGACAATAATGAATATGGAATGATAGTCTGTATTTTGTGCTGCAAATGCAACCAGATGCAAAAGGTGGAGAAAATATCAGGAGCAGATGTCGGTAACCTACAGAAACGTCTCAGGGACTGCGAGCAGCAACTGTGCCCTGCAAACATATTGTAACCTTATCCAGCGTGTAGTATAATCACTTATAGTATATATATCGCCACTTTGTAATGAGGGAAGGTATGGAACAGAGAAGTTATGCAGCTGCTCCATGGGAAAGTTCAGCTGTTAAGGAGGCATTCGGGCCAGACACAACACCATCCAATTAAATCACACCCTCAGACAATGAGGAAACCACACATGTCGGACACATTTCTATAGCCTACTGTACATGTGGCGGTGGGAGAGGGTGTAAATGCATATCGTCCTCCTCCGTGGGCTGCACACGGCTCCGGCATGCACGCAGAACAACAAGCTGCTGGTGCATGGGAGTGAAAACTTCAAATGTATCAAATATGGTGACACAAGGACATGGTGACACAAATATGAGACATTTTTTGCCAGAAAGCGTGGCTAAGCACAGGTTTTTTTCTTTTCACATTAATGAGGCCATTGTTGAAGTTCAGTGCAAAGCTTTAATTAGTTAGTTATTAGGTGTATTAGTTACACATGTGTTTAGTTGCTATTTTGTAACAAAAAAAAACTCTTCTGGATTATGTATTGCATAGGCCAAGTAATGGTTTGTGAAGGAAACGTTTTTACAAAAATTAACACAAAAAATCTCCCATAGGCATAAAGAACGCTGTGCAGGATACTTTATGGTCTTTCGCGGCCACCGTAGCGTGATGTCACAAGCCAAGATGGCGGCCCCCATGCGAGCACCGCTGAGACATCTCTACAGATTCTCCAAGAGGCTCAATTCCCACATAAGGCTCTTCTGCGCTGCTGCAAGCACCAAAAACAAGGTACATAAGACGTTTTCTACACCGGGAGAGTCTTTGCAGACTACGATAACCGCGTCAAACATTTCTGTCCTGCTGTCGTCTCATCTCACTCAGCTGTTTGTATCCGCCGGCTGCTTCCGGTTTCGCTCCGCATCACGTTAAACATCCTTCAGAGGTCGTTTGTGTTGTGATAAAAGTGGCTAATCGTGGTGGTTGATGTGGTAGTCAGTTAGTTTCAAGTGATCTTTGTATTTGCACACAGCGATCTTAAGATAATCCTGGCAAGGGGGCTTTCTCCATCACTTTCCACTTATCTTAAGTCTTCCCTTACAGCTGCAGAAAACAGCTGAGTTTATATGCCTTGTTGTGGAGCTGCTTAACAGCCCTTTGATTAAACAGGCGAAGGAAATGCATTCAGGAAGCACATTAGCTCTTAAGATGTAGAGTTTTCTTTATGTGAATGAATATGAGAACAACAGGTGTATTAACTTAAACCTTAATATTATTAATCTGATCAATAATCAACCGTTCTGAACATGGGGGCTTAAAATAACCAGCTTGATCACAACAGAGTGACCAGATCCACTGTGCAAATTATTTTCTGAGTCTGGGTCTCTCTGGGTTTATGTAGGAGTTTATGTATATTTGAATATTTTGTCGGAAAATCATGACCATAGTAGATCCTTTTCTTAAATCTACATTCCCCCTCAGCTCTGGGCATGAAGGAAAAAAACCCAGGAGGACAGAAACAGAGACGGCACGTGGTGACAGTGATCTGTGGGTGATATCGCTTTAGAAACTCTGAATACATTTCTGATTTAGCTACATTTGCCAAACTCATAATAGGGAGTCAAACGAGTGCTTCAAGTCTTCTTCCTCAATTTTCAGTGCGCTCTATGTGTTTACATTTTATTTTTGTCTTGCTGTCATGCCATAGTGTTTCTGATTTGTGTGCTGTGATCATTGCACTTGTAAAGAACTTTATGATGGGGAATTTTCAGCAATGTGTCAGTCCTGTTTGGCCAAAGCAATGGAATGAAATTTGCAATGCCATGCAGCTGTTTAATGACATAATCATCAGTGGCCTCAAGTTGCCGTTAAATTGAACCCAGCGGCGCATCCTGATAACCACTTTGGTTCAAACAGCAGCAGCTGAGTAAAAAAAATCAATTATCAACAGACATTGATCTAATCGGTGCAGGAAAATTCTTGTAAATTTTTTTCGCAGCATTTCACATTTTGTGCTCATTTCTAATCCGTAAATGTTACTTGGTCCAGACCCACATCACTGCTTTTAGTTTGACCACAGAAAAAGGTTTCAGAGTCCTAAAACCTCAAGTGAACGCCAGGGTTGAAGTTAGTTGGCGAGAATCAAAGAGCAAAGCCCTTTTTTTTTGCTTTCTTGTTTTTCCTGGAGTTCAGATGAAAGCAAGCTTGTTTACAGCCGGTCCCTGGGGCAAAAGCATTCTGGGAAACGAAGGAAATCACAAAGTGAAGTTGAAGTTGACAAGGCGAGTTGAAGATTGTGGTTCACCATAAGACGTTAATCATAACTTGTTGTGAAAGAAACGAACAGTGCAAGAATAACAAACACAGGATTTTCTTTAATACATTGATCACATCTGACTTCAGCTTCAACCTCTTTCCATGTGTTTATTTTGAATATTTTCTGCTTTTCGCACTCAGTGATATATAATTATCTGTGACTCAGGCGGCTTTTACGGTGCAAACATGTTGGCTCTAGGGAATAAGACCTAAAGCAAAAGTTTGGGCACCCTGAACGTTTTAACTTTCCAATCTGTGAGTGTTGCAGCTTGTTAACACATTTTTGTGGCCGACTAAGATTTTTTTTTCCAGCAGCTCCTGAGTGATTTTCACTTTTTGTTGTCCTTGCAGACGCCTTTTAGTTCTCTGGGATTCTGATATGGTCTTGCAGGTACTGAGCTTTCTTATTGGCCACAGATTTTTGGAGGAGGGTGGGGGAACCAGAAGGGTGAAAGCAGACCTTTAGAGAGGTGAATTAAGAGATGTGGTCTGGATTATTTGGCTGCTGTCTTATTTTTTTAAACAGATATTTAAATGTTTGATTAATGCATTCTGCTGCCATGAAATAACCCCTGTTCCTCTTGCATCAACATAACCCCAAAGTGTAAAGCAGGGGCATGAAGTTGCACGACTTCATTGCGGCCGGTGTTTTCCATTATTTCTTCATTTGTCCACAGCAATTGCTTTAATAAATGTATCTTTTCTTCAGCAACTGTTCCTTTGAAGTCTGTATATGACTTTAAATTAATGCAAGCGTTACTGCGCTCTTGTGTTGTGCTGGCAGTGCCTTTATACTGCAGACGTCTTTTTTATTTTATTCTTTTTTTTACAACTACCGTTTCAATTTGCTTCACAAGTATCAATAATTTACAATTTGAGAGCTTTAAAGGGGGTCTTTAAATGGTGGAGCATGGTCGGAGTAGTCTGGACATTCAAACGGGTTTTGAATTTCCATCAGCTAATGATAATTATAACTGTGAGCAAGCCACAATGCAAAAACGCAAATTAATGTTGTAGACTTTTGAAATCTCATAGCTCACATTTCTTAGCATGCTCAAATTTTCGCCTTTAAAACAGTACATAATATGCACAAATTTTACACTCTAGTTGCGTTCTTCTGTGTGTTAACATATTTGACTTTTCATGGCCTGAATTTATCCTCTAATTTGTTACGTGAAGTCAACCCTTGTCGCTGCGGCTTTTTGCCCAAGTCTGTTTGAGACATATGCCCACTATACCTCAGCTCAGGGTTTCCTGTCATTGCACGGCTGCCTTGGAAAAGCAAATGGGGTGTTAAGGTAAACAACAAGTCCCCTGGCACATGTAAGAATAACCAGTGCATTTTAGTACAACCGAGATGCTAATTATCGAGCTGTTCCTGCATTATGGCGCATTTGGAAAAAAAAACCGTCACCCATCTGCCCAAAGCGCTGTTGCTGCTTGATGTACGAGCTGCAACATAGTATGCGCGTTCAGCGCTGAGCCGTCTGTATTTTGTTAAGACGAAGCCCCCGGAGAAGGCAGGAGAAGGTGTGCGACGTGAGGGGAAACGGTGGGGGGAGGGGGATGGCAATGGGGGTGGGGGTAACTCAAAAAAGCATCACAGCAGTGCTTCGTTACCAGCAATAACATCAGAAATGAAGTGTTGCTTTCATTTGTTTTAATTTTCTCCAAATGTGGACGGCCGAGCACAAAACACCAGCGCGCTCACAATGCGCCGAGGTGTGATGTGCGTCAAACAAGAAGCCCTTTTTTAGAGGCTTTCACACACTGGGAAATATGGACTGACACAAGGATGAAGTTTGTCCAGTGCTCTGCGTTTTGGAAATGTTTTATCTTGCACCGAACACACGTGAAATCACTTTAGCTATGACTATTCGGATCCAGATGCCTTTCTTTTCTGCGAGTGTGCGTGCTAAGTAATTACAGAATCATTTGAATTTGAGCTTGTTCATAATAGAAGTGTCCCTCTCTAACCTTCATGTCAGCTGTAAATACAGTGAAAACTCCCGATCTAAGTGTCCCGTCGCCTGTGGTCCTGTTATTGGCCGATATCACTCATGTCAGCTCCGAGCTCCAGGAAAGAGGAAGTGACTTCTAATTTGCCTCTCTGTTCTCCTCGGCTCCGAATTCGCTTACTCGGGTGTCAGCTAAAACCATTAGAGCAACTCCTGCGCCACATGGGAGATTCCGGCGAAGGTCCGCGGAAACATGGCCTCCCCTTTGAGGATGTTCATTAACTGCCCTATTTATTTTCAACTGTCAGAAAAGCCCGCTAATTCTCAACAGTCCCCTCTGTGTAATTTGCTCTGTCATAGTCGTTCTCCAGCCAGAGACCTCACTCATGCGCATAACCAATTCCTTAAAACTATCCCATATGTCAACATATTGCGTTTTTTTTTCTTTTCTTCTAAGAATTCATATCAAGCCAAGTTGAATTACAGAATCGGTTTGCAGCCGTGCAGCCGTGCACCCGCAGCGGCGTCTGGGGAATTATGGAGAACGGGGAGTTTTCCTGTATTTGAACCCGGCTCTGGTGCAGCGCCTTTTTCTGAACATCTGACACTTTTAATTAAAACATTCCAAGTATCTGGTATCGTGCCTTTAAGCTACACTCAAGTCAGCAGACGCTGCCTCTGCAGGAGGAAATGACTGGACTATTCAGAGAAGTTTCTGTCGTTGAGTCTTGCCATAATTGCATATTGATGAATTCATGAAGTGTGTGCCAGATATAATTTTCGCTGTTGTGACTTTTAGTGTTTTTTCCCGTTTTTTATGATCAGCTCTCGCGTCACCTGTTGCTCAGTTTCCTGCACGTTAAATCAAATGAAATATCTCCATTGTCGGCACAGAAGCGAAGGGAAATACCTTAATGAAACAGGTTTAAGTATGGAAAGAAGTGGCATTAATGTGGAAAAATGTCACGTGTTAATTGACCAAGTCGGGACTTTATTTTTACTATTGACCTATCATAGTAAAAATATTTTGCTTGTTAGCAGGCCTCCATTTATAAAGTATAATTTTAGTCACTCACATTGAGTTAATAAAACCTGGCCTGATTCAATGCCAAACCATAATGATGCTGTTTATCTACATCATTTTTTTTTTAATTTTGCCCCTAGATGGCACACGCGGGCACCTTAAATTCAGACATAAACACAGTGTCACATCCGCCTTCACTGGTTCTATGTTCCGCTTTAGCTTTAGCAGCTGGTAGCGCTCCCCATGCCAAGCCAATGTTGACTCTCGGCTTCTCTTTATTAGAACGTCAAACACCAAGCTGCTGCTCTGCAC